>LPNX010847714.1:169323-407276 GCA_001517045.1 Pseudotsuga menziesii
TTAGAACATATCGTGACCGATGGATTAGAATATTTACAAATGCATACTAATGCATACTAATGAAACACACTTTTACCTAACAGATATATTACACAAGTTGATCTTAACTAACTCCTAAGTGTCTAAATATCCTAACACCCCCCCTTAAGAATAACTTGGGATGGGATTAAAGGATTTACAAAAGTGACACTATTAGGAGAAGGAAGGAGGCATTAGAGCCTATCCCCCCTTAAGGACACATTCCTGAACTCCTAACATAGACCGAAGTTTAGAAAACTTCGCTTCTGTAAGAGACTTGGTGAAGATGTCTGCAACTTGATCATCTGTAGGGCAATAGAGAACTTCAATAACACTATCATGAACAAGATTTCTGATGAAGTGCATGTGTAGCTCAATGTGTTTGCTGTGCTGATGTAGAACTGGATCTTTGGCAAGCTTGATGACACTTTGATTGTCGCACCAAAGTGGAGTAGGCTGCTGCTACTCGAATCCAAACTCTGAAAGGATTTGTCGAAGCCATAAAGCTTCCTAGATGGAATTAAGTGCGGCTCGATATTCTGCTTTTGCTAAAGAAAGAGCAAAAGCTTGTTGTTTCTTACAAGCCCAAGTGACAGGTCCAGATCCCAGGCTGAAAACATAACCTGCAGTAGACTTTCGATCATCAGGATTGCCAGCCCAATCTAAAGCAATGAAACCAACCAACAAAGGTTTCCCCCCTGTACTGTAATGAATCCCAAACTGAATTGTACCTGGAATATATCGAAGTATTCTTTTTTCTTCTTTCCAGTGACTTTCATGAGGAGTTTGCATATAACGGGAAACATGACCAATGGCAAAGGAAAGGTCAGGACGGGAATCAGTCAAGTATAAAATACTACCAACAAGTTGACGATACAAGGTGGCATCTACTTCAGGGAAAGTACAAGTGGAAAAAAGTTTGACTCCAGACTGGAAGGGAGAAGGGGCTGGTTTACAATCTTCCATGTGGAAGCGACGAATAAGGTCACAAGCATACTTACACTGGGAAAGAAAGATTCCTTCTTTGGTTTACAAGACTTGGAGACCAATAAAATAATACAAATGTTCTAAGTCTGACATTTCAAAATTTTGCTTAAGACTAGATTTCACATGGGTTATAAGGTTAGGGTCACTACCAGTAAGGATAAGATCATCAACATAAAGAACAAGTATGATGAGATGATTTCCTACTTTCTTGGTATAGAAATTTGGGTCAGAATGGCATCTAGAAAAACCAGTGTCAAGGAGAAAGCTATCCATTTTGGCATACCAAGCTCTAGGAGCTTGCTTAAGGCCATATAAGGATTTCTTAAGGAGACAAACAAGGCTAGAGTTATTTTGAACATATCCAGGAGGTTGTTCCATGTAAATTTCCTCATGTAAATCACCATGTAAGAAGGCAAAACTTGACATCCATTTGATGGAATTCCCAGTTATGTAAGGCTACAAGGGAAAGAACAAGGTGGATGGAGTTCTTTTTTGCTACAGGGGCAAAGGTTTCATTGTAGTCAATCCCTTCAACTTGGTAAAAACCATTGGCAACTAACCTTGCCTTAAGTCTTTCAACACTTCCATCTGATGCATACTTAGTTATGTAGACCCATTTACATCTGACAAGTTTTCTTCCTTTTGGAAGAGGAACAAGATCCCAAGTATCATTCGCCATTAAGGAACAATATTCTTCATCCATAGATGCATCCCAATATGGATTTCCTGAAGCTTCTACAAAATTTTATGGATCATGATTCTCAGAAACTTGAGCCAAAAGAGAAGAGGCTCGCTGAAACTGAGAACGGTTTCGACATTGATCTCTAGGATCACCTGCAAGATCACCAGCTGCTTCACATGTTGAACAGACCCATCGAGGAAGTATTAGTGCTGGTGCAATTGGAGGAACATGAGCAGGCGGAGGTGGATTTTCATCCTCATTGTCATCATCAGAAACTGGAGTTGGAAACCTGTCAAGGAAGTTGGAAGAAGAAGAAGAAGGCACAATCGTCGAATCAGGCTCGCAGGCCAAAGATGGCACACCCGCCAAGTTAGGCTCGTAGGCCAAGATATTTTCATCAAATTTAACATCTCTTCTTATAATTATATCATGTGAATGGGGCTGAAGAAGTCTATAACCTTTTACATATTCAAAATATCCAACAAATATGCACTTTTCACTTTTAGGCTGCAATGCTTTCCATTTTTCATCCGGAATGTGAGCCCATGCTTCACAACCAAACACACGAAAGTGACTTACATCTGGTTTAATTTTAATCCATGCTTCTTCCGGTGTTATACCTTGTAAAACTTTAGTGGGTGTGTGATTAACTATGTAATTTGCACAATTTATGGCCTCAGCCCAATATTGAAGACTTAGTCCCTTAGATTGGATCATACAATTAGCCATTTCTTTTAAAGTGCGGTTCTTCTGTTCAACTACACCATTTTGTTGTGGTGTATATGGAATAGTGTGTTGTTGTTAGATTCCTTGTTCAGTGCAAAAAGTAGTGAACTTGTTGTTAACATACTCTCCTCCAAACATAGATTCCAACTTTTCCCAAGCTTTATCAAGTTCATCAATGCCAGATATGTGGAATCACAAATCAGTAGAGATTGACATCCCAATCAATCCACGAGCTTCATCACATCTATTTTCCCATTTAATTTTCTTATCATCATCAGTGAGTTCTATTTCTTTTCCTGATGTTATCCTGAAAAGTCCCCTACTTCACAGAACATCCTCCATACGAGATTTCCATGAGAAATAGTTAGAACTTGTAAGTATAATATCACAAGGGGCATCCATAATGTAAAATAATGGTTGAAAGAACAAAACTAACTATTTAGATGCAAAGATCTAAAAAAAATATGTGGTTTTAAAAAAAACGGCACTTAAAACAGATTCCATATGATGAAGTTATGCTTGATCAAAGAAAATGTTGAAGATGTCCCCAATAATGGCGTGACAGATATTAACTTGACAAAAAAAAAAAAACCCTCTTCCCAAGATCAACCTTTGACAATCACTTTTACAATAAAGTTGCTTTGAAGTGAATCACTTTTGTAGAATAAATGATGTTTACTTTTACAATAATGTGACTTTTAAATAGTGCGGCAATAAATTAAAAAACTTAAGTGACTCACTTTTATTTTATTTTATTTATGTGAGATGCGCTTTTACAATAAAGTAACTTGAAAATAGAAATTGCATGCATTAAAAAGTATTTTGATAAGACTTGAACTCAAGACTTATCAAGGTGTAAAGCAACTTTGGACCAAGTGAGCTAAGTTTAAAAGGTACGTAAAAGTATGGAAAGAGGAAGAGGGCCTTTTTTTTGTGTGGAAAATTTTTTTTTTTCCGTGCTTGCTTTCTTTTCCTGCAAATCACAAAAAAAAACGAAAAAATAAAAAATAAAAAATTTCTACACAATGGGGTTAGATCTAGGTTAGCTTACCCGAAAAGTCTACGTTTTCAAGTTTTCTCGTTGTTTCTAATTTGCTATGATCGCACAAGGTGCACAACAAAGAGCATACATAGCCGAGAAGACAAGGAAAAAAAACTGTCCCTTACTGTTTCTGATTCGCCGCGATCGCACAAGGTGCATGGAAAAGAGCATACGCAATCAGGGAAAACAACAGTATGAGACTAAAACATAAAATATCTAATAATAAACTGATAAAATATGAAAGATTTAAAAAAAACAAATCCGTCACTGTAACATTATACCTTCAGATTTTCCGAAATGGGTGTTTCTGGAGCAAACAGAAATGGTTTTCGGTGAAACGAAAACTATTTTCAAATGGAAACAGTGCTTCGAACGCAATGGAATAGCTCCCATAGGCCACAAATGCATAGAAAATTTATAACTAGAAACGCTTTCAAAGTTTCAGCAACACCAGTTCCGGATCTTGATCAAAACCAAAAGCAGCTCTTCATAAAAGCTTTTACAGAAGCGAATTTTTCTAAACTTCGGTCTATGTTAGGAGTTTAGGAATGTGTCTTTAAGGGGGGATAGGCTCTAATGCCTCCTTCCTTCTCCTAATAGTGTCACTTTTGTAAATCCTTCAATCCTATCCCAAGTTGTTCTTAAGGGGGGATGTTAGGATATTTAGACACTTAGGAGTTAGTTAAGATCAACTTATGTAATATATTCGTTAGGTAAAAGTGTGTTTCTTTAGTATGCATTTGTAAATATTGTAATATTAGTATGCTCTAATACCATGTAAGGTTTGTCATTACACCAAAACCTGCAGATGTTGATGAACATTTAAAACCCAGCACAAGGCCCTATCACCAGGAGTGGTGGTTAAACCACTTGTTTTATATTCCTAGACGTGTAGCGGTTATACCATGTGGAGGTACCCGATACTCCAACACTTGGAACTTAAGAGAACCAGTCACCACAAGAAACAGGAAGCACAAACCAGCAAAGCCAGAGGATTTCACAATGGAGAAGGCACATAAAGAACTAAGCTATGAAGTCGTGCGAAATTCGTGGCTCGCACGCCTTTCCAATGGCCATGATCATTTTTTAACCAAATCCATGGCAGGTACATGCCCTCACGATGGGAGATACGGGGAAATTAAGATCGCATCGAGGTCTCGACATCCTGGAGGGTCCACCTAGATCAAACGGTCTAGATATCCCATAGCATAAATATCAAAGACACAAAACTTTCTCACTATCCCAGCTCGCACGATAGATAAGGTAGGAGACGACCATGAAATGGAGGAAGGCCCCACATGTTTGGATGGTGCAGATCGGACAAGGGGCTGATCAACGACCATGATTGAAATCATCGCAAGAAGATGTGAGATGGATAGTGGAAGGAGGCAATGCAAAACCAAGTAGGACCCCCCCACCTTCGACAGCAGGGATTCGGCAAGAAGTTTAACCAACGAATTCGATCTGTGTCGCGATACATACATGCACGGGGGCTTAATTAGCGAATGATTCATGAAGTGTCGTAGGGACCACCTAGTTGGAAGAGGTCACGAAGTGAAGGTCAGGATAGAGGATATCAATGGCATATGTCATGTTCGAGAATCCTAAGTGTTGTTGCCTCTCATGTGTAAGGAGGATGAGTTCCATAACGATGAAGGGACATAAGCTAGGGGTGGTTGTACACATCGTATGAGAAGGGAGAAATGCACTAAAACCTAGGTGTACCAGTATCATCATAAGGGGAGACAAGGAAGTGACCAACATCAAATCTGCCCACTGCAAACTAGCTTGAGGCCGATTATAAGTGAGGTCAAAGGTCACTTCCACCATTGATTCCATCACATCATGGCCAAGGAGTGACGTCATTGGCACCTCCACATAAGAAAACTGGATCAAGATCCCATGTGACCATTCATGTGTCATCATATCACTTGAAAATGAAGTGTGAGAGAGATTGACAGACCCTCACCAAGATCCTTCACCCAACTCATTATAACGCCACCATCCGGTCTTTACGAGGAGGAGAAATTGAGCAAATGCTGGTGGAGAACAAGGATGACAGATCGTCGTTCTGATGGGAAGCTTGAGGGCCCTACTACTGGGTTTGCAATGAACGGTCCACTTGAGGCGCCCATGATTCATTACGTCCTGCCAACCATTGGGTGCAAGGGAGGGTTTCAGTTATTTCCATACCATTGCGTTGCAGCAGCTTCAGCCATCGAGGCAGAGATGTTCATTCTATCAGAGGGGTTTTTCAACACCAATAAGGTCGACGAAAGGACGTGCACCACATTAGAACAAATTTCTGAAGCTTGTAAATACAAGCTTGTCCTAATAAAATGCTACACCCCCATAGAAGCAGATCCTAGGGTCTCCAACCAATTGGGTGTCTTGTCGAAACCTTTAGACAAGTCCTTGGATGTCACCATCATGCTATATAGTATCCATTGCTAGGGACGAATGGTCTGAATGGATGCTCGTATGGGGGACGAAATAAAAAAAAGATTTTTTTCATCATCATCATTGATTCATAATGCCAACTGCATCGAAGGTGATAACGAATCCAAAGAAATATTACGCGGCAACGCCCTGGAAGAAGAGGGTAGTCTCGGTGACTGGGTAGTGTAGGCAACTGGGAGCCTACAGGAATGAAAATCACATCAAAGGTCTAGTACTGTCGATAACAGGGAATTCATTCTGAGGTCTACGAACTTAACAGTGCTCACAAGGCAGGCAAAAGCTGTCAGAAAAATATTCCAACTCAGAAGAAGTATAGACATTCCTGTTGGCTACAAGCATGGGTAGAGCATGATCCTGGAACATGGAGGAACGCTAAAGGGAATAAATAGAAATGGTCACATCCTAGTTCAAGCCCGTATGTTCATTAGTACTGAAGCATGTTTGATTCTTCCAAAGAAAGCAAGCCTGCATCTAGATGTCATCGCATCATCTTGACCCAGCATGCGTGATATATCATTGTCAAAACCCCAAATTTTCACAAAAAATTAAAATTTTGAGATAACATAAAATGTTCATATATGCAGTTAGATAACTACTAGCAGCTAATAGAAGAAATGAAACAGACAATAAAAGTATTCATTAACTTCAACACATATAGATTAATGCTATTTAATTTTGATATGTGATGAGAGTAATCTGCACTCAAATATTTAGCTGTACTAATGGTTTGAATGTCAAGTAGGTGAGGAGTCATTTTCTAGTTGGGCTTACTTAGCGATTGCTAACATATCTAAATTTCTAGATCTTTACAGGTTGAACAGGTAAACTTTTGATCCAGTAAAATTTTATTAAGGCGTTAACTAGATATACTTCATTTAGCATAGAATATACTGCTAGAGTAAAAGTTGGCTTGCTTAAATTCAAGGGTTGTATGAGGTAAAGTACCTTCTCCTTATTTGTGTTATGACTATATCAGTATTTAATAGCATGTCAATATGATCAGTGTCTTTACACTATTGATGGACTATTATAACAATGACTATTACTTAGATTAAACTTCTTTCTATCATTACTCTATGCTAACTCCAGTCCTAAATAGAGTCCAAGATTTAGCATATCATTATTCTCACTGTAACTAAAGTTTATTGCTATCGTTATTATAAACTTATGACACTATTTAGAAGTAAGGAAACAGACCTACAGCCTTTTGAGAAACACGTTTACACAACACTCTTAGATTTATATTTTTATAAGCTCGGTGGAGGAAGTTATCAGATTATAATGCATTGCATTTACAGTTGACTAAAATTATATTGTCGTCAAAATGAGACTTCTTTTTGTCCAACTTCTTCATGATCTAAAAAAATAATTTGATGATATTACGATATCATCATAATTGTTTTAAAATACTTGTTATACCACAAGTATACTTAGATGATTTCACTATTCTTTACAACTAAGACCCATTAGCCTTGATTGAAATCATTTTGTGCTTTATTTGCTTATAAAGACTAGTAATTACGACTTCTCTGAAGTTTATTCTAGTATTATAGACTTCTTAAAAAATAAGAATCTATTCTATAGTGAAGAAAATACTCTTATATATATCTAATGTTGAATTATGAGTTAAAATCATCACCATTAGAGTTTTTTTTATAAGGACTTGCTCTACAACATAGATTTTCATTGTAATAATAGAATCAATGATTATTATGAAAAACTATTACTTGTATTTAAGGGTTTATACCCTACTAGGGATCTCTCCTTCGTTTTTATTAATTCATTTGATGATTTCCATAGTTTACAAAATCAAATTATTCGATTCCATGTAAGCTTGGGTTTGATATTAGCAAATGTTCACGATTATAATATCACCACGAGGTTAACGATACTCTAAAATCTAATACTCCAGCATTATTGACTTATGATTATCAATGATATATTACGCTTTGACTTGGTATAAAATAATATCGTTTTGATCATTGTGGAGATTATTAACAATGATTTGGTCTTGCCAGCACAATGCGGACTATAGAACTCGACCCACTGTGAAATTGATAAACTATGGGGCACGTGGAACCTTCCTCACCATGCAAAGTATGATTTAAAAGTATCCACTGCAAACCTAGATCTTCATTGGTTTGTTAAGGGTTTGGTCTATGTTACGTTTGGTTTGTTGCAGCCATGAGGGGACGCTTGTGTTCAGCTCCAGCTTCGTTGCTTATGGACTAAAACGTTTCCATTTAAGTATGGTGGTTGGAGAGACATACAACTCCAATTCGTTTTTCTTTCTGCTTACCTTGAACTGTCATGAGGTTAAAGTAGCATTGTCAGTGAATTCTTTTTGTTGTTAAACTCCTTTGTGATCATTTCTTAGGCTTGTTCTTGCTCCTGTCGTCAGTGTGGCTTGTAAGTGAGCCCCCTCATCGTCTCTGTCACCTGCGAGTTCTAGGGTTTGGTTTCTTGTTAAGCTAGTTTGTTGTGCTGGTTATTCCTTTGTGGCTCCAAATTCTTCACTTCCAGGTGAGGTAATTTTTTTAAAGTTTAAAACCAAATGTTATTTATAGTTTCAATTCTTCACCTAAGTTTTTAATTATACCTTGGTTTCCATTTTGCAGGGATAGTTCACCTTCACATTTGACAGTAACCACTTCCCAATTGGACCGGCATTCAACCTATGGGTAAGCCCTAGTTTCAATATGGCTATCCCTGCTTGTGCAGACCTTAATGGAAAGTTTGCAGTTGGAAGAAATTACATAATGGTTTTTCCCAGTCTTGGGTTGTTGTTCTTTAGTTTATTAATTTTGTTTTTTATTTTAAACTCTTTCTTTCAGCAGGGTGACTCTGGCTCAATGCCGTGACTTGTAATGCTCTCTTCTTGTGTTAAAAGAAAGGATTATACCTTGTTGTAAGTTTTGGTATCAAGTTTGTTGGTTTCATTATTTAAAACCCCATGTCATGATATGAGTGCCCGACTCAGAGCTAGTTTTTGTACTCTGTTTAAGTTTTAATCCTTTTTGGCCTTTCCAGCAATACACAGTTTCTTTTAAAAGAAATGGATTTTCCTTTAAGCTTGGACTCAGTTTATCTTAATGCTATAAATGTTACTATGTGTACTTAGGGTTATTACCCTGTTCCATTGTGAAATAATAATTTTACAGTTTATTATTTGCATTAAAACTATTGTTAATAAATTTAACACTGTTATTCAGTCATGGTATAAGTTGTTTTGCTTATTGGCTCATGATTTTCGAGCTAGGGTTTCCTGAATGAAACCCTTGTTTAAAATAATTCTTTCAATTTATTTAAGTAGGTTCTTTTACTTGTAAAACAAATATTGTTTAAGTTAATATTATTATCTGTATATATATTTTTTCTATAAATACTGTAACTAGTCTACAATAGTTCAATTGTTCACTGATAATGTTTCAAATAGTAGAAATATAGCTCAACTGTTTTTCTTTTATTAAAACAAAGAAAATAATAAAGGGTTTCGACCCTGTAGTTACTCTTCCTGTATAAACCTATTAATAATTTCAGAACAGTTCTTACATAGATATGTATTTCATTTATGAATTTGTTATTATCATATTCATATTGTTTAATTTACTGAAGTTGACTGGTTGAAAATACTCAAAATTCAGCTTCTGTAACTTAGTTTAGTTTACTCTTTATATTTTAAATACTTTAGTAATACACTACTTGCTTATTAGTAAATGTTAGACTCAGTGTAGTTAATATTATTAGTAAATAAGCTATATGAATAGTAGTTATATCTTTAATAAACTGAATGCAAACAAAGTAGTTTAACTACATTTCTTTTACTGCATAAGCAACTGGTTATCAAATAAACATAAAGAAAATATATATATAACATAACACTGTTTATCCTCCTACATATTTTAATTTGGAAATAAAAGTATAATATACTTGTGTATAAACATGACATCTTAACTACTAGTGTATTCTCTTAACATAATAATTCTTCTACCTGTAATGGGATATTGTTATTTCAATATCAGTACATTTACATAAACAAAGAACATAGATAACCAGGTTATTTGTCTTTTTGATAATAACCTATATACTGCAATACATTACTTTGCTATTATGAAATGCATATTACATCTATTCATTTCAGTTTCTTATCAATTCCTTCATCTACTTTAAATACTCTATCTGTGCTGGAGTACGGTCTAGTCCTTCTAGACATGGAAAAACACAGATAAGAATTATTTTCTATCTATTTCAGATTCATTCTTTCAATAAAATAAAAGGTTAAAAAATCTAACAGTTCACAACAAAACATCTAACATTCATTAATCAGTCAGATTCACATTTTACTATCTAACACAGTAACACAATAGAATGTAGAACCTAATTATGATGGACAACAACATTGTTAGGAGGTCGTTCCTCCCTACCAAACTCCTGGAGAGCGCTCAAACAACGCTTCCTTAGGACCCCCGAGCCTATTCCTGGTCTTCTTGGTTGAGAACTAGTGGAGCATGCAAACAATAGACTAGTCCAATGACTCAGAAAACACTCTGCACTCAGCAGTAAGATCCTTCAGCTGAAAAACTACACTAGATCACTTAGCAGTTAACCCCTCAAAATCTTTCCACAAATTCCCTTTACATTGAATTTATCTGAAGTGCATTCACCTAAATGATCACTTCTCTAGAATGAGCAGCCTCAGCTCTCTTCAATGGGAATTTTTATAAAGATTGCCTAGGTCTTTTGGGTCAATTGTCATTAATTGAGCCACCTGCTCTGATCCCACTTTCTTTGGGGATCATGACCCCAAATGTAGGGAGGTTGCCATGTGCAATAGTTGGAAGTGGTTTGAGGATGCTGCCACATGTCTGTTTTCTCTCCACCCAATCTCCTCCACCAATTTGACCAGTAAACACTCTTTTAACAGCTCTCCTAAGCTATTGTCTCCACCTTTATTTATTTATAATTAAAATATTCAGAATTACATTAAATATCCTTGACTCTGCTGAGTCATCAATCACAGCTTAGCATAAAATTTAACATATTGTCTTTGAATAAAATCAAATAAGATAATATTGTTTTTTGCAAAATTGGGGCATGTGACAGGTCCATTTTGGAAGTAAACAGTAGCAAATATTCCACCTAATGTAGTTTGTTAGGATTTTTGATGTAATTATTCGGGGTTAATCCCATATTTTATAAACAAATTTGATACCCTATTTTGGGACGTATCCCGGGGGAGAAATTCATAGGATAAATAGAGCCTCCTCAAAGCAGGATGGAGCTTAGACTAATTTTCATTTTTGAGGCCTCGACGCTGGTTTTTGTAGCTCTGGAACATTTTTGGGAAGCATTAATGAATATATATTTCTCTGTATTTATGAGATTCATCACGGTGCTTGTCTTTAGTGCGTGGTTTCTCTGTGTATTTCATTTTCATATGTGTTATTATGCTAACACATTTCTAGATTAGCATGAAGGAATTCGCTCTCTGTTAAGCACTCCTATATCAGAAATCGTGTTTGTAATGCAACTATAATAGCTTTAACATAATTCATCCATCAATAGGTGCTCTGTTTCAGCTGTTTCCCTGTGTTATTTTCTGCTAAAGGCATTGCGAGGGATTCATCCATCGATAGGTGCCCCTTATTGTGCTAGGATTTTCTGTTTGCTCTCACCATCGCTTAAAGGATATTTCATGAAATGTGGTGCTTACTTTGCCTCATATCACTGAAGAGAAAACCACTATTCACCTGCTATAATGTCCTTGAATGTTTTAGGTTGTGACTCCATCACCTAATGGTTTTGATTTTGTTTGTCTCTTCAACCTATTTTATTTTGTAACTATCTTGTTATTAGCAGAAATCTAGTCTTATGCATGCATGTTTAAATATAAATGTGTATGTGAAGGTTACCATGAAAAGAGAGAGCCCTCTCTGACTTCCTTGGCTAGAAGGCAGTCTAAAGATTGGTTTAAATGGTTACCCTTGTGACTTCCTACAACAACCATAGGAAAATTATAGGGTGCTAACAGTGGGTTTGTTGAACCTGGGTCGCGAGAGTGGGGAAAATTCATCCAACAAATGGTTTCATTTATGGGACCCTTAATCATTTGAGTCGAGAGAGACGTTGTGGAATCCATCAAATAAGGAAATTGAGGATTGGTTGGATTCTAATACATTATTATTTGCGCAAGATTGCGGTTGAGCGCAGAAAAATGGTTGGACCAATACCTGTACACAGATATTCATGAAATATTCTTCACAGAGTTTCCTATTGTGCTGCATGAGTGGTTGTCAATATTAACGACTCGACATACAATCTTTCAAAGAAGGGAAGCAGTCGAGTGGAGTGCTCAGCTGATCCGCGAGTTAACCAGTGTAAGTAACCCCATCTCTAGAGCTGTTGATTTTTTGTTCGATGGTATTTTACAAGGGTATATTACTAAGTTTGCAGTCAATATGATAACCTCATATAGTGAGGCTAAAAGAAATTTTTTCCAAGGACCCCGTGGGAGGTACTTGTGGTCTATAACTATATGGATAAAAATGCTCGTCTATGAGAAGGGAATTTTGCAGTTGAGTGGTTGAGTTGCATATCCAGAGGAAGGGATATGTTGCAGACAAACTATACAGAAAATGGGAAATGGTGAGCTAAGATGTACCCAAGAAGTACAGAGCCTGAACTAGAAGCTGGATTTTTAAGAAGTGGAAGGAGGCTTCAGTTAGGAAATAGGAGAAAGACATTAGAAGGAAGACGAACTCCTAGTTTGTTTGAAGAAAGTGAGTACGAATTTGAGTCGTGGATAGACGAAGGGTATTGCAATGAAGAGGAATATTATAGCCCAATTTTTGAAGGAGCAGAAGAATCCAAAAAATCTGTAGAGATGCCAAAATCAGAACGTCTCTATGCCACACCAGGAGCATCGCCAAAGGTAAGGTCTAGAGCATCATCTCCTAAAATAACTATTAATTTACTGATAGTGCTAGTGCTGTGACTAGTGCGTAAGGAAGTCTACCTTCATTAAATTTTTCATTGAACATCCCCAAATCCAATCTAATGGCTGGGGAAGATATTATATTACCTACATTCAATGGGAATGGAACAGAAGATCTAGAGCAGCATTGGTTCCTCTATGAAGTTGTTAGGATGGTTCGCAAAATCCACAATACGGACATAAGGAAAGTGCAGATGATCACGACTCTGTGGGGTCATGCGCTGGACTGGTTTATGAAGTTTTACGTATTACCAGCAGGAACCCCACAGAAGAACCTTGAGGAGATATGACTTGCAATGATTTGTGAGTTTAGAAAACCTAAATCTGATTCGCAGTGCATCACCGAGATCAAGGAGATAAAGAAGTTATTGATGAAATTCGTATGGGATTTTGATCAGCGGTTTAAAACTTTGATGGCCAAAGTTAGTTTCCAAATGTTGGATGTGCAGCATAAAGAGTGGTTTATTATTGCATTATTACCACACATCCGAGGTCCATTGATGAAAAAGAATATTGTGTCACATATAGAAGAACTGGAAATAATGATGAAGCTGGAATCCTCACCGATCAGAGATGGTGGAGTAGGAATGATGTAGATTAAGTCACAGTTGGCTAATCTGACAGTACAACTCCAGGATATCAAGAAGGGTAAAGAATCCCAAGAGGAATTGTAGTGCAAAATATGTAGAATGGATGGACGCACCAAGGATAATTATTTGTCGTACATGAACAATATCTTGTTAGGTGTGCCTAACCCATTGAGTACTCAAGGACTACCCTAGTTCCGAATATACCAGACTAGAGGGAATCAAGATGAGAACTATTTATACTTGCAGAAGATTGTAAGTACAAAAGCTATCCTTTTATGTAAATTTTGTAAGTCAGTTGGAAATGATGAGAAGGATTGCAAAGCATACCAGCTCTTGAAGGAAAATACAATCGACACCTACTTAATGAAAAAAGATGGGAAGATTCAGGCTGAATAAGCACAAGCACACTACCATCTTGCGCATTTCCCACAAAATCAGTATCAAAATTAGTATCATCCTCAATACCCTCTGAATCTGTACCCACCGCAACAACCACACCCTCAGGGAAGGGGGGGTGGAAATTTCATAGGTAGAGGAGGAGGAGGAGGATTTGGCAGAGGAAGAGGTCAAGTTGTATGTTAAAATTGTGGCCAGCTGGGACATTATGCTAGAGATTTACAGGATCCTGCAAAGACGTGTTCATATTATAAAGCACAGGACCATAACATGGAACAATGTCCCGAGTTGATTGCAAAGTGGAAAGCTTAGGCCATCAAAGTTCCTAACCCCATGCAGAATCCAAATCCAAATCCTAACCTAAATGTTCAGATGATTGCTACCAAGCTGAGATAACCAAGTGTTGTTGTCGTAACATGAGGAGGTGCTGCGACTGGAGCTGATCATAATGTACCACAGGAAATGTCGTAGTTGCGACCCACAGTGCAGAAGAAAGTACCATTCGATGTTCAGAAACATAAGTAAGTATTCTTGGACATGCAACCAGAGTTTGTAGATCCAGAACAACCGTCAACCTCAGCCGAAGTCAAGGAGATTCGTGAACATTTCCAACAGATATTTTTGAAGTAGGCTCCAAATGAGATTATAATCTCAAGTCATTTTTGTCAAGTTACTTAGCATTGGTCTATGATAAATATGTTGTAGAAAAATTGCAAGTGCTTATAGAAGAAACCCCATCACAACCTAAAAAAAAAATTTAACCATGTTAAAAAGAAATTCAAAACTAGGTGCGAGTTGAGAATGACTACACATATAGGAGACTACGACATGGATTACATTATCCTAGATCTGGGGTCAAACGTCAATATTTTGACGTGACAAATTTGGGAGAGCATGGCCAAGACGTGCTTGGATGGGTTCCTTGTTCAGTTGGGGCTTTCAAACCATGCAAAGGTCCTACCAATTGGTAGGTTGATTCAAGTCCTTGTCGACATTGAGGGACTGCACACGTTTGCATACTTTGAAGTTATCAACATTGTCGATGACAAAAACCCATATCTTGCACTTCTGGCGATAGATTGGGCAATCGAAATCAGATGATCATAAATTTTAAGAAAAGAATCCTCTCATTTGAGGATGACGAGATGAGGGTAATGTCTCCCATTGATCCACTAGAGGGACAACGATATGTCAAACCAACCTATAGTGAAGGATAGGGTGATTATCTAGACCATATCTATAATGTCAGTGCCTTAAAATATGGTTACTTCAATCCTACAGCAGATGGGAACCTGACCTAGAGGAGTGCCAGTTCATGCACATCATATTCAGGAGAGGCATTGGAAAATTGGAAAAAAAGAGTACACGAGGTCTCTATGAGGATATGCGCCAGAGTTACAAGGTCTGTGCAGCGGGTGGAGAATTATTCGATAGTGTTACCCACCTATGAGGGTTTACCTAACCTTGCGACCTTTCTAAGTGAGTTTGAAGGACTGGTACCAAAACCGCAGTGCTTGTTTGTGTTAGACTATGTGCTGAAAGATATGCTCGCTAGTTGGCAGGATATGCATAAGCAGTCTATATATGAATGGATACAATGCAAAATATTGTTGGAAGTCATATTCTACGAATAAATCATAGTCTTGCATTAGAAGTACACAGGTTTTTCGAACCCTGTCAACCACCTTAATCAATGTCGCATAGCATTTGCAGAATACCCATGCCAGGAATGGGTCCATAATTTCATACACGCTTTGAAAATGACACCCAGGAGATGGTACACATCCATGGATTTGCGACAAGGAACTCAGGATTGGGACAAGGTGGTTAAATAATTTATGGACACCTTTGCATTTACTCATGAGTAGCCGACAGTTTATGTTGCACTTCAAACAATCAAGGAGAAGATATATGCTGAAATCTCTGTCGAAGTGTCAAATTCACACCAGTGTGGCGCGAAGATCCAAAAATGGATTGCATGTTACAATCTGGCTGGAGACCTAGATGATGGTCCTGTCAACATTAACACAACAGAATCGGAGGGTATGCATGAGGTGGAAGGAAGTGGTATTTTGAGCGAACAATTTCTCAAGTCGCTAAAAATCAAGAAAGTTAACATTGGTTCACCGAAAAACCCGAAGTTCGCCAATATAGGATATTATTGGGATGACGAGATAGTCACAAAGATCACAGACTTGCTACATGAATTCCAAGATTTGTTCACTACCAACTTCTCAGAGAAGAAGGGAATAGTAGGAGATATAGGGGAGATGAAAATACCCTTGAAACCAAATGCAAAACCAGTTAAGCAGCAACCTTATAGGTTGAACCCAAGGTATAAAGAGAAGGTGAAAGATGAGTTGGAACGCATGCTTGACGTAGGAATCATTGAACCTTTTGAAGAATCAGAATGGATCAGTACTATATTGATTCAAGATAAGAAGACAACAGGTGAAGTTAGAATTTGTGTTGACCTGAGGAAGCTGAACGATGCATGCTTGCACGATCCATTCCTGACACCATTCACAGATGAAGAACTTGAAAGCATCGGAGGAAGGGAGATGTATTCATTCACCGATGAATTTTTTGGCTATCATCAGGTCAGAATAGCGAAGGAGGATCGACACAAAACAACCTTCATCACATAATGGGGATGCTATCAGTATATGGTAATTCCCTTCGGACTCAAGAATGCTCCTGCTATTTTTTCTAGAATAGTAGTCTCTACTTTAAAATATTTTATACATAAATTTATTGAAGTATACTTTGATTATTGGACTATGTTTGGTCTAATAAGAGACCATATTGATAGTTTGTGCATGATGATGGAACGTTGTCACCAATATCAGATCGTGTTAAATTCAAAGAAATGTATTTTTTGCACACCATTTGGTGTATTGTTAGGACATGTCATGTGTTGCGACGAAATTTTGGTCGACCCAGCAAAATTTGTGATTATCCTTGAATTACCACGACCTACATCAGTCATGCAACTCAGATCAATGCTAGGACACATAGGATATTATATAAAATTCATCAGATGATATGCATAGAACAATCCACCTATGGAGAAACTTTTGAAAAAAGATGCAAAGTTCCAGTGGACAGAAGCTTGTCAGGAAAGTTTAAACAAGTTAAAGAACAAGATGGCCTATTGGGCCAGGAAAAGTGCATAAGGAAGAACCTGAAGTGCAAGCACAAGAGGAAAAGCGAGCGTGCGACGGGATAAAAGCATGTAAACAATGGAAAGGAAGAGCAGAGTAGAGAAAGTTGCGACAAGGAATGGTGCGATTAGGAAAACACACCTAGATTCGGTGGAAGTGTGGCAAGTAAAAGAGTTAAAACTGAGAATCGGCAGGTCAGAATACTGTAGGAGTCAGGGTCGGTGGAAGACTAAAGGATGGGTTTTTGTGGCTAGTTATGGCCTGTACAAGAAGGCTAAAAGACATTTTTGCGGCTATTAATGGCTGTGATCAATGTAATGTGATACTTTTGCAGCCAGTATGGCCTGTCATCAATATAGAAGAAGATATTTTGTAGCTACTTCTAAATATAATAACTGAGTTGTACTTAGTCGACCCTGCGCGGTCTTGTAAATTCTATAAATAGGAGGAACCCACTCTGTATAAGGGTTAGCTTCATTAAGAGTTGGTAAGAGTAGAAGTATTGTAAAAGATCAGAGATGAGTCTGATAGTAGAAGGTTGTTGAGCCGCATATCTGCAACGGAGTGCAGAGACCATTTTGTAGAGTCATTATGCAGCTAAGTGCATAGATAGTATAGTAGAAGAGTCGATCCAAGTTGTGTGTGGATCAGTAGGAGTAGATAGAAGGATAAACCAAAGAGCATGAGAGAAAGAAGAGTCTGAGACAAAATACATATCTTAAACAGTCTGTAAGTCACAGACTGCAATGTGTGACCTATATTTCTCATGCCAAATGAAGAGCACCTTGGTGGTTTTTCCTAGATGGGTTTCCACGTTATTTCCTGTGTTAATGAATGGTTGAATGTTTAACTATTAATGCTGAATGTTTTATTACTCGCATTATTTATGGTTATTGTTTGAATGAATGTTGCAATATTGATAAGCAGTGAATGACTGGATATCTAAGCATCGTCGAAGCATTGTGTATTAGTTCATGTTTAAACACTATCAAGTCATAATATAAGTTGCATCATGGTCACTTACTATTAAGGAATTAGCTACGTCGCACTATTGAACCAGCTGTTAAGTTGTTAAGGGCAAGGTTGTGTCACATGCTGGTTGTGGCGTAGGGTTGCGCCTCTTTCGAGCACTTAAAGACTCCATCCCTCCATCTCTGTTGAGCACCTTGGTCGTGCACCAAGGGACTATAATACCTCGCAAATTGTGGAAACATGGTTCTGGAAGTTATACATTAAGATATATCGGGTGAGACTGTGCCTGCCTTGCAGGTGTTGCCAACTAGGCTTGCTCTGTCGGGCCGATGTCTTTAGGTGTTTTGTTGTTGTTGAACCTAGGTCACGAGAGTGGGGAAAGTAGTCAAACAAATGGTTCCATTGCCGATACTTGAAGCAAGTAAAGGATGGAACGGAAGTGCAGAGTAAAGGAAGTTGTGATGAAGAAAGCAAACCCAGAGTTGGTGGAAGTGTGGCAGGTAAAAGAGTTAAGACTGAGAAGCAGCAGGTTAGAAGACTGCTGGAGTCAAAGTTGGCAGAAGACTAAAGGATGGGTTTTTGTGGCTAGTTATGGCCTATACAAGCAGGCTGAAAGACATTTTTGTGGCTAGTAATGGACGCGATCAATGTAATGCAAGAATTTTGCAACCAGTATGGCCTGTCATTTATATAGAAGAAGATATTTTGTAGCTACTTCTGATCTAGATATAAAAATTGAGCTGTACTTAGTCGACCCAGCACGATCTTGTAAATTATATAAATAGGAGGAACTTGATCTGTATAAGGGTTAGCTTCATTAAGATTTGGTAATAGTATAAGTATTGTAAAATATCAGAGAGGAGTCTAATAGTAGAAGGCTGTTGAGCCGCGGATCTGCAGCTGAGTGCGTAGACTGTTTTGTAGAGTCATTCTGCAGCTGAGTGCACAAATAGTAGAGTATAAGATTCGATCCAGGCTGTGTACAGATCAGTAGGAGTAGATAGAAGAATTAAATAGAGCGCATGAGAACAAGAAGAGTTTGACCCAAAAGACATATCTTAAACAGTCTATAACTCACAAACTGCAAGGTGCTACCTATATTTCTCATGTCGGATGAAGAACACCTTGGTGTTTTTTCCCATATGGGTTTCCACATTATTTCATGTGTTAATGAATGGTTGAATGTTGTGTTGAATGTTTAACTGTTAATGTTGAATTTTTTATTACTCGCATTATTTATGGTTATCGTTTGAATGAATGTCACAATACTGATAAGTAGTGAATGAATGGATATCTAAGCATCATCGAATCATTGTGTATTAGTTCATGTTTAAAAACTATCAAGTCATAATATAAGTCGCATCATGGTCATTTTCTATCAAGGAATCAATTGTGTCACACTATTGAACTAGATGTTAATTTGTTAAGGGCAATATTGTTTCGCACGCTGGTTGTGGCGCATGGTTGCACCTTTTTCGAGTAGTGAAAGACTCCATCCCTCCATCTCTGTCGAGCACCTTGGTCATGCATCAAGGGACTATAATCCATTTCCAATTGCAGAAACATGGTTCTGGAAGTTACACATTAATATATCTCAGGTGAGATTACACCTTCCTTGCAAGTGTTGTCGACTGGGATTGCTCTGTTGGGTCGATGTCTTTGGGTGTTTTGTTGGTTTTGTGTTGTTGTTGAACCTGGGTCGCGAGAGTGGGGAAAGTAGGCCAAAAAATGGTTCCCCTGCTAGGACCTTAATCATTTGAGTTGAGGAAAATGTTGCGCCATCCAACAAAGAAGGAAATTGAGGATTAGATGGAGTCTAAGACGTTGGCATTTGCGCAAGAAGAGAGCACAAGGTTGCGATTGACTGCAAAAAACTGGCTAGACCGATACATATACTTTGATATTCACGATATCTTCTTTTCATAGTTTCCTATTGTGTTGCATGAGTGGTTTTCAATATTGGCAACTTGGAAGACAAATTTCTAAAGAAGAGAAGCAATCAAGTGGATTGAACAGTTGATCCGCGAGATAACCAGTGTAAGTAACCCCATTTCTAGAGATGTTGATTTTTGGGCTGACGGTATTGTACAAGGATATATTACTGAGTTTGCAGTAGAGACGATAACCTCATATAGTGAGGTTGAAAGAATTTTTTTTCAAAGGGCCTCGAAGAAGATATTTGTTATCTATAAATACATGGATAAAGATGCTCATCTATGAGAAGGGTATCTTGCAATTGAGCAGTTGAGTTGAGATCTAAAGGAGGGGATATGTCGTAGATGACCTATAGACATAATGGGAAATGGTGAGCTGAAATGTTTCCAGGAAGTACAAAACATGAACTACAAGTTGGATTCCTAAGAAGTGGAAGGAGATTCAGGTCATGGAAAAGAAGAAAGAAAAAAGGAGGGATCTGAACTACTAGTATGTTCGAATCAAGTGAGTATGAAGTTGAGTTGCGGCTAGACGAAGGGTCTTGCAACAAAGAGGAATACTATAGCTTGATTTCTGAAGGAGCGAAAGAATCTGAAGAATCTGGAGAGACACCAAGATTAGGTCACAACTACATCACACCAGGAGTATCGCCAGAGGTAAGGTCTAGAGCCTCAACTCCTAAAAGAGTTGTTAATACTGATAGTGCTAGTACTGTAGCTAGCGCGCAAGGGACTCCACCTCCATTAAATTATTCATTGGATAACCCTAACACCAATTCAATGGCTGGGGCAGATATTAGATTACGCACATTCAATGGGAATGGAGAAAAATATCTAGAACATCATTGGTTCCTTTGCGAATTCTTTTGGATGGTTCGCTAAGTTCACAGTGTGAACCTAATAAAAGCGCATATGATCACGACTCTACAAGGCCATGTGTTGGACTAGTTTATGATTTTCTGTGTAGTACCAGCAGGAACCCCATAGAATACCCTTGATGATATCCAAATCGTTATGATTTGTGAGTTCAAAAAAACAAATTTGAGTCACAGTGCATCACTAAGATCAAGGAGATAAAGCAATTACCAACTGAATCCATCTGGGATTTCAATCAGCGGTTTAAAACTTTGATGGCCAAGGTCATTTTTGAGATGTTGTATTTACAACATAAATAGTGGTTTATTGTTGTGCTCCTACCACAGCTCCTCTAATGAAATAGAATATTGTGTCACAGGTGGAAGCACTAGAACTAGCGATGAAGTTGGAATCCTCGCCGATCGGAGATGGTGGCGTAGGTATGATGCAGATTCTGACATAGTTAGCTAATCTAATACTACAGCTTTTGGACATCAAGAAGGGTAAATAAGCATGTGAGGACTTGTGGTGCACAATATGTCGAACGAATGGACACACCAAGGATAATTATCCGTCGTACATGAACTATATCTCATTGGGTGCACCTAATCCATTGAGTACCCACAGACTAACCTGGTGCCACATATTCTATACTAGAGGGAACCACAAAAAAGAGTGTCTATATTTACAGAAGATTGTAAGTACCTCGTCTAGCCTTTTCTGTAAATTTTGCAAATCAGTAGGGCGTGATGAGAAGGATTGTAGAGCATATCGGCTCCTGAAGGAGAAGATAGTAGACACCTACTTGATGAACAATGACGGACAGTTTCAGGATGAGCAAGAACAAGCACACTACCATCCTGCACAGTTTCCACAAAACCAATATCAGAATCAGTATCAGCCTCAGTATGCACCTCAAAACCCATACGCGTCGCACAATCAGTACCAACCGCAACAACCACACCCTCAAGGAAAGGGGGGTGGAAATTTCAGAGGTAGAGGGGGAGGAGGATTTGGTAGAGGAAGAGGTCAGGTAACATGCTATAACTATGGACAGCCTATCCATTATGCTAGATATTATCAAAAACCTACAAAGACCTGTTCATATTGCAAATCATGAGACCATAATGTGGATCAATGTTCTCAGTTGATTGCAAACTGGCAAGCTCGGGTCGTCGTAGGTCCTAACCCTGTGCAGAATCTGAATCCAAATCCAAATCCTAACTTGAATGTTCAGATGATTGTTGTTGATCCTAGAGATCTGAGTGTTTCTATCATAACATGAGTAGGTGTTGCGACTAGAGCTAGTCAGAATATTCCACAGGAACAGCTGTAGGTGTGATCTGTGGCACAGAAGAAAGTACCATTCAACGTTCAAAAATAGAAACAAGTATTTTTGGACGTGCTACCCAAGTTTGTGGACCCAGAATGATTGTCATCCTCTGCAGAAGTTAGGCAGATTCTTGAACACTTTAAACAGCTATTCCAGAGGTAGATTATGAGAAAGGTTAGTAAGCTCAAGTCGTTTCTATCAAGTTTCTTAGCATTAATTCAAGATAAAGATGATGTCGCAAAACTATAAGCACTAATAGAAGAAACCCCAGTAGAGTCGCAACCTGAAAGAATGGTTAACCATGTCAAAAATAAATTCAAAACTAGGCATGAGTTAAGAATGACAACACAGATAGGGGACTATGACATGGATTATATTATTCTAGACCTGGGGTCAGATGTTAATATTCTGACATGATAGACTTGGGAAATCATGGGTAGGCCACGCTAGGACTGGTCTCCTTTCCTGTTGAGGCTTGAAAAGTCTAGAAAAGGTCCTACCGATTGGTAGATTGAGTCAAGTCCCTATCAACATTGAGGGGTTGTGCACATTTGTATACTTTGAAGTCAACATCATTATCTATGACACGAACCCATATCCCGCACTTCTTGGGATATATTGGGCCATATATAATCAAACCATTATAGAATTCGAGAAAAGGATCATCTCATTCGAGGGTGATGAGATGAGGGTAGTGTCTCCCATTGATCCATTGGAGGGAAAAAGATACTTCAAGCCTGTCTATGATGAGGGACAGGGTGATTATCTTAACCAGATCTATAGTGTCACCACCTTAAAAGATGACTACATACATCCTACAGTGGATGGAAACTTGAGCTGGAAGAGTGCTAGTTCATTCACATCAGATTTAGGAGAGGCCTTGGAGAATTAGCAAAACAGATTGCATGAAGTCTCTATGAGGATATGCGCCAAAGTTACCTGGTCTATGCGACGAGTGGAGAATCAATTGAGGGAGTTACCCACATATGAGGGCTTACCTAATCTTGCAACCTTCCTCAGTGAATTTGAAGTATTTGTAACAGAACCACATCACTTGTCTGCGTTAAACTATGTCCTGAAGGCTACACATGCTAGATGGTGGGGTACGCATAAGAAATCCATATCATAATGGCCCTAGTGCAGAAGATTGTTGGAAGTTAGATTCAGGGAAGAGGTCACTGTCATGGGTCAGAGGTACGCAGGGATGTCAAACCCTATCAAGCATATTAATCAGTGTCGCATAGCATTTACAAAATATCCGCGATAGGAATGCATCCACCATTTCATTCACACATTGGAAATGACACCCAGAAGCTCATACACATCCATGGAGTTATGAAAAGGAACTTAGGATTGGGAAGGGATAGCCAAGAAATTTGTGAACATATTTGAATTTGTTGATGAGAAACCTAAAGTTGATGTTGTGCTTGAAACCATCAAGGAAAAGATATTTGCTAAAATCCTTGTCAAAGTGACAAGTTTCTACCAGTGGAGAGCGACTATCTGAAAATGGATGGCTTCTTACAATTTGGATGGAAAACCAAATGATGACTCGACTAACATAAACATACCAGAGTTGGAGGGTATGCATGAAGTTGAAGGAAGTGACATTTCGAGCGACTAGTTCCTTAAGCCACTAAAAATCAAGAAAGTAAACATTGGGTCTCCAAAGAACCCGAAGTTCACCAATATAGGATATTATTGGGACAATGAGACCATTGCAAAGATCACAGTCTTGCTGCATGAATTTTAGGACCTATTCCCTAATAACTTCTCAAAGATGTAGGGAATAGTGGGAGATCTAGGAGAAATGAAAATACCCCTAAAACCATATGCTAAACCATTTAAGCAGTGACCTTATAGGATGAATCCAAGGTACAAAGAAAAGGTAAAAATCGAATTGGATCACATGCTCGAAGCAGGAATCATTAAACCTTTTTAGAAATCAGAATGGATCAGCCCTATAGTGATCCAGGATAAGAAGACAACAGGAAAAGTCCAAATCTATGTCGACCTGAGGAAGTTGAACGATGCATGCCTGTATGATCCATTTCCAACACCATTCACAGATGAAGCACTGGAAAGCATTGGGGGACAGGAGATGTATTCATTCATCGATGGCTTCCTTGGCTATCACCAAGTTAAAATCGTGAAAGAGGATCACCACAAAATGACCTTCATCATAGAATGGGGATGTTATCAGTATACGATAATGGCCTTTGGACTAGAGAATGCACCTACTATATTTTCTAGAATAGTATTTTCTCCTTTTAAATATTTCATACATAAATTTACTGAGGTCTACTTTGATGATTGGACTGTTTTTGGTCTAGTAAGAGACCATATTGAGAGTTTGTGCATGATGTTGGGCCACTGTCACCAATATCATATCACGCTTAATTCAAAGAAATTTATTTTTTGCGCACCATTTGGTGTACTGTTGAGTCATGTCGTATGTCGCGGTGGAATTTTAGTCGACACAGCAAAAGTTGTGATTATACTTGACTTGACACCACCTATGTTAGTGACACAAATCAGATCAGTGTTAGGACACATAGGCTACTACAGAAAGTTTATCAGAGGATATGCAGAGATAACTGCACCCATGGAGAAACTGTTGAAGAAATATTCAAATTTTTAGTGGATGGAGGCTTATCAAGAAATTTTGGACAAATTAAAGAACAAGATGGACACTACACCAATACTTGTATTTTCGGACTGAAAGAAGGATTTCCATGTTCATGTCGACGCGTCATCCATCACGCTCGGCATAGTCTTGATGCAACCAGGTGAGGGTGTGCTTGACCAACCTATTGCTTTTGATAGCAGAAAAATGTCAACACTAGAGAAAAATTACACGATGACAGAGAGGGAAGGCCTCGCCATGGTCTATGCACTTCAGAAGTTTCGACACTATCTATTGGGTGGACATTTCAAAATGTACACTGATCATTTAGCTTTAAAATACCTGGTCAACAATCCAGTGTTGAGGGGGAAGATTTTTCGATGGCTTCTCCTATTTCAAGAATTTAACTTTGAAGTCATTGTTAAACTTGGTCGATTGAATGTCGGGCTTAACCACCTGTCAAGGATAGAAAGTGGTGAAGAACCAATGAATATGGAGGATAACTTATCTGACACGCAATTGTTTGCGGTCACCATGATGGATGATTAGAATAAGTAGTTTAACACTGTCATCCACTTCCTGAGCATAGGATATGTGCATGAAGGATTCTCCACTACACAAAATAAACATCTGGTTGTCAGAGCTACTGATTATACGTTGATCGCGAGACACTTATACAAGATGGGTGCAGATGAAATATTGATATGCTATGTCTTTGAATATGAACAAAAATGGGTAATGAGTGAAGCACATGCCGGTGTCGCAGGAGGAAACTATGCTAGAAAGGAAACTGTACGCAAAATACTGCAAGTTGGACTATGGTGGCCAACTATACATATGGATACTAAGAGCTTCTGTCGATGTTGTGATATCTGCCAGAGAACAAAAAACGTCGCACCACAACGAGATGCCACTCACACTGCAGATAACCCTTCAAGCATTTGATAAGTGGGACATTGATTTTTTCAAACCAATAAGTCCACCGGGAAAAAGGAGTGGCATTCACTACATTATCACTGCGACATACTAGTTAACCAGATGGGCTGAAGCCGCGCCTATAAAATATTGCACCGCTGCGACTGCGACGAAGTCTTTATTTGAGAATGTTGTGACTAGATTCGACTGTCCAAAAATTATCGTAAGTGACCAAGGTACGCATTTTGTTGACAAAATGATTGATGAGTTGACTATAGAGTTTAAGATTCAGCATAGAAAGATGACACCCTATCATCCTCAAGCGAATGGAACGGTTGAAGCCTTCAACAAGATTCTGGAGAATGCATTAACCAAAGTATGCAAGGTATGCCGAGATGACTGGGATCAGAAAGTTTCAGCTGTTTTATGGGCGTACCAAAAAACTTGAAAATGATTGATTGGACACACCCCATTCAAGCTAGTGTATGGAAAAGAAGTTGTGGTTCCGATGGAGTATATTGTGTTGAGCCAAAGAATTGTTGCACTGACGGAAATTACCGATGGAGATGTTGTCAAGCAAAAGTTGTCCCATGTTGTTCAAATGGAGGAAGAATGCATCGTTGCAGGATTCCATCAAAATATCAAGAAGCAAAGGAAGAAATCATGGCATGATCGGCATATCAAGATTAAACCATTAAAGTCGGAGGACTTGTTTTTCTATATGAAAATAAGTTCTTCAAACACTAGGGGAATTTAAAGATGCATTGGCTAGGGCCATATGTGATCGTGCACATCACTGACGCGGGTGCAGTGAAATTGCATAAGCTAGATGTCACGCCCGTCATAGGAATGGTAAATGGAAGTTGCCTGAAACCTTACTATGATTGTCATGACATGCCTGGGTAAGGTCGCATCGTGTGAAAAAAATAAAAAAAGAGAAAAGAGGAAAGAGATTTGTTATGTCGCACATCTGCGACAGGGGTATGCCAAACCATAGTAGGACATGTTGGATGTCATTAAAGCATAGATGCCCTGAAATATTGAGGTGGTTATGACAACATAGCAGCATTAATTCAACAAAGTACAAGGAAAATGGCAATGTGATTTTTGGTCCCATCAATTGTTTCCACCATAACTGCCATAATTGTCTTGACAAGTATAGCTCAAAACTCGAGTATGTGAATTAATATTGGATTGCGTCAAATGAGAAGCCCATGTGATCGACAAGACATCGATCTCTCATCCAATGATCACAGTCATGAAGAGCCCACCCCTACAAGTATGAGACTTCATCGACAATAATCCTTTTACGTGCACAAAGAGAGAAATATCAAACCAAAGCTTGTGAGTAAGAGAGCCGAAACTCATGGTTACTGAGATTTCCAGCGCTAGTGAGAAATCAAAAGTTACCATTGCTTCCCCATGCCTGATTGAAGAAGAGATTACATCACCAAAATTACAACAGCAAGAGGAAGAACCAGAAGTGATGGCACGACCGAGATAGAATATAGTTCCTATGGTTAGTTCGGTCCCAGTTCTAGCCTCTAGTTTGGGCTCTGCACTGACCCCTGTTCAGAATCCACCAGTGAATCCCACAGTTGCAGGTCCACGACCATTCGTGCAACAAACATATTTTGTAGAATCATCAAGGATTAATATATAAAAGAAACGTAAGTCTAAGGCCATTGAGGATGCACCAGAGTCTCCACCACCAAGGAGACTCTCTGTGGTGGAGACTCTGGTGCATCCTTCGCAGGTAAGTCTAAGGCCATTGAGGAAGGATGCACCAGAGTCTCCACCACGCAAATACGTGAGCGCTACCATTAAAGAATAGAACTTGTTACCACAATATGTTCAGACAAGGAGAGAAGAGGAGCAGGAAATGAAGCTTCCAACGAAGGTGCGATCTTCCTTAGAGACACCCTGGATCCCTATTGACGTACCTCTGCAGATGATCATTCCCAAACTGGTAAAGCTATAGTTTGAGGATACTGATACGCACAAGAAGGCGGGGCTGGAGAGAAAAAATTACATGGTCACGCTTCCATTCATGCCTCCTAAGTCACAATTGGTCGTTGCAATGGAGTGGGAAAATGGTATTGAAAGTGTGGGCCTACTTAATCTACTCCTTATGTTGCACTTCCTTCGGAGCACGCAAGTAAATACATATGTGGAACAACTCCTCATTTTTTTTCACAAAGGATATTTATGGCTCGATCAACCCTACCCTATTGATGTCGAGCCCATATCGTCGATAATGGGTCTGTCGAAGCAAGGAGATGACCCTGCATCGTATCTACACCCAGACAGAGATACGGAAAAAATGAAGCAGAAATATGACCTCCAGCGCATAGGGAGAGGATTCCTCATTTCCCCTATAGCTGACAACACAATGACGTTCACGAAAAAAATCCTATCTTGCAAGTTTTGTGCAAGATGAGGCCCACAGAGAGCACCGCCGAAATGATAGCACTCGCAGAGCAATGCGTAGCGGGCGTGATATTCAACTGGTCGCAATACTTGTTGAATGAGCTGATAGAAGATGTGAAGTAGGTACAAGAGGATGGTAAAGATAAATTCCACTACTCCTGCATGCTCATTTTGATTTCCTTTATTCTTTGGTCCAACCCATCGGACTACGAGCCATTGGATGTCCCAGTTCTTTTCCTTGGTGCAAAGTATCAAAACCTCTGGGAGGACAAGGAAAAAAGGATCAGGAAGAAGGAAAATAACATTGAGTTCTTTCTGCATGGTAAGGCATTATGTGATGTAATAACGCAACAACACAGAGTAAGGGTAGCGACAGTGCAAAAATACTCATAATTCATAAACTTCTAGTTCAGTGTCCATAACATTATTCTTGAGCTATGACGGGACCCAGACAAGCAAGCACACCCAACGGGTTTTATGATTATTGATTTGGATGTGGACACAATAATCCATGATTGTCCTAAGGAATGGTGCGTACCAAGCGACGTGTAGATGTACCAGGGAGAAAATCAAGGAAATGGCAAGGATGATGATGGGGCCGACGGGAAAGGAAACCAGTCATAGGAGGAAGATTACGGTGGTGATAATAGTGAGCACAACACTAATGACAATGATGGATAAGACATGCTGACTGATGAGGATGTGCAGAACCAACGGCGAGAACAGGAATAGGAGCACGCACAAGAAGCAAAAATCTAACAAAATGACTCATACAATCAGCTTAGACAAGGAGGATATGGGATTACTTGTAGACGCTATCATAGAAGTGGTGAAGACCAGCCTTGAGGGTATAAGTACACAGCAGATGCAAGTGTCCAACAAATTTGATGAGCACATCAATAAGCTCATAAAGGCCATCAACGAAGTAAAAAATACTGTCGAGGCTGAGACATATGGCATTGATCTCGAGGATATATTAGCTGCACCACTATTATTGTCGCCTCTCAAGATCGAATTATAGGAGAAAGCACTAGAGTCAGGTACGAAAGAGTATGATAATGTGATCAAGGAAATGGGGACACTAACGCTATATTTTTCCAAACTAGCGTTGGATGAACTATATGCCATTCAGCATGTGGTGGCGACAGAGCTCTGGATCTGAGAAAATGCCCTGGCTTATCAGGCCACAAAGAAGACAAGGAAGGAAAAAGAGCGCAAGGTCCTCCTTAGGGAAAAGGACTAGGAGATAGAATCATGTGAATAGATTCATCTTACACTTGCTTAAGCCATCAAAAGTGTAGTCGCAAAGTTCCCCATCGAAGAAGGACGGGAAGATGAATATGCAGTGGCAAAGGTCGGTCGACTGTCAAGGATTGCGATAGAGCTTAGGAAACAGGTCGAGGAGCTAAAGGTGTAGGATATACAAAGCACACCTCCTGAGGTGCTTGAGGAGCGCAGGAAAACAACATCTAATGATGTTGCAAGGATAAGGCAAGGAGAACAAATATGCATTGAGGCAATTGAATCCGTTTCCGCGACATGGGAATTTCTTCTGGAAGATGAAGCAGTGGAAAAGATCAAGGAAGATGCGCGACATGATGATTTGAAAATCACAGCGGTCAAGGAAGACATGAAAAAGCCATCACTTAAAGATAAGGTTGCAAAAGTAGTCGAGCTACAACAGCTGCAGTAGCTACAGCATGAGGTAAAGACTCTGCACAAATAGGAGTAGAGTACAAATGATGAAGTTATAACGCATCGATCGAAGGAAGAGGGAGTTACAGGGCTTATTCATCCTGTATAGTAGAAGCTCCAATTTATCACGCAGTCATTGGAGGAAGGACCGTTGGAACATATCGGTTCCAACTGTGTGGAACACTTGGATAAACAAGCTAAAGAGGTCAGGGAGGAAGTTTCCTAGGTGCATCAAATTTTGAAGCAATTTTAGGACAAGGTTGGCCTTGTGGCGCAACCTACACTAGAGACTTAAATTTTCCTAGCCTCCTAAATTTTGATTAGTGGATCAGGATGAGCCACATGTGATTGGTGTTGGAGGCATGTTGGGCCAGGAAAAGTGCATAAGGAAGAACCTGAAGCGCAAGAACAAGAGGAAAAGCAAGAGCGCGATGGGATAAAAGAAGGTAAAGGATGGAAAGGAAGCGCAGAGCAGAGGAAGATGCGACGAGGAATGGTGTGACGAGCAAAGCACACCTAGAGTCGATGGAAGTGTGGAAGGTAAAAGAGTGAATACTGAGAAGCGGCAGGTCATAATACTATAGGATTCAGAGTCGGAGGAAGACTAAAGGATGGGTTTTTACTGCTAGTTATGGCCTGTACAAGCAGGGTGAAAGACGTTTCCGCGGCTAGTAATGGTCATGATCAATGTAATGTAGGAATTTTGTGGCCAGTGTGGCCTGTCATCAATATAGAAGAAGAAATTTTGTAGCTACTTCTGAATATAATAACTGGGTTGTAATCAGTCGACCCCGTGCAGTCTTGTAAATTCTATAAAAAGGAGGAACGTGCTCTGTATAAGGGTTAGCTTCATTAAGTGTTGGTAAGAGTAGAAGTATTGTAAAATATTAGAGAGAAGTTTGGTAGTAGAAGGTTGTTGAGCTGTAGATCTGCAGCTAAGTGCGCAGACCATTTTGTAGAGTCATTCTACAGTTGAGTGCACAGATAGTAGAGTAGAAGAGTCGATCCAAGCTATGTGCAGATCAGTAGGATTAGATAGAAGAATAAACCAGAGGGAATGAGAGCAAGAAGAGTCTGAGCCAAAATACATATCTTAAATAGTATGTAAGTCGTAGACTACAAGGTGCTAGCTATATTTCTCATGCTAGATGAAGAGAAACTTGGTGGTTTTTCCCATATGGGTTTCCATGTTATTTCCTATGTTAATGAATGGTTGAATGTTGTGTTGAATGTTTAACTATTAATGTTGAATGTTTGATTACTCAAATTATTTATGGTTATTGTTTGAATGAATGTCGTAATACTGATAAGAAGTGAATGAATGGATATCTAAGCATCGTCGAAGCATTGTGTATTAATTCATGTTTAAACACTATCAAGTCATAATATAATTTGCATCATGGTAATTTACTATTAAGGAATCAGTTGCGTCACACTATTGAACCATCTATTAAGTTGTTAAGGGCAAGGTTGTGTCGCACGCTAGTTGTGGCGCATGATTGCTCCTCTGTCGAGTAATGAAAGACTCCATCCCTCCATCTCTATTGAGCACCTTGGCAGCACGCCAAGGGACTATAATCCCTCACCAACTAATGAAACATGGTTATGGCAGTTACACATTAAGATATCTCGGGTGAGACTGCGCCTACCTTGCAGGTCTTTTCGAATGCGCTTGCTCTATCGGGACGATGTCTTTGGGTTTTTTGTTGGTTTTGTGTTGTTGTTGAACTTGGGTCGCAAGAGTGGGGAAAGTAGGACAACATGGCCACTCCTGCCAATACTAGTATTTCCCAATTGGAAGAAGAAGTTCCACGTTTAGGTCGTCGCCTGTCGTGCTCAACATAGTCCTAACTCGCCATGGTATATGCGCTTCAGAAGTTCCGAAACTATTTGTTGGGTGGACATTTTAAAATGTACACTGATCATTCAGCATTAAAATACCTGTTCAACAAGCTAGTGTTGGGGGGGAATATCTATCGATGGCTCCTCTGGTTTCAATAATTTGACTTTGAATTCATTGTTAAACCTAGTTGACTAAATGTGGGGCCTGATCACCCGTTGAGGATAGAAAGTGGTGAAGAAACAACCATCCTGGAGGGAAAATTGCCTGACACGCAATTATTTGTGGTCACCATGGTTGATAAAAATTTTGAGGCTAGCATTCACCTCTTGAGTACAAGTTATGCGCCTGAAGGGTTCACAACTATGCAGAAGAAATAGTTGGCCATCAAAGCCGCTAATTATACATTGATCACAGGGCAGATATACAAGATGGACCCTGATGAAATATTGCGTCGATGTGTTTTTGACCATGAACGACAGTGGACAATGAGTGAAGCACATGTTGTTATTGTAGGAGGACACTACGCTGGAAAGGCAACCATGCGCAAGATATTGCAAGCTGGCTTATAGTGGCCAACCATACATATGGATACCAAGAGCTTTTACCAAGAGAATTTGATAAGTGGGCCATTTATTTTGTTGGTGCTATAAGTCCACCGGGAAAATGGACTGGTGCGCAATATATTATCATAGCAATAGACTACTTAACCAGATGGGCTAAAGCCGCACCTGTTAAATATTGTACTGCTGCGACTGCGGTGAAGTTTTTATTTGAAAATGTGGTGACCAAATTCGGTTGCCCAAAAATCCTTCTAAGTGATCAAGGTACGCATTTTGTTAACAAAATTATTGATGAGCTTACTGCATAATTCCAGATTTAGCATAGGAAAATGACACCCTATCATCCTTAGGCGAATGGAATAGTTGAAGCATTCAACAAGATTCTAGAGAATGAATTAACTATAGTATGCAATGCGCACATAGATGATTGGGATCAGAAAGTTTCAAATGTGCTATGGGCATACCGTACAACTTGCAAGAGATTGACTGGACACACTCCATTTAGACTGGTGTATGGACAAGAAGTTGTTGTGCTGATGAAATATATTGTGTCGAGCTTAAGGATTGCTGCACCAACTAGAATGACAGATGTGGATGTTTTCGAGTAGAGGTTGTCGCAGCTTGTTCAAATGGAGGAAGAATGCTTCATCACAGGATTTTAGCAAAATGTATAAAAGCAAATGCAGAAAGCATGGCATGATCGTCGTATCAAAACTAAGCATTTCGAAGTCAGAGGACTTGTTTTGTTGTATGATAGAAAATTTTTGAAGCATCAAGGGAAATTGAAGAGGCATTGGCTAGGGCCATATGCGGTTGCACACATCACTGACATAGGTGCAGAAAAATTGCACAAAATGGATGGGACACCAGTCGCAAGAATGATAAATGACAGCTATTTGAAACCTTACCACAATGGTTGTGGCACATAAAAGAGATAAAGAAAAAAGAGAAAAGGAAACTTTCTATCACACGCCTGTGACAGAAGTATGCAAATCACAAAAAGAGCAGGAAGGATAACTGAGCGCCATTAAGGCACAGATATCTGAGAAGATTTAGGTGGTTTTGATAGCAAAGCATCATTAATTCGACAAGTCCAAGGAAAATGGCAGCGTTCTTTTTGGTGCCATTTGTCATCCTCGCCATAACTGTCCTGACACGTATAGACCATCGATCAAGCGTGCAAGTCAATTCTGAAATAGATCGAAAGGAAAGCCCATGTGATCGACAAGATGTCAATCTTCCATCAAATGATTACATTCAGGATGAGCGTACACCTATAAATATGAGTCTTCGTCGTCAAGGTTCATTTTTACATGCAAGAGAGAAAGAGCGAACCAGATCCTGTAATTGTGAGAGACGAAGCTAATGGTCATTTCCATTTCCAGCACTAGTGAGGAGTCTAACGTTACCATCGCCTCATCGTGCCCGATTGTTGAAGATATTACATCGCTAGATACACAACAATAAGAATCAGAACCACAAACGATGGTGCAACCAATTCCCTAGACAGTTCCTACTCTTGGTTCGGCCCCCGCGTCAAGTTCTGCTCAGAATCCACCAGTTGATATACCATCTATAGGTCCATGACCATTTGAGTTACCAACAGACATCCAAGGCACATCATGGCCTTGGGTAAGGATACCAAAGGAGAATCCTAGCCAGAAGCAAAAGGCCACCGAGGACGCACTAGCTCTACCACCGCGAAGAGAAGCGGAGCTTGCCACTATCGAAGAGTGAAACTTGCTACCACTGTATGTTCGACCCAGGAAGCCAGGGGCACCAAAAGTGAATCTTTCGACACGAGCGCACTCCACTTTGGTGGCACCTAAGGTACATGCTGGAGTGTCACTACTAATGAACATCCTGTTGAAGCTGATGAAACTCAAGTTTGAAGATGATGATACGAGGAAGCATGAGGACCTAGAAAGAAGCATGTACATGGTCACTCTTCCAACTGGGCTGCCTGCGCCACAAATTGTAGTCTTAATGGAGTGGGCTCAAGGTGTAGAAAGCACAAGCCTACTTAACCTGTTTCTCATGCCGCGTTTTGTTCAAAGTACGTAGGTGAGAACATATGTGCAAAAACTCCTAGTCTGCTTCCATGGAGGCTATTTATGGCTCGACAGACCATATTATGTCGATGTCGAGCTCATTTTGTTGATAACAGGTCTTTTGTGGTAAGGACACGACCTTGCGCCATATCTGCGCGTGAACAGGGATGCAACAAAGATGAAGGAAAAGTATGACTTACAACGCACAAATAGAGGATTCTTTATTTCCTCTATCACCGACAGCACAGTGCGGTTTGCCATGAATATATTATCTTGCAAGCTACTGTGCAAGATGCGGCCCACCGAGTGCACTGTCAGGACAATGGAACTAGCAGAACAATGCACAGCATGAGTGTTGTTCAATTGATCATAGTACTTATTGAATGAGTTCTTGGAAGATGCAGCGCAAGCGCAGGAGGAAAGTAAGTCCAAATTCCACTACTCCTGGTTGTTGATTTTGATTTCCTTTATAGTTTGGTCAGACCCACCGGATTACCACCCGCTAGATGTCCTAGTACTCTGTCATGGTTCCGAATATCAGAACTTGTGGGAGGACAAGGAAGACAATATCTAGAAGAAGGATAATAATATTGATTTCTTTCTGCATATGGAGGCACTGAGAGAAGTAGTGCGACACCAGCATAGACTAGAAGCTACGACAGTCCAAAAGTATGCCTCATTCATAAACTTCTAGGCTGGTGTCCACCATATCATCCTACATTTGCGGCAGGACCCAGAGAAACAATCCCACCTAACCTATTTTATGATCAAGGACTAGGATGTGGAAGCGGTCATCCAGGACTGACATGAGGAGTGGTGTGTTCCCTTTGATGAAGAGATGGGCCAAGGAAATGGCCAAGATGATGAACAAGGAAATAATGGGGGTGACGTGCAAGGAAAATTTTCGTTGAGTTCAGACAACGACGACAGTGATCAGGGCTCTAATCAGGATGATGCAGAAGACATGCCCACTGACGAGGACGTATAGACTCAAAAGAAGGCTTAGGAAGAGGCGCAGACAAAGGAACAACATGATCTGTTGTGCAAGAAGAACAAAGCTGATAAAACGACTAATACCATCAGCTTAGGTGAGGAAGACATTAGCCTGCTCACAGACGTTGTCATAGATGTAGTAAAGACCAGCCTTAAGGGTCTAAATAAACAATAGCTGCAATTTTCCAACAAACTCATCAAGCATATCAATAAGCTCATGGAGGCTATCAATGAAGTAAAGAGCACTGTTGAGGCTGAGACATACGGTGTTGATCATGGTGATACATTAGCTGTGCCACTATTGTTACCACTACTCAAGATAGACTTAAAAGCGCAAGCACTGGAAATTGGAATGCCAGAGTATGATGATGTTATCCAAGCAATGGGGACACTGTCCCTAAATTTTTATAAACTAGAAATGGATGAAGTATATGTTGTTCAACATGCGGCTGCAACAGAGATTAGGCTCAGAGAAATTTTTTTTGCTTATCAAGATAAGAAGTCAACAAGGAAGGTGAAATAGTGCAAATTCCTTCTTAGGAAGAAGGAGGACGAGATCAAATCACAAGAACAGGGAAGACTTACACTAGAAGAATCCATAAGCTATGCAGTCGCGGAGTTCCTCGCGGAAGAAGAGCAAGAAGAAGAAGATGCAGCCGCAAAGGTAGCGTGGCTATCTAGGATGGTGAAAGATCTCAGAAAATAGGTGGAAGAGCTTAAAACGCAGCAACAATCAAGCACACTTATTGAGTACTCGAAGAGTGCAAGAAAACAACATATGAGGCTATTGAGTGAATTAAGCAAGGAGAAAAGCTCTTCACTAAAGCAGTCGACGTCGTCTCTGCGATGTGGGAATTGCTCCTCGAAGATGAATTCGTGGAGAAAATCAAGGAAGATGCGCGACAAGTTGACTTAAAGATAATTGTGGTTAAGGCAGACATAAAGAATTTGTCATGCAAAGAGAATATTGCAAAGGTAGCTGAGTTGAAGCAACTACAGTAGCGATTCAAAACTCTCTACGACCAAGAGAAACAATGAAATGAAGAAGTTACGGCACAACAGATAGAGGCCGAATGAGTTACAGGGATCCTTCAGCCTGTACAGCATAAGCTCCAGCTTATAAGTCAGTCGTTGGAAGAAGAACCATCAGAACATATCAGTTCTAACTGTGTTGAACAATTTTAAAATAAGCAGAGGAAGCAAGGAAAGAGGTTTCCCCATGTAAAAGGCATTCTGAAGAATTTCAGGACAAGGTTGGTCCTGTGGCACAACCAACACCAGAAACATGAAACCTGTTTAGTGGCTCCGAACGAGCCACATGTGAGTGTTGGGGGCATGTTGGGCCAGGAAAGAGCACAAGGAAGAAGCACAAGCGCAAGGCATGCAAAACAAGCGCGTGACTAGAAGGAAGAGGTAAAGGAGGGAAAGGAAGCGCATAGGAAAGAAAGTTGCGATGAGGATCAGTGCGACGAAGGAAGGGAATCTGGGGGCATGTAGAAGAGTAAAGGCTAGGAAGTGACATGTCAAGAAGACCATAGGTGCTCGATTTGGCGGAAGACTGAAGGACAGTTTTTGTGGCTAGTTATGACCTGTACAAACAGACTGAAAGACGCTTCTGCGGCTAGTTATGGCCTATGATAAATGTAATGAACGATGATTTTGTGGCTAATTATGGCCCGTGATAAATGTAATGAAAGACGTTTTTATGTCTATTTATGATTGTAATGAATGAGTTGTACTCAGTCGACCTTGGGTGGTATTGTAGAATCTATATATAGGAAGAACCTGCTTTGTATAAGGTTTCTATGAGGTGAGATAAAAAATACTTGAAGGAATCAGAGAGAAGTCTAATAGTAGTAGAAGGTTGTTGAGCTGCGGATATGCAGCTGTGTGTGCAGACCATTTTGTAAGATTCAGTTTGCAGCTGAGTGTGCAGATAGTAAAGTAGAAGAGTCGATCCAGGTTGTGTGTGGATCAGTAGGAGTAAAATAAAGCATAATAAAACAGACTCGCATGAGAGCATGAGAGCAAGAAAGAGTCTGAGCTAAAAAGAAATATCTCAAAACAGTATGTAGTCAAGTCACATACTGCAAGGTGCCATATATTTCTCATGCCAAATGAAGAGCACCTTGGTGGCTTTTGCCGGTTGGGTTTCCACGTTATATCTTGTGTCGAATGAATGTGTTTGTTGAATGGTTGTGATTAGTTATTGGTTATGTTGCATTATTTATACTTATTGTTTAAATGAATGTCACAATATTGATAAAAGTAGTCGAATGAATGAATGACTAAAGCATCGTTGAACATTTTGTATTATTTCCTGTTCATTTACTATTAAGTTGCAAATACAGTCGCACCAATGTCCTTCATTGTTAAGGAAGCATCTGCATCGCATAGTTGCGCCAATTTTTAAGTTGTTAAGCTGCTAAGGGAAAGTTTGTGTCACACATTGGCTATGTCGCACTGTTGTGTCGTTGTCAAGTTAATAAAAATGACTCCAACCTTTTGACTTTGTCGAGCTCCTTGGTTGCGCGTCAGGGGATTGTAATCCCTCGCTGACTATAGAAACATGGTTCTGACAGTTACACATTAAGATATTTCGGGTGAGACTGTGCCTGCCTCGTAGGTGTTGCCGACTAAGCTTACTCTATCGGGATGATGTCTTTGGGTATTTTGTTGGTCTTGTGGGTTTGTTGAACCTGGGTTGCAAGAGTGGGGAAAAGTTAGCCAACAAGTGGACTTGATCCATAATTCCGAAAGGAAAGATCATGTTAGTCGTTGTTTTAATTGCCATCAACAATGTTTCTCTAGCCTCGAGCTGTTGATGATGATGTCACATGTTTTTTTTGTTATTCCACCTTTATGCTTATGAGCCAGCCTTGTGTTGTCATGCTAGTAATCTATCATTTGATATGCAAATGATGATGTTCCAGTAGATGATGATGATGCTCCATCTCAATACTGCAGATGATGCTCCAGTTCCATACTGCAGATGATGATGCTCCAACTCCATGCTACTGATAATGTTTCAACTCCATGTTTCATATGATGATGTTCCAGCAAATGATGATGATGCTCCAACTCCATGTTGTAGATGATGCTCCAATTCCATACTGCAAATGATGATGCTCTAGCTCCATGTTTTTGATGATGTTCCAATTCCATGTTGCAGATGATGATGCCCTAGTTCCATGTTGAAAATGATGTTACTTGAGCTCTGTACTGAAGATGTTGATTATGTTACTTCAACTCTGTACTGAAGATGATGATGATGTTACTTTAGCTCTATACTGAAGATGATGATGATGTTACTTCAACTCTGTACTGAAGATATTGATACTCTAGCTCCGTGTTGAAGATGATGATGATGTTACTTCAGCTCTGTACTGAAGATATTGATACTCTAGCTCCATGTTGAAGATGATGATGTTGTTCAAAAATTTTGATGATCTATAGATGTAAAAAATGATGTTCCAAAAGATGATGTTGATGATACCTCCTCTCTCTCTCCTTCTGATGATTGTGTCTAGAGCCACACCAGTAGATAAGACAAGAGAATAAAGATAATATATGATAAGAGAGAGAGAGAGAGAGAGAGAGAGAACTCGAATTGCTCACTTCACTGATGATAAATACTTTAGTTAATTAAAAGACAACTCAAAGTATTCACTTCAGTGATGTTAATAAGAAATACTTCAGTTAAAAGAGTTGACTAAGTGTTAACAAAGAATAACTAATCCATGAAGGTGACACAAACATTTCCATTCCAACATTGAGCATCCTTGTGAGAAAACTAAATCTATAACATTCAAGACACTCTTTTCATAGGTGCACTTGTTTTACAGCTTTCTCTTTCAATGAATTAGTTGTTCTTTAGGCTACTTATCTTTGATTGTCCACTTCTCCTTCACTGCTATGTTGTTTAGAGTAGAGTCGAAATAAGGTTTGTTTAAGGTTCCTTTTATTTTGTTTCCTATTATTTTCATATAAAATTAAGTGAAAATCTAAATCTTAACTCGAAATCAACCATAATGATTGTACTTATATTTAGATATGTTGTGTACAAGTTTACTTGGATTTAATAGGTTTAAAATTGGTTATTTATGTGTAAGCACTTCCTTTCCTCCTCTCTACCACCACAATGATGGGATAATTACTTGTGCTTAGATCTATTGTGTATAAGTTTATCTGGATTTAATACGTTTAAAATTGGTTGTTTATGTGTGTGCACTTCCTTTCCTCCTCTCTACCACCACAATGATAAGAGAATTACTTGTGTTTAGATCTATTTGTACAAGTTGATTTGGATTTAATAGGTTTAAAATTGGTTGTTGATATGTATGCACTTCCTTTCCTCCTCTCTACCACCACAATGATAGGAGAATTACTTGTGTTTAGATCTATTATGTACAAGTTGATTTGGATTTAATAGGTTTAAAATTGGTTGTTTATGTGTATGCACTTCCTTTCCTCCACTCTACCACCACAATGATAGGAGAATTACCTGTGTTTAGATCTATTATGTACACGTTGATTTGGATTTAATAGGTTTAAAATTGGTTGTTTATGTGTATGCACTTCATTTCCTCCTGTAGACCACACTAAATCTCAACCGTTGGATAATTCATAATGGTTGTTGCTTAGTCATCTTAATTAAATGTTAACGTCGGTACCTGATGTTAAGGCTCCTATACTATGAAGCGAAAAAAATGGAGTCAAACATGAAGCTTTGACTTGTACTATCAATAAAAGCATATATATTAACATATTTCAAATATGACACATATGGTGTGAACAAGGCACTTGGAAAAATGCACAAATCGTCAAACTTGAATTTTAAGTATGGGAGAAGATTTATTTGAGCGTGATCAAACATCAATATTATAATGTTAAACTAAATTCACTACATAATTGGCCTTGGAAACGCAATCCTAAGTATAGGAGAAGACTTGCTTGAGCGTAACCTAACCTCAATATTATAATGTTAAACTAAATTAACTATACACAATTAACCTTGGAAACGCAATATTACATAATAATAAGTATGACTTCCTATATAGTGTGGTGGGTCCACAAAGAGAAGAAGGATTTCTCAAATCTTAATAAACAAACGTAACTTGCACATCACGTAATATAGGTAGCATAGCTTTTTGATATTGCAACTAATGGACGACATTTTATTGAAATTTATTAATTCAATAAAATGACAAATAGGTTTAACATCGACCATGCATTGACTTTGCTCAATTAGAACACCAATTAAAAAACAAAGGTACAATGTCTTCCTTGAAAGAACTTTCAAGGCATCTGCATGCATGCATGCATATATTTATTTATTTATTTATTTGAAAAGGCACTTATTTGAATAGTTTTAGTTTTGGTTGTTGCCAACTTGCCCGCCCATATATTTAGATGTCAACAATTTTAGTTTATGCCGTTGATAACACTCAACCCTTGACTTTTGGTTTGAATTTATAATTTCACGGTATTTTCTCAGTTCTCCTAATTAATTAATTAGGAGAAAAACATATAGAAATCTGTTTCTATTTTTGTGCCGACAATAATGATGAGAACGATCGGTTAGGGAAAGAATGCCAACCTGCGTTACTCGAATTCAACACTTACACGTCGACCTCGGCCAAATTGACATTGACATTGACATTACGGTTACACAAGGTGTGTTGACACGTAGTAGGTTAGTTGGAATCATGATATAACTTTCTTTCCTTGCTACTTCGTGGACAGGGAAAAAAGTCCATGGTCCAACCTTCTTTCCGTGCTACTTCAAGATCCAACTTTCTTTCCGCGCTGCTTCAGAAAGTGGACGATGGGAGGGAAAGGAGGTTGAAATCACGAAGCGTAAAAGTTCATAGAATGATTTCATGGTTCCAACTGGTTTTGCGTGGTAAAATTTTCTGAATTTTACGATCCTTCATTACATTCTTTAAAAGGTTATATATGTATATAATTTTGTAAGAGGGTAGTTCACACTTATTTTTACATAGTTTGGAGTTTGTTTTTATTTTATTTTAGTATATTATTAATATATCTATTTTAATTTAAAAATTATTAAGTTTTTATAAAATATTTTTATTGGAAAAGCTTTTATCACAATAACTTTTATTATTTATGAGATTTTGTTATAATTTTTTATAAAATAATTTATTAAAAAACTTTTATTATTTATGAGATTTTGAATTAAGATATTTTTATTTTTTAAATGTGCTCAAAAATCTCATCGACATAGCATTTAAGGTTCCTAGGTACAATGTTATTAGTGGTAAATATTATTCATTGTGCAGAGATCCTTATCTAGCAAGTTGGAAATGGTGAATCCATTTGCCTGGGTGCTGACCTAATTGTGGGTATGGGATCCTCTTTTTCCCTGCCTAGAGGTTTACGAGATTATTTAGAGGATTATGGTATTTGTACTTTAGCTCAGGCTCGCAATCATACTCCCAATGCCACAGGTTATTGGTTCTCTGCAGATGACCTTGATTTAATTGGTGAATGGAAAACTATATGGGAAAATTATATAAGAGGCTTGGAATTTGGCCGTATACGGCTCACGAATCAAAATGATATTATATCCTGGTCTCATGATAAGTATACAGGGCTATTATCTGCTGCTGAAGGTTATTCCTGTGTAATCTCGGATTGCTGTTCAGAATTAAATGATAATGTTCTGAAAATCTTATGGACTATGACTATTCCTTTGAAAATAAAATGCTTTATCTAGTTATTGATATATCAGAAAATATTAACCTAGGAGCAATTGCAGTCTAGAGGCATCAATGGGCCAAGTCGATGTGTTCTTTGTGAAGGTAACCTGGAAAATATTCATCATCTTTTTTTCTGCTATCCTTTTTCTGCCCGAGTATACTCTCATTTTGAGGTAAAATTCAACTGCTCGTTTCCCATTTCCAGCTCTGTTCACTCCTTTCTGGGCCAATGGTTTTCTCGTTCTACGAGTTCTACTCCTTACAGATACTTGCCACTATTTATTTTTTGGGGAATCTGGCTATTAAGAAATCTCTGCATGTTTGAAAATAAGAAACCAGCATTCTCTTCATTGATTGCCAGAATTGATGGATTGATTAACTCTTACCCTGTGCCTATGAAAATTCATAAAACCCGCAATATTGACCCTAAACCGTCAAAATACTTCCCAGGTGGCTTCTTTGATGGAGCAGCCACGGAGAATATAGGTGGCTCGGGTTATGTGATTTTTATAAATGATTCTCATTACTTCAGTTTTTCTATGGGCTGTGGGAGCAGTTCAAATACAAGAGCAGAGTTATTGGCATGTTGGGGAATACTTAGAGTCAGTTTATTGATGGGAATTCCATTGCAGCTAATTTATGGAGACTCCATGGTCATTATCTCTTGGCTTAACAGAAATTCTGCACTTGATGTTCCATCTCTGATGCACTGGTGTTGTGACATAATATTTATGCTTCAAAAGGACCCACCGATGATCTTTAAACATACATATCGTGAGCATAATTCGCTGGCAGATGCTCTCTCCAAACAAGGCCTGAAATTGGATATGGGAGTTGTTTCTTTTTCAGAAACTATGGATGGTTTGATTGTGAATCATGGCAATCTCAATCTTTTTTAGAGTAGCTGATTACTTCTATTATTCAGCTTGCTATTAGCAGTTGTCTGAGTATCTCTTTTTGTTCTTGTTGAGATCTTCTTGCCAGCATATATTGCTCTGATTGTATGTTTTGAAGTTCATCTTCGATATTTCTCAGTACTTTCTGACTTGATTTATCAGGGATGATGAGAAAAGTTTGCTACGATCAGACTTTGTCTTATTTGATTCTGTTGTTATGTTATTGTCACTTATACTCATATGTGATGGATCTGGATTGGCAGCTGTTTTGTATTGTCACTTATTTTTATATGTGATGGTCCTGGATTGGCAGTCATGCTGATATGTAAAAGATGTCTTTTGATTCATATGAATAACAAAGGCTGGTATTTTTTCCTCTGAAAAAAAAAGAGATCCTTGCACTTTGAGATCATGCATTCATTGTGATATAAAAAGGTTCAAAATAGAAAGAGTTTATATTCACATGTTTTTTCATACCTTTATATTAAATATTTTTATTTTATTACCTTGTATTTGAGGATATCAAAAAATATAAACATCAATTTAATCAATTGTCAGCATAGATTATAATTTTAAAAATAGAATCATTGTTATATATATATAAAATAAGTTTTTAGTCTAATCTATTGATTCAAAATAATATTACACGTAAAACTACAAGTTATGATGGAAGTTCTGTGAGCTGAGTATTGCAAAGTATAGGTTGAAGCTTGTCCCTCTCAGGAAATCATGTTTTTAACATCAAAGAGATCCTCCCTACAGTAGGGAAAACAGGTCATACTGAAAGCAATATAAACAATGTTAAGACAAAAAAACTGTGCTTTGCAACTGCAAAAAAATATGAAAGCTAGACCCAGAATGACCATGTAATCAAATCCAACAAAACCCCAAGAACCTGAACTCAGTGCTTGGAAGAGTTTTCCTCCTCAATGGGAAAACCAAATCCAAAGCCAATCTGTGAGTCCGCTTTTGGTCGACTTCTAGCTGGGGAGGCCTGAGGGTTGGCAGTAGTCTGGCCTCCATATTTTTTGGGGCTTTGGAGTCAGTGCTGGTGTCCTCTTCGCTACTCGACACGCTGGTGCTGGAGGGATTCTTCTTGACTGGAAGCGACATTTTTTTCTTATATTCCAAGGTAATGGTAGTGGTTGATTTTCCCTGTTGGGTGGCAGAGGAATTCATCAGAGGGGGAGGTGGTGTTTGCTTTGTATCAATAGGTTCCCTGGGAGGAATCAAAGAAGACGTTGAAGGATCAATTTGAGTACCCGTGAGATGAAGAATGAGCCTATCCATGAGTTTCTTCACCACCCAGAAGTTGCGTTTGCGTAGGACTGTTCTATTGACCAAGGAGGGGGAGCACAAAAGTTCATCCTCCCAGTCGTTCATAAGCTGACGCATATGATCAGGAATTTCAACATCAAATCCTTCTTTGTTTACAATAGCAGAGAGGGTCCCGATTTGTTCATTGGAATTTCCACATCCTGCATGCCCACGACGTGGGGTGGATCGCAATATGCGGGACATATTTAAAAGGACCAAAGGAGTTGAGTGGAGCAGACACTGTAAATGGGCGGTGAGAGTAAGAGCCTAAGGATGGAAACTAGCACTGTCAATGATCACCAAAAGCTCAGAGGAGCTGATGAACTTCACAGAATTGCGCAGAGGAAAATGAATGAAATGGAAAATGCCACACACCCGGACCACATTAATCCTACATTGACTATTGTGATGTACAAACCTCGCTCGAGTCCCCATAATTATGCGCAGAGGAGTGTAGGACAATGTGACATAAGGGCTATCACCTCCCATCAAAGGACACAACCTTGAATGACCTTGTTGTTCGGGATATGGGGAAGCCATCAACATTAATGTTGTCATGATGATCCATGAGGGAGGGTTGCGTTGGGGAGAGTTATGCCTCCATGCCACTGCTTCCACACTTCCTATGGCCAATATTACCACCCGCATCTGAGTATTGTGTTATATTATTTATTTAAAATCAAATATTAAAATAAATTATAATTCTTATATTATGTCAATATGAATATTCATAAAAGATAATAATTATGACATTGATATAAATTTAATTTAAATAATTACATAACAATAATGCGTACATATAATTGATTAATTGATATGAAACACGATAATATTTGGCCCGAAATAAATAATCATGGCTTCTCATTCCATTATATATAATAGAGGAATCACATCATTCATAAAAGATAATAATTATGACATTGATATAAATTTAATTTAAATAATTACATAACAATAATGCTTACATATAATTGATTAATTGATATGAAACACAATAATATTTGGCCTGAAATAAATAATCATGGCTTCTCATTCCATTATATATAATAGAGGAATTACCTCAAGGAGTTTTAATATATATTTTAAATTGCAATTTACTTATTATAAATAATATCATAAAATAATGAAAAAGAAGATTTTTTTATTAACCATAAAAAATATTATAAAATTCTAACAAATATCTTTTTAGTCTTTACATATTTTTTAATTGCAATTGTAAAATAATATAGAAACTAACCGTAATTATTATTTTTATATTGCAATCTTATAATAATATAATTTAAATCTAATTTATAAATTACAATCTTAAAATAATATAAAATCTTATTGGCTGTAATCAATTAAAAAATGTAAAGTTAAAATAATAGTTTTAAATTGTAATCTTAAAATAATATAAGCTTTGACTAAATTGGAAAAAAATAAGATATAAATTTAAAAAAAAACCAAATTAACCAAATTAGATCTAAACTTCTTCATAAAACCCTTCTTTTCGGACTTGATCAATAAGATTTGGTATAATAAATTAAAAGACTATTTACCTCCACCAAATTTAAAATTAAAAACCTAATGCTTACATACACATGAGTGACTTGATCAATAAAATTTTGATATAATAAATTATTAACACTTTTTACCTTCACCAACCCAAAAACTAAAGACCTAATGCTTGCATACATGGCAACTCCAGATATTAATATTGATTAAAAACCTTCAAGACTAAACACCTAACCACCTAATACTTGTACTTGGATGGCAATTCCACTTATTCCATAGATTAATATTGTTTAAATTAAAACAATTATCGCAACCATTTGCAAAAACTGCTTTAAAATTTAATACTTGTACTTGGATGGCAATTCCACTTAGTCCATAGATTAATATTGTTTAAATTAAAATAATTATCGCAACCATTTGCAAAACTGCTTTAAAATTGAATTTGGATGTGTTACGTTTCTGGTTAATTATAATTAAAAAAAATAAAAAAAGGAAAAGAAAGAATGGAATGGAATGATTGAATATGGGTCACCTACAGTAGGTGAAGGAATTTCGCTCTAGCATGTGTAGGTTGGAGAGTCGGCCGCAGCATTCGGCATCTGAGTGGGCTGGAGTCTAGCCGTCAGTGCATTAAATGGAGAGCCTCCACCTTTTGTTTGTTTTCATGTCGACTGTGAAAGAGAGCTGGAATCTGGATCCTTCCGGGCAGCCGAGGCAGCGCGCCACTCTATAAAGCCACCGCCACCGTTTACCCCGTCGTAGGATTTTGCGCCTGTCCCGCATGTCAGATTGTGTTGTTTTCCTGTCGATTCCCTGTGATGCCAAGAACGTGAAGGTCGGCCCTACACGCGCAGCCGCCTTTGATAGCCCACCAATTTCACCCACATTTCCTTCTGCCTCTGCAAATAAGGCCAATCCCCCCTTCTATTTAATCTCGTCTTCCTTTCACTCATTCCATCCTCACTTCTCGATATCTTAAAGCAATGGAGAATTCTGGAACCTCTGCAACAGGAAGTTGGTGGGTATATGCCATTCCTCTGCTTAAAACGAATGAAGTACGTGGCTATTTCTTACATTCCAGTGACTATGTTTCTGCATGGGGGCCGTGGCCTCTCTATATAATAGCACTGCTTATCGCTGCTGTTTGTGCTGCTATGGTCTCTTGGTTCAGCCCGGGAGGCTGTGCATGGGCTGGAAGATACAAGAAAGGTGTCGCGATTCCAGGCCCCAAAGGATGGCCGATAATCGGAAGCCTCATGGACATGAGCGTCGGTCTTGCTCATCGCAAGCTCGAACGTCTGGCTCGTTCTCATGACGCCAAGAAGCTCATGGCGTTTAGCTTGGGCTCAACGCCCGCCGTGATTACATCGGATCCTGAGGTGGCCAGAGACTTGCTCAGTAGCCCTCACTTTGCAGACCGACCCCTCAAACAATCCGCTCAGCAGTTGATGTTCGGAAGGGCGATGGGATTTGCGCCAAACGGCGACTATTGGAGACTGCTGCGGAGGATTTCTTCGACGCATCTTTTCGCTCCTCGGCGAATTGCAGCGCACGAAGTCGGCCGTCAGGCAGACTGCACGACAATGCTGTCCGACATACGAAATGAGTCTAATAATAACGGTGGTGCGCCGGTCAAGCTCCGTCGACACCTCCAGAAAGCGGCGCTTAGTAATATAATGGGAACTGTGTTTGGTCAGCGGTCTGTCGATGATGAGACTGAGAAGAATCTTCGCGAGATGGTGACTGAGGGATTTGAGCTCCTTGGAGCATTCAACTGGGCTGATCATCTGCCATGGCTTAGAGCTCTCGACCCACTCAGAATCCACAATCGCTGTGCTCGACTTGTCCCGCGTGTCAAATCGTTTGTGAAAGATATCATCGAGGAGCACCGACAGAGACACGACACAGCCGACTCAGACTTTGTCGACGTTCTCCTTTCGCTCAGAGGAGAAGACAAGCTCGACGGCGATGATATGATTGCAGTTCTATGGGTATAATAACTAAACATGATAGGATTCTATTCTTTTGAGTTACTTCAGCTTTGATCTACTTATAATTAAAATTTTCATTTGGACATCGATGCAGGAAATGGTATTCCGCGGTACAGACACAACCGCCTTGCTTACAGAATGGACTATGGCGGAGCTGTTGTTGAACCCGGAAATGCAAGGAAAAGTTCAAGCAGAGCTCGACATGGTTGTCGGGCGCAACAGAAGCATAAGGGAGGACGACATCGAGAAGCTCCCGTATTTACAGGCGGTGGTGAAAGAGTCTCTGAGAATGCATCCGCCGGGGCCTCTCCTATCATGGGCTCGGCTCTGCACGGAGGACTGGCACGCACCAAACGGGATGTGCGTTCCGGCAGGCACGACGGCCATGGTGAACATGTGGTCCATTACCCACGACCCGGAGATCTGGGAACGGCCTCATCAATTCCGCCCGGAGAGGTTTCTTCCCTCAGAAGGCGGTCAACATGTAGACGTCCGAGGAAACGACTTGCGCCTTGCGCCTTTCGGTGCCGGTCGTCGAGTGTGCCCGGGCAAGGCTCTCGGCCTCCGGACCGTTCACCTATGGGTTGCTAAATTGTTGCATCATTTCACATGGCTGCCTTCTCCTAGCCACCCTGTGGACCTCACAGAGAAACTTAAACTATCATGCGAAATGGCAACGCCCCTCACAGCCATCCCTGTCACCAGGATCCCATCTCCCTCCACTTAACATCTATCTACCTCAGTATAACAGCCAACCTGATACATTCAATGACCACCATACCTATAAATAACCCTTCGCTAAACAGATTTTGCGTTTTTCAAATACTGTAAGTAAGTTTTGTTATTGAATGGGGAGTGTTTGTGATTGTTATTATTGATTAGGTTTTAGTGTTTTACGGTAACTAGGGTATTGTGAGCAGACCGAAATGAGATAGATAACCGATTTTGTAGAGATGATTACAGCTTTTGGGTTCGCTTATTCTGCGAACAAAGATACTTATACTTTCCAATCATGAATGCTACTTAATTATATTATTATTAACCACTGGTTCATATTTTGTTCTGGACAAACTCATTTCATTTCAAATGGAACGGCTTTACGTACTTTCTGGGGTATGAATCCGTACATTTTGGGGGTTGCAACTTGACACGAATGAGTAAAATGTGATTTGTCGTGAGTCAAACGGTTGAATCCTGTATCATAGCATACGTGTCGATTTCTTTCTGCAACAATTCCAGATATTTATTTGATATTGGTTATCGTGTCGTGAATCGTAAAGGAGTTTTCTATGGAACGATGGCTTCCTCGAAGTCGAGAAAGGAAGACTAGAATTTTCTCAACAAATTCAAGACCGCGTAGGATAAACGTTCACCAAATCGCCCCGCTTTGCCGGCGAATTTTGTATAGAAACCGGTCTAGATTGTTAACGGAAAGTGTTATTTTTTCAATTAAAAAATTTCTGCGATTAAATTTAGTTGATCTATACGAAATGGCCTATCTCAAAACGACCCAAATTGTAATTTAAAACATCGAAATCGTTGTTTCAACCAAATATTCTCTGCCGGATTCCGGCCAGTCGGGGGCGATTTGGTGAGACCACTATTTACCGTTGAAAATTTATTAATGACCACTAACTACCTTTGAAAATTGAGGCAGGTTTAGTTTGATGTCATGCCGACTTTTCAACTTTAATATCGAATCTCAAGAGCATACATTACAATGATGACTACAAAATACAGTGGCCACTGGCCAACTAATTAATCCCATCAATCAATTGGCTCAAGATACTGAATTATCAATATCTGCTTTGAAATTCGATTTTGGCGTAAGGTCTTGGAACTCCTTTTTGCCTAATTACGTGTTTAAATTATATAAATAAGTTCTCGCTTGTAAAAGCTAAATCACATGTTTATTGGGAAAGAAGTACACTTATTATACAAAATAAATAAACGGCAGAATGCGAGTCTATTTATAAATAAATAATAAAAATAAATAGCAAGTCGCTCAGCTATGAAAAAATAAATACCAAGTCGTTCAGCAATGAAAAGTAAGTCTAAGATGGCCGAAGAACACTTATTTTACAAAATATATAAATGGCAAATAGCGGGTCTTTCGGCAATGAAAAGTAGGTATAAGATGGTCGAAGAACACTTACTATACAAAATATAGAAATGGCAAATATCGGGTCTGTCGGGAATGAAAAGTAAGTATAAGATGGCCGAAGAACACTTATTATACAAAATATATAAATGGCAGAATGCAAGGAGGGTAGATATTTCATGATTCGATACTATGATCTAATAATAATTCGATACTATGATCTAATAAGTTTGATCTTTGCTATAGATACATTGTTAATTTTATTTAGAATTGTTTATAGAATCTAACTTTATCGATGAGAATAAATTACCCACTTAATTCGGTGGTTAGATACTATGATCTAATAAGTTCGATCTTTGCTATAGACACATTGTTAATTCCATTTAGAATTGTTTATAGAATCTAACTTTATCTATGAGAATAAATGATCCACTTAATCCGTGGTTAGAGTATCCCTTTTATAATGCAAAAGTTATTGGTTTAAATCGAATACTAAGTAAACTTATTAGATATCATTGAATACTCGATAACATCTAATACGTTTTACTTCAATTATTTGGATCAAGAGAAAATATTAAATCCATTATATATATAAATGGCACAAAGTCATTATTTCAAATCCAATCCAATAGTAAGTAAACTTATAGATACCATTAAAGAATCCGTGGCATCTAAGTTTTACTCTACTTATTTACTTTTTGACACTTATATATATATTTCTATATTTTCTCTTTATTTTTTATATTTTTATTTTAATATGAAAATTTTATTTATTTATTTAGTAAACTTTCTTTAATTAATATACAGAATAACAACACTAATATATATATATATATATATATATATATATATATTACTAATTAGTTATTTCTAAATATATTTTATCTTTATATTTCTATTTTTAATATGAAAATTTTAATTTTTTTTGTTAATAAGCTTTCTTTAATTAATATCAAATAAAAAAACACTAAAAATAAAAGTAATTAATAATCTTTTTATTTTTGTTCAGTCTTTGATAAATTCATGATAGATCTTATCTTACATGAATGTTTGCTAAATTTGTTAGATTGGATTTATAATAGTTTTATTAAATGTCAATATTTGGTTGAGATGAACTTACATGTTACAACATGGTCCTAATTGATAAGCATACCTTATCCTTTTTTCATGAGCATTGATAATGTTCATGTAAGCATCAAAGTAGTCTATGAAAATGATATGAAAATCTACCTAAGATTTTAAGCCTCACCCTTGGTATGCTTGGCTTGATCACCACCCGAATTAACTATTATCTCACCTTAACAACTATATTGATCTTGCATGCTACAAGTACAATAGTTCATAATAATTGTTGATAGTGGACGTGTCATTCAAAAGTAGTGAAATGCAAATTTTTGCTCTATATCATCTCTATTTTTAGTTTGTTTATGAATATACACAAAATATGAAAAATAAGGGGATTTTAGTTGGATATTTTTGTACAAGTTTGTTGACATGTCAAAAATGTCAAAAGTACAAGTTTGCTGACATGAGGATAGTGGAAGTAGTGAATAAATGTGAAAAAATGGTCTTGATTTTAGTGAAAAGGATATACATTCAATGATGATTTTTTTTTAATTGCATTTCAATTAACAATAATACTTTAACTACACACTTCATTAAAAATGTGCTAAATAAAATATTGCATTTGGGCGCCCGCAAGAACCTGCTACTCAAATATGATGCAATGGGAGCACACGAGCGGAACAAAACAAGAATGTGCACATACGCGCTCCCACTTCGACAGTGGTGAACCTCCATGCCGCATTGCCAACGTGGACAGTAGGAGCGTGCACACGTATGTGGACACGCACGCATGTTTTGCATGATCGCACACAGGGACACGCGTGCGTCCCTGTGTTTAAAAATAAAATAGTGAACAATTTGTTTTGTTCACAGCCCACCCACGAGCGCGTAAGGAGGAAAAAACGACCCCCAAGGAGCCCAACGGAAGTGTCCAACTTGCCTAAAATGACATCCACGGCATTGGAGTAAGGTAGATGGAGTAGGAATGTAATTTTTTTTGTTTTTTTCAATGTTTTTTTGTTGTTTTCAAATAAAATTAAAAATTAAAAAAATTGAAAATCAATTGAAATGGGCAAAATTTGATATTGCAGGTACAAATTACCTAAACACAATGATAAATACCAATGAACCATCCCAAGAAAGGAACGAAACAAACCAATTAGAGCACCCAAACCTTGAATTAAATGAAGAAAACACTAAATTAAATGAAGAAAACCCCGAATATGAATTACACGGGGATTTAAACCAATTAAGAATTTTGAGTGATGAACTGAAGAACACCAGGGAGCCCTCTTGGGTTTCCCTCGCCACATCACTACAAAACATTATAGAATCTATCAACATTGCCCACAGTGAGATAACCAGTTTGAGTGAATATAGGGCTTGAGTGAGAGAGCATTATGGCACTGGTATATCCAAAGAGGATATAAAAAACCTGAATATCACGAAATCCCAACTATGGAGAAAATTTACAGATCCGAGAACAGAACAACCTGCAGATGTGAGGAAGAGGTGAGTTTGCATGGACTGGTGTAATTACCAGCCATGGAGAGAAAACTAGAGGAAGAGATGGTTCATGGTTTTTGACAAGCCTCCATGCAACAATGTCGAGGTACCACATTATTTTCTCAGGAAACTATGGGCTAAGTTTGTGTTAGGCTTCCATGTGAACTACTTCGACATTACCGAGTTCCAGGGCGTCGGTTTTGGCTCAACCCAAGATTGACCTCACACCCACTAGAACCCACTCAGAGGCACGGGGACTTCACTCAATGAGCCTCTCGCATAGCACGTGCGATCGTGGGATATTAAAGAATACCCTTAATTTTGAAAGATATTGACCCAAATTATTTTTGTTGAAACCCCCTCCCAATACTTAAAACTTCCTCCCCACCCATTTTTATACCTCAATCCTTATAAACCACCCTACCCGCCCCCACCTTAAACCCCTCATCCCCCCAATACCTGCAATATATTGGTTTGATTTTTTATAATTTTAAAACCCACAATATGAACTAACGTGATAGGATATTGGTAAACAAGTGAAGCCCCTGTGCTCAGAGGACCTCCTGCACCTAGGTGAGAGCCAAAACCTCTTCCTCAACCCCCTGGGTTAGCTAGCAGTCTAGATGAGATCCATGAGTCCATTAGACATGCCACACGACACATTCTCAGGCATACCACATTTGTGGCTATGTTCTCGCAGAGTGAGCAGGACCACCTCGAGAGACACACTTCTACACGGTCTACTGTGGTGAGCCAGAGAGAGAAGCTATAGGTGGTATCCAGGATGATACATTTAGCTCGACGGGACCAGTTCCACAACGTTGTTCTCGTTGTGGGCATCCATGCCAGGTTTCCACGTACGATCATGCCATAGAGAGCTACCTACACCAGGTTAGTTATTGTTTTATTTAATGTTCAAGTATTGATTATATGTTATGCAATCTCATAATTTATAATAAATTTATCTTAGAATCAGATGTTGATGACTTGATTTTTTTTAATGTACACCTATTCAGTGCTGTGTCTCAAACACCCAGGTGGGTGGACATTGGTTCCTTCAACCTAGATGGAGCCATGGCAACTGCAGAGGACATCGCGACACCATACATAGGTATTTTTATTTCAGTAATTAAATTTAATGTTAGTAGTTAATATTGTCGTCCAATGTAGTTAATATTTAGTAATTGAATCTAAATATTTGTGTGCAAATGAACAGGTGTATGTAGGATTGAGTGGCCAACCATCCCCACCGGGGATCAGTAGATCCCCTCGTGAGCAGGTATCTTGTAATAAAGTATAAATTTAATTTCAGTTTTGATGGTTTAGATTTGTATAGCTATATTTTTTATGTACTAATATATGAGTCCATGAGTATGTATGCAGGTCATAGTACATAGGCACATCGGTGTCACTATCTCTCCATTGACTACCTTTTTCCCACCATATATGCTAGGTGTAGCCCCTAGCATACATGTCCCTTTCCCTGCATCCCTCCCCACCCCGTTCCATCCATCCCTTGCCTCCCATCCACCACCACACTTCCATCCAGATCCCCCTTCTTCGTCACAGCCTTTGCTCACTCCCCCCTGCCCCACCCATCCACCACCACAGTTCCATCCAGCTCCCCCGTCTTTGTCATAGTCTTCGTTCACTCCCCCCCACCCCACCCATCCACCCCCTCCCTTGCAGTTTCCTATGTTTCCACCCTCCCCGCTTTTACCACATTACACCATCCATCCACATTCACCCATCCCTCCACCCCATCCAAGACCTCATCCCCCTTCCCCATATTCCCCCACCACCCTCATTTCCTCTTCCAATGTGGCCCATTCCATTCTACAACCAGTTGGCGTTTATCGTCGTACATCACCACTTCACCCACTCCCTCCAATCCACTCCACACCCTCTCCCACTGTGCCCGCTAGTGTTGTAGCCAATGTCGATGTGGCTACATCCTCTGCTATGCCATCCACCCTAGCATCAGAGCAGGCTGTCCAACCCACTGCTCCACCTGCCACCCCTGAGGACCAGTCGATTGCTCCACCTGCCAGCCCCCAAGATCAGCTTGTTGTGTTCATGATGAGATTGATTAGTTTATGAAAATCTCATGCAATATTAACAAAAATTATCATAGGAAGTAAATTGTATGAGTTATCTTACTGTTTAAATGTTGTAGGGTGGCATTGCCGAGAGACTTAATCACGGAGGAGGGTATCTATCTCACCACTTACGGTCTCGTCTCAGGTGAGCTATTTAAAATTTGAAAACATAATTATGATTTCTAAATTGTGTTTTATACTTGTATAATTTCTTGTAGGAGTTGACATTTGATTTTTGTCATTTCAAATCCCAAGGGGAGGTGGTCGAAGCGTTCAGAAGAACCGAGCTTCCTCTAGCTCTAAGAAGAGGAGGATTGATTTTAGAGGTGCACCTGGGAGCTCCGAGGGTGGGCAAGAGGATTGAGAGACCCTCCTATGTACACTAGCCATGATGTGGCATTTTGGCATGAGTTGCCATATTTTGTATAGGGCACGAGTTTCCATATTTTGTATAGGGAACGAGTTGCCACATTTTGTATATGACACAAGTTGCCACATTTTTTATACGACACGAATTGCCATTGTATAGACATTGGGAACGATGTTCCCTTTTTCACTACTATTGTATATGATTGGAAATTTTTGTATATTAATAAATCATTTTGTACTTCTTTATATTACTTTTCCTTTTATTACAGATTTGCATAAATTATGTCGAATGCAATAGTAGTTTACAGTTGATGTGCTTGCAATACTTATTGTTGACAAAGCAATAAAGTATGTATGTTCACAATAAAATGCATAAAAAATTTAACATTGTAGGTTAGTTAACAAAAAAATACACAAATGCATAAACGTGTACAATAACAATGATAATTGAACTCTAACTCCTATAGAACCCTAACTCATATTGAATTAACATACTAACACCTACAATCTTATTCATTGTCCAAATTGCAATAGAAAGCACTTATTTTCCTTTGGTATTTACATAGTAATTATTGTCTCATTTTGCAAGCTAGAAATTGATATTGGAATGATCTTCTCTTACCATTTGATTGAATGGAAACTTCATAGTATTAATGAGTTGAGAATCATATTGAACATGACTGTTGTTGGCTTGCATTTGTTACATCTACTTGGCAAACATTGATTTTGATAAATTTGGCAATTCATATCATTTGAAGATGAAGTTGACATTGCTTACTCTCATTGAATACATACATATTTGTTATGCTATTGTTGAGCACTTGCAATTTTAATGATCTATTGTACTAGTTGCAATTTTAACGATTTAAGGGTTATCATGCATAACCTAGGGTTTAAAATCAACAAGGAAACCCTAACCCTAACTGAAGTTTAAAGGTTAGCATGCATAACCTAGGATTTATAATCAATGAGGAAACCCTGACCCAAATAGTGTTTTGGGGTTAGCATGCATAACCTAGGGTTTAGAATCAATGATGAAACCCTAAACCTAGGAGGGAAACCCTTACAGCAACCCTACCTACCATCTCTTGTGGCCTCTTATAAAGTACCTTTTTGTTTGTATATGAGCATGCCTAGGATTGTAGTCATATGTCACATATTCTCTATAGACTAATCAAATGAATTACTTCAAAGCTTAAGCATGAATTGCTTCACATAAGCCAGGGTCAGAGATTCATGAGCACTCCTTTTATAAACCATAGTGAAATAAGTAAAACATAGCTCATCTTCATATTACATGTGTTTTGGACTTGCCTTGTCCATATCAATAGGAATTCTACTCAATTTTCTAACCTTTACTAACCCTAGAACTGTCTATCAAAATAGACTATAATACTACCTATTAGGCAGCCATAAGACACACCTAAACCATTCTATTCTAGCCTAACCATTTCACTAGACTCTTACCTTTCCCTCTCTCTAAAGAAAGGATTATTCCTTTCATTTCCACACTACTTAGACTCTCACGACTCTCCCTATATCTCTGATTGTAATATCCATTTTGGACGGCCCTAGAACACCACTAACTCATCCTAAGCTACCCTAAATTCTTCATTGTAATATCCTATTTAGGGCAGCCCTAATATAGGCTTCTTACCCACCTATCATAGCCTAAGGTCACCTCCTTTCCTTCCTATCTTACCCACTCACTAACGCCTCACCTCAAATTTGTCCATAACCCAATTTGAAGTGGCACAAAGACACCCTAAAGGGACTGTATATAAACAATCATTCCCAGCCATACTTAAACAAATTTGACAGTCATATACAAACATCCATAACTTGGAAAAATACTAGAAAAGGCCTTGAATTGCTTGCAAGTCATTGTGTCATCAAAAGCCAAGTGAATATACTTCTTATCATTCCTACTTGACTGGAAATTACATCTTGGACACTCATAAGAAATTTTTCTTGACTGGAAATTACATCTTCGACTATCATAAGACATTTTACTTGACTGGAAATTTGATTTGGTTTAAGAGTCCCATTGTCTTGGAAACTTGGCACTTATAAAATTGTTTATCACTGATGTTTACTTAAAAAGATTGTACCTTTGTCTTGACAAGCTAAAAAGTGAAATATAGGACTGTCATAATGCTAAATGCTTGGCTGGAAATACTTTTGTTTTGACGGTACCTTTTCACTAATTCAAAGTTCCATTTCAACTCTTGTTTATCATTAGTACTTTCATTTGGGATTGTACACTCATTTTGGCAAGCTGGAAATTAGTGTTTTGGACTGTCATAATCATTTTGACTTGGTTGGAAATCATTCTTAGTTTGACAATCCTATCTTCATGAAAATTGGATTGATTGGGGTCTATGTCAATGTATGTCGATTGCAAAAAAGGTTGACTTTGTACAATATGATGATAACGTCCCATCAACCACTAACATGCTTCAACCACATGCATAATTGAAATGAAAATGTCCCATAAAATTTGTTCTTCCTTGACAAATAAAAAATGAAACAAGTTCATGAATATGTGTCTTCTATAACGATCTATTGAGCACTTGCAATTTTAACTATCTATTGTACTTGTTGCAATTTTAACGATTTAAGGGTTAGCATGCACAACCTAGGGTTTAGAATCAACGAGGAAACCCTAACCCTAACTGAAGTTTAAAGGTTAGCATGCATAACCTAGGCTTTATAATCAATGAGGAAACCCTGACAGGTAATATCCTAGTTAGGGCAGCCCTAATAGCCTTCTTACTGTTGAAAGCTAGGATTTCACATCACATTTAAGTATGTAGTAAATGCTCATACACAACCATCAAAGACAAGTATTGGGAAGGGACATCCAATCCACCTTTGTATTCATCTTTGATGCTTATTTATACATTATGATAGAGGTTGGAGCGGTTGTACCTGATCCAACTACTCATTTGTTAGTATCTCTTTAAACTATGTAATTATACAATTATGATGACATTTAAGAGGTCAAGTTCCCCCCTCTACATCTCTCCCACAAACAAAATGTTTCTTCGTCCCGAAGAGAACAAAGAAATATGCATCAACATCCTGGGTCTCTGCTACTGCTGAAGTAGTCCTCACTGTGCATCAGCCATGCATACCGATCTGCATAGGTACATCAACCGCAACAGCCACCAGCTTGATAGGAAAACACACATGTACAAGGCTCTTATTGTGACTGGTTACTCTTCAGCCTCCATCTTCAATCTGGCAGTAGTCCATCGAAGTCTCATCCTCTCACAATGGCGGGAAACCATTTTCTTCCACAACAATATATTTTGGTTTAAAGCCTCACCTTGGCTCATCTGACCGGCATCTCCATCGGTTCAGGCATGCAGGGCCTTTTGGATCTTTGACTTTCTATGCCATTTATCTATCTTCTGGCTTTTCGAGGTCACACCCAGGAACAATTTCAACATTTTGATAATGAGGGGTACATTGTCATCATGTCTCGTTGGAGCACTTTGCTGTGTAGGTGTATGATATCTACTTGAATGTGATTGTCATCTTTTAAAATACCTGCAAGATTGTGTGATGCATGCTCGTGTGCATGATGATCAACTACTTTGGACTGACTTAGACTTATCTTACAATAGTCGACTAGATACCAACTTCATTACATAAGCGAGGAGATTGCCTGCCTTTAAGAAAGACGCACATTTAACCTCCTCGACTTGATCAACACAAAACATTTAATGAATGAACATTAAACTCAACTTATAGTGGTTTGCAAGGGACCAAATTTACATAAAGTGGAGGAGATTTCCTGCCTCTATTGAGACTCATGTTTAACCCCCTCAAAATTCATCAATTAACTTTACAAAATTAACTTAACCACTTGAAATTCTATCAAATCAATTTAATATTTTTGACTATGTGATAATCGACTATTACCGACCATCCTTACATCTACCAACCAACAAAGTTTTAGTCAATGTGCTCCAACCGACATGACTCAATTGACCTACTTTAACCGATATGTTTCAACCGACCATTTTAATACTATTGACCATACTAAGCCGGCCATGAGAATTTACTTGATTATAATTTCGACCATTTTTAAAGACAGGCCAATACAACGGTGAACTTGACCGCATTGAAATTTACATCAACATTCATACCAACAAAATTATGGATCACCCACCATGATGGAATACATCGACCAAACATTGACCAAAAAACAAAAATCGGCCATGATATGCATAAAATTGGACCCATTATTAACTCAACATGGGAGTCAAATGCTTGCCAAATTCCAACTTTCAATTCACCATATACTGCTTTTAATCAATATGGTTGATTGTCAGTCAAGAATATACCAGATGAAAGAATTGTTGTTGGTATCTCTGGTTGGTAGTGGGATAGTCGATGACTTCATTCCAAAAGTAGTCGACCATCAACGATATTTGATTTCCTTCAGTCTCCATTAGTTGACACTGCACATGATAAAAACAAGTCGATATTCAACAAGTCGATCTACATTCCTCATATTCAAGTTGATATTCAAATCTACATTCAAGTCGATCTTCAAATCAATCTTCAACAAGTTTATATTCAAGTCCATGTTCAACAAGTTGATCTTTAAGTATTGTTTTACAGCGTCAATCGAGGAAAATCAATCGAGTCCATAGACTGACATTTTACTAACTCTATATTGGATGTCGCTACCAACGTACTAATTGTAACCTTGACGCGCATTCATGCCAACATGAAGGTTCTAATCACTGTAGTCGATAAGTGTTAAACTCTTCTTCTTCTAGCATGTAGCATCTAACATGGAAGCAACAGTTGGTGCCTCTATTTCCTACCGAGGCATCATGACCTCAGTGCACGATCTTGGAGGAGGATCCCTGTTTGTTGGTTTATAGCCTAGCCAATGCAGCATTCGAGCTCAAATTTCTATGTTGGGGCCATAATATTTATTCAGAAGGATGAATGAACTAGTCCCTTATTGGAATGATCCTTCAACATGAATTTGAATAGGCCATTACACTTTCAATTGAATAGTCGATTTCATATCAACAATATCCATTCATGATCCATTCCCTGTCGACATGAACTATGCAATACGAACCACGATAGATCCTTGGTCTTCCAATTCCAACCGATTGGAATGTCAAATTGGTTTTGAAAAATCCGCAAGTATTTGAACGGTTGACTTGTGTAGGTAAACGGTGGTCTAAATGCGTGCCTCTAAAAAATGGTGGTCTGTAGACATCAGGATGTTGCTTAACGTTGACTTCTCAACCATGGAGTGGTTGACTAGTTGTTCATTGTTCAAACACCAATCCAAAAACTCTCTCGTTCCATGCAACTCACAACTTCTCTTAATCAGAAACGATTTAGAGACCGCCGCTTCCTTGTCGATTATGCGGTAGAGGCCTTACAATAGATACATTGTTTAGCCAATGAATATACACTGGCTATAGTTAATATATTCTTTTGTAGTCAGCAATCAATGTATATGCATTGGCTATAGTCGACAGGCTATGTGTAGCCATATAATCATACCAAAAGAGAACATGTCTTGGAACCCCTTTGCGCCAACACAGAGGATTTGTCCATGGATTTGTCAACGGATATTTTGATAGAAAATTGTCTATTAACATCACATCGAGGATCAAGAAATTAGAAGAGTGCAGTCGACAACTAACCACAGAAGTTGATGAGAATTTAACATCACGACAGTTGATGAGAATTTAACGGTGTCATTATTGTAGCAGGGATTTCTCCTTGCTACAGGGGCAGGAATGGCTCCCTTCTGTCTATAGGACAGAAGGGTAGGTTCCTGCGTGGATAAAGACTGTAAAAATGGAAAAATAGAAATGTAAATGACAGAATAGTAAACTAACACTAAGGCTAAGCTAATGACAAAAAGAAAGAGAAGCAATGTTGATGAACCCCTCTACAAACACAGGTTAGGGTTCCACCTTCAAAACTTGCAAAATAAACCTAAGCTACAATTGAAAAACCTGCAAACAATGTTAAGCAAAACCTGCAAATAAAAACAATGGTTAGAAATCAAAGCAAACTTAATAACTAAGAAGCAAAACATGAAAGCACAAGTATACCTTCTCTAGTGGGAATGGGCCACCATGCCCTAGCTTGTGGAAGCCTCTCTCTTGGTTGGGGAGCAATGGCTCAAATGGAAATGGAGATGGAGGAGAGGGAGTGTGGGTGGTTTGAGAGGTAAAGGTCTCAAAGAATCCACGAGAAGCATAACAATAGGCAATGGGAGAAGTGTTTTGAGAGTGATCCCCCACCTTCCTTTTATAGCTTTTCCCAGGGGTTTTAAGGTTTTAAGCCCTTGGTAAGGGCTTTAGCCCCTTTTTTGGGCTTTTAGCCTCTTTTGCCCTAACTTTAGCCCCTTTTAGGGTTTTAGCCCCTTTTTGAGGGCTTCAGCTCCTAGGGGGCTATTTTGGGCTCCTTTTTGGGGTTTTTAGCCCTTTTTCTTCATCCTTAGGCTATTTTGGAGGTGTGGGGGGTCTAATGGAGTGATATGAGAGTTGTGAGATGGTGTCCTTGGGTGGTGTAGGCCATTGAGAGCTAAGTGGGGGATTTTTGGGTTAACATATTTCCCCATGATGTGTGAGGGCAGGAGCTCAACGTATGACCGACATACATCATAGGATTTGATGTGTAGAGGTGGTGCTTCCGAGGCTGAGGCATGGTGGCTTTTGGATTTTATATTAATTTGGTTCCCATCAATTGGTGAGATACAATAAATGTGTGACATGTATATGGATGAGGCGGGCATCCCCATGCTCGTGACAATGTCAAAAGAATAATTTGATCTATGCTCTAAAATACAAGAGCTAATCATATACAACTGATGTTACAATAATGGTTGCCTCCATGTGAGGCTGAATACAATACTGATCTGGTACATTGAACCCATGGCATTCTCATGGAATGCTATATCTTCATGACTGGTGGTATGCTGGATCTAGTTCATAGCTGTGTGGACTCGCTCGTTGAGAGTCAGAGTCTCTGTGGTACAAGTATGCTACATCAATCATAAAGGTATATTGAAGCACTGCTGGGGCTTTAGATCATTGTCTCCAACGCAACCCAGAAATCACAAGGGACATAACCTGTTTAGGTCCCTCGAGTGGACTCACCAATGTGCTAGATTCGGGTGACATCTGGGGTCTTTGACCAAGTACTGTGTGGAACAAACCCTACACGAATCTCAATGATGCGATGATGGAGTTGAAGTTGAGCACGTGAGAAACAACCATCCCGAGAGGCACTAAGGACTCCTCTCAAGTGGTCCAAGGAACTCATCAATGATGTCAATGAAACCAAGGTACATGGACCTCTAGGTATGTCCTCTGGAATATGTGTGTTGGCGTCGACAGAGGGAGACCTGCCCCTAGCCAAGGCAATGATGTTTCCTTGACCAGGGGCGCGAGGGAGAAAACCGAAAGGTGTGAAGCAATCTACATACTGACTCACTGAATTGGGTGGGGGAGGGGAGGGAAGGGAAAGAATTAAATAGGGGTAGGGGGGGAGTGGGAGACTCAAACTTCCTTTGTTCAGAGTATAACAGCAGGGCAGACCAGGCAGCAAATGAAACTGACTCAAGGGAATGGGATCATAGCTGTAATACTAGGAATGTCGCTGCATATGGGAAATACTTGGAGGAGATGGACACTTTTGATACTGATGTGATCCAAGGAAGACACATTACAGAGTACTCTGATCAAAGGCGACCCAATTTGGGGATGCTTCCAAACTGTTTTATGTGGGGTGGTGTCTAAGGACACCGTTGTGGTATGATCTCGTGGATTTTTGGCGAGCCCAAGAAGGTAAATGCTTGATGGTGCTTTCAATTTTAGAGAGTCTGAAAGCACGAAGAAGACTCCAGTGGGGTCTCTTTTTCATTGGTAGTCTCTTGTGCTCGAAAAAGGATAAAAGTATACATAGGAGAGCTCACCCATCCTAGAGGGGATGAGAGACTTCTTTACCATTGGTAGTCCATTTAGGCCGGAAAAGGTTAAACCTGTACTGACTGGACATTCATTCAAATTATTTTATGAGCATGAATGAAACCAAGTTTGCTCGGCAATCTTTTCTTGTTGAGAAGGCTAGAAAAGAGCTTAACGACAACCTGTAGTGATCTTTTTCGTGAAGTGCGGCCTCTCTACCCGAGAAAGCATAAACATGTGTAGAGGGGTACGATCTTGGCTTGAGTGTTCCAGGGATATCCTTTTCATGAGATGGTCTACATGGTCCGCAAAAAGAGATAAACGAGACAATGTAGACGCCCTTTCCTATACTTTAGCGAGTGGGAAAGGAAGTAGCTACGCTGGACAATCTTTTCATTGTTTTACGGAGTCAGAAAAGAGCTTAAACGAAACTCCAATGTGGTCAACTGATGGTGGCACATGCAGTGCCCCATGTCGGGATGGTGGATAGAGGTCCACAGGTCATCCACATAGTATGGACAGAACATAAGGCTCTCAAACATACCAATACATGCGTGGGATAGATCATGGCAGAGGCTCGCGAGTCGGTGCAGAAGAGGTACGCAAACCGAGGTGGCTCTTGGACAGAGGTCAGGAGAGTGTGTGTGTGTGTTGCGGTGGACGGACTTGACTACATGCGATGTAAGTACAAGTCCAAAGGCATTTATATGCCAAATACATACAAGAAAATTAAATTGTTCCGTGGACAGTGGTCTGGAGGTCCACATAAGGTGCAGTGAATGGAAAAGACAACTATGTGTTAAAAATACAAAATAAGAGCTAAAATTATAGTCCTTAACGGGTGTCGGCCCGAAAACTCGCATGAGTTGCGGTCGGGAGGTGTGATACAAGTACAGGTCCGTAGACACTTGCAGCATCATGTCATGGCTCGTAAATCGAGGTGACTTGTGGTAAATGGTCCCGAAATTGACTTATTGAACATGAGACGATGGTCTCATAAGGAGATAGAGGGTTTGAGCCCGGAGATGTGAGAGGTGTCTCGAACTGATTCTGGGTGACTTTGGACTAGTAGCTAATGGTGCTGCCCCTGATTTGTGCTGGAAAACATTGAAAAACAAGAAAAAGAAAATGAAGTGACTCATTGATGATGTTAAGCATAAAATTTTCTGAGGTAGAGCCCATTGCGGAGGTTCTCCAGGAGTTTTCCATCAGAGTCAATGAGGGTGTATGCCCCTTTTCCAAGGCAATGGTGGATGACTTATGGGCCATACCACATTGATTCGAACTTGCCTTTGCCCAATTTATCGTTGGGTTGGTCATAGACTAGAACCATATCACCTTTGCTGAAGGCACAAGGGTGGACATGGGAGTCATATTGGATCTTTGATCATGTTTTTGCTGCTTCAATGGCTTGGAGGGAAGCTCAACGGTCTTCTATGGTTTGCTCGAGTTGGAGGAGCTATTCTTCTAAAGGTGAAGTATCAAGAAGAGTTCCACCGCTAGGTGGAGAGATGGGATTTGGCACTCTATAGGGAGCACTGATTCAACGCCATGTACTAGGCGGAAAGGGGTGAAATCGGTTGCATTTTTTGTGGATGTGCGATAAGCCCATAGGGTAGAGAATAACATGTGATGCCAGTTGGTTTTGTGATTTTCTAGCATCCGTTGGAGCATTATTTTGATGATTTTGTTGACTGCTTCAACTTGGCCATTGCCCTGAGGGTAGTAGGATGATGAGTAATGGTGTTCGAATTTCAACATGGTTGATAGTTCAGCCCATACGATGTCTTGGAAGTGTGCCCCATGGTCTGAGACTAATTTTTTGGGGACACCGAATCATGTAATAACATGGTTGAAGAAGAAACGCGTTGCGGTTTTCTCTTTGTAGTCGAATGTGGGCATGGCCTCGACCCACTTGGTGAAGTAATCGACTGCCATGATGATGTATTTGTGACCATTAGCCAAAACGGGGTTGATTGTCATGAAGTCGATTGCCCATTTACAGAAGGGCCCGACTGTGACTACGGGGTGTAAGGGTGTGGGGGGGGGGGGTTCTTGTGTTTGGGGCAAAGAGTTGACAGTTGTGGTAATGCTTGACTGCCTCAATGCAATCAACAAAGATGGAGGGCCAAAAATAGCCAGCACGTAGAATCTTCTGGGCGGTTTCCAGGCCTGAAAGGTGGCCACCACAGGCTCCACTATGACTGTCATTGAGGATGGTCTCGGCCTCATCACGGGTGAGGCAACGACGTATGATGGTATCAATTCCTCGACGATACAAAACATCTCCAATCAGTAAGTGGCGAATGGCTTGATGTTGGATGTGTCTCCTATCCTCACAGTTGAAGTGCGCTGGGAACTTTTGCATTCGTAAATAGAGAAGGATGTCCCCATACCATGGGTCATCTATGGATATGACGAATAGGAAATCATTAGGGAGATCATCCTTGGGAGGTGATGATGTGGTTAATGGGGGCAGATTGGTCATGAGGGTGGCTAGTGCGAGTGCCTTTGTGCTTTTTGGAGACACAAACTCTAGGTCGAACTCTTGGAGGACGACTACCCACTTGGCTGCTCGACCTTGTAGAAGGTGGCAGCTTAAGAGGTACCACATTGGGTTTGAATCAGCCACTACGTGAGTATGATTGGAAATGATGTAGTGGCGCAATTTTTGAGTGAAGAAGACGACGGCAAGGGCCAATTTATCCTCGGGTGAATATCATAATGGGGGTCCTTTTAGCTTCTAACTAATGTAGTAAATCACGTGCTCATGGCGAGCATCCTCTTCTTGGACCATGACTCCAACAATGGTGTTTTTCGAGGCTGACACATAAAGGATGAAGTGTCGAGTGAAATCTGGTGGTGAGAGTAATGGTGCAGAATCCAGGTCTTGTTTGAGTGCCTCGAACAATTCTTGTGCTTACTGATCCCAAACAAAGGGGATTTTTTTGCGAAGTAGGTGGATGAATCCGTAAGCTTTTGTTGCATACTATGGCACAAAGCGGTGCAGGAAATTGGCCTTGCCTTGTAGGATTTGTAGTTGGTGTCGAGTCCTTAGGGAAGGAAGATCAAGGATGGCCTTAACTTTGAGGGGATCTACCATTATCCCTTTGTGGGAAACGATGAATCCGAGTAGATGGCCTACTGGGACACAAAAAATGCACTTAAGGGGGTTCAGGCGGATGTTGTATTTGTGGCATCGTGAAAATACTTGCCGCAAGTTGTCTATATGTTGTGCTTGTTTTCGTGATCGAGCGGTGAGATTGTCCAAGTTGACCAATATGATGTGAATTAAATCGTGGAAACAATATGTCATGGCGCACTAGAAGGTGGCTCCAGCATTTTTGAGGCCAAAGGGCATGACTCGATATGCGAATGTGCCCCATGGGGTTGTGAACACCATTTTGTAATGGTTTTCTTTCCAGATTTGGATTTGGTTGTATCTGGAAAAACCATCCATGAAGGAGAAGGCCTCATGTCCGGTGCATGCATCGATGATCTGGTCGATGAACGGTGTGGGGAAGTTGTCTTTGGGACATGCCCCATTGAGATCACGGAAGTCTATGCAAACACGAATAGTACCCTATTTTTTATTCACAGGAACGGGATTAGAAACCCAAGTTGTGTATGCAATGGGATAAATGAAGCCGACTGTGCACAACTTCTCTATCTCGGCTTTCACCGCAACCACTTTGGATGTATGGATGGGCCGTTGCTTTTGGCGTATGGGTGCCACGTCAGGCCATGTGTCGATGTGGTGCTCCACAATGGATGGATCTAAGCTGGGAATTTCAGTGTATGACCAAGCAAAGATGTTGCGGAATTCTTGGAAGAGAGTTGTGGAGGCATCGATCTCTTCCAGGGAGCATGATGCCCCCAGCATGACTTCTTCAACGATCTCAAAATTGGTTGAGATGTAGATTTTAATGGTTGGAAAAATGTTTGCCATGTTCCCTTCTTCGAAGGCATCAGGTGCTGGGATTGGGTTCTTGAACCAGTCAACCTTCCCATGGATGAAATATTTGGTCTCCACAGAAAACTGGTCCGACTACGACACAAGTTATTCCGAGAGGAAGAACGAGCAATGGTGCATGCCGTCCCATGGGTATTTCACGACGGTCAGAGCTTCAAGTATCTCCTCATCATTGCTGAAGCAATGAAGAGACAGGTTTGATGGACCATCGGTGGAGGAGGAGATGAGCGGGTCGGCAGAACTCATTAGAGGAAATTTCAACTCAAAATGGGCCTTTTAACTTTTATTCAAATTCCATGTCATCATGTGTTAGCCAATGAAATTGATTTAAATTTGAAATACTGTATAGGTCTTAAACACTTTTTTAATATAAATTTGGGGATAGGTATCATAAAAAAAAACTACTTTTTTTGTTTGTATTTTTGACATATCTCCGTGTGTTTTTACTCAAATTTTGATCGGGAGAGCTCGTTGGATGCGGAATTAAATTCCACATCCAACGAGTACCCACTTGGAATACTTTTGACGGACCCTACTACCCCAAAAACAAGAAATACCTGAAAAAATGGAATGATGATGTCATCATTCCATTTTTCAGGTATTTCTTGTTTTTGGGGTAGCGGGGTCCGTCAAAAGTATGCCGAGTGGGTACTCGTTGGATGCAGAATTTAATTCCGCATCCAACAAGCTCTCCCGATCAAAATTTGAGTAAAAACACAGGGAGATATGTCAAAAATACAAACAAAAAAGTAGTTTTTTTCTTTTCTTCCTCCAAAATTAATAAATATTATTTTATTATTTTAACTATTATTTTATTAGTTCATTTTAGGAGGCCCATTTTGAGTTGAAATTTCCTCTAATGAGACATCATGTAAATGGACATGGTGTCTGAAGAAGGCAGTGGGGGGTGAACTTCTTCGATCAAGGTGATCTCAGACTTAAGGGAATGGTGATGGAGGTCAACGAGAGCCATTCAAAACTTGGGTAAGTATTGGAAATGGTGGGAGTAATGTCCATACAAGCCGCAAAGGGTGCAAGCATGGTTTGTCCTCAATGCCTTGTTCCTTACTACTGGTGCGATTGGGAGTTCAACCATGGGGATGTTTTCGTTCGTATCCATGGCATCTAGATGCGCACGGATTATCAAGATTTCAGGGCAATTCTGAGTTGGATGGCCCTATTTTTCGTAGATGGCACAAGGTGGGACTTGTCGTGGTTCTACGGTGGCTTTGGTGTTCTTTCCCCTGGCTCTTTTGGGTTTGGGTTGTGCTGGTGCATATGCAGCAGTTGTCTTGTGCAGACCGAGTGGAGGGTGAGACTCAACCGTGATAGGTTTCACCGGGGTTAAAACAACCTGGGGCATTGCTGGTTGAGCTGGTGGATCAAGATACCACACTAGGATCCCAAACGTAAAGTTGGGCAGGGTTAAGGTGGCCATGACCGGCTTGCTCATGACACCAGGTGGGGGAAAGAGGAAGGGAATTGTATGGACTGGAGATGAGCCTAGATAACTCCTTGCTGGTTGCATCTGGGGGTGAGGTTGTGGTTACGGATGCGCGTAGTGTTGCGGCTGCAGATGATGTTGCGGCTACTGTTGGTGTTGCGGCTACAGACGGTGTTGTGGTTGAGGTTGGGGCTGCAGCTGTGGTTGTTGTTTGTGTGCAGCAGTGCTTGATGAGACCATGCACAAGTCCACAGTTTGATTTTTTGTTGGTGGTGGTGACACCAACGGGAAAGGAGCCTTCATGGTGGGATCGGTAAACAACCCAGGGCCCACATTCAACGGTGGGGAGGCTGGTGTGTTTTCAACCACAGTGTTGGTTGCAGGGATGACGTTAGCGCGTGTGGTCTCCACTTGCGGCTCAATGGTGGTGATGGTAGGGATAACATTGGCAGGCGCTATTAACCCTTGCAGATCAAGGTAAGTGAGCTGGTCAACTGTCACAATCTTCCCTTAGTGGGGGAACATCATGAGGCGGAAGACAGTTGATGCGACTGCTTGCATGGCATATATGTAACTTCTCCTGAGGAGGAGGTTGTAGTCCAGTTGAGAATTGACAACTTCAATGTCAATCAGGACTATCTTCCTGGCTAACGTGATGGGGACATGAGGGAGGATTCCTTGGGCTTTAGTGGGATTTCCATCATAAGCCCACAGAGTTGTGGAGGACGGTTGTAGAATTGGTGATCCAAGATTTGTCCAAACCAAGGTAGACATGACGCATGTGGATGCCCCCTCATCCACTATGCATCGGTGCACAACCAAATTCTGAATGGACATCAAGATTTGAAAGGCGATAGTGGAGGGCATACGCGGTTCCTCGTTCTCCGTGTCAAAGGTGATTAGTTTGGAGTCGGAGGGGTCTGTTGCCCCTAGAGTGACTAGTAAGGATTTTCGCTGTGTTGGGCACGTTTTAAGTACCTCAAGAGTGGACATGGTGGTTGGCGTTTAGGATAAATCATCCATAATGTTATAGTTGACTGCAGCTCTAGATGTAGCATTATTGGCAACTCTACGTATGGGGGGGCGTGGGAATGGGGGTAACTAAAGAGGTAGGTTGACTGTCTTAGACGTGGATGCTGCTGATGAGTCAACAGGTTTGGTAGTGGTACCGTACTGATTATGTCTGGTTTGCAAGTTGACCTCTTCAGCCGCCATGGCTAGCAGGTGATGAACACCTGTTTTGGCCATGGGGGGTGCCCCCGGATTGTTGGGATGGGTTTGGGGAGGGGGTGCGATTTCCACCAATCCTTGGACTAGTAGTGGGTTTTGAAGCACCATGGGGGGAGGTCCTTGTGGTGCCCAGTTGGGTTGGGATTGATTGGTAGCATTGGCATCCTGTTGGGCCTCATTTTTAATGGCCTTCTTAGCGCGAGCCATGAGGGGACACTCAAATGTGTAATTCCCATAGACATCACAGAGTGTACATGGTTGGTTTGTGCGTAACAGGGCGTTGTGTATTGGTGGATTTTGTCATGGGGGGTTTTGGGCTAGTCTGTTTGCCGCAGCATTGTTGGGAGGGTTTAGTTGTTGACCGCCTCCCTGTGGTTGGTTATTGCTTTGGTTGCAGGGCCGGTTGTTTCTAGCTTGCCCTTGTTGATTGTTGGGGGCATGATGGTTGGGACAGTTTTGTTGTGCGAACACTTGTCCCAATGGAGCAGGTGGAGTGGGGGCTTGCACAGGTTGTACTAGCAATGCATAGTAGATTTGTGGGGGTGGTGATGCCACAAATGTGGGAATTCGTCCCACATACTACTGTGTTGGCTAAGCCATGGCTTGAGCCTACTGCGGTGGTGCAGGTTGTGCATAAGAAGTTGTTGCTCTGGACTGGGACATCATTCTAGCATAGTTCGGGGCTTGGTTCTGGTAAGAAACACTAGCATTGTTTCTTGGTTGTGGTGTAACGGTAGGTGGTGTCGGTCGAGGCTGTGGTTGTTGGGAGACCGACACTATGATGCCGTCCGCAGTGTGGGATGCCCCTGGTGCATCGTGGTAGGAGGTACTTGGATGGGGAGCGTCTAGAATGATGGTATATAGGTATCTAGACTGGGCATAGATGAGGTCAAATTGTTGGGCCTTCAGTATGGCCTCTTCTTCAGATTGGGGATGTTCAGATGCGACGTCCTTTGCGATGGGTAGGAGCAAAGTCTTAAGGAACCAATCCAAGAAGATCCTGTTGTCTAGTTGGATTTTGCATAAACTACAGCGTCACTACCACTCATGGATATGGTCAGTTATGTGAGTGGCAGTGCTTTGATGGCAAGATAGCAGGATCTCCAATCCCTTGTCATATCTGACAGGGAGTTGGAAATACTGTAGGAACATGAAGGCTAGGGAGTTGAAGTCCAGGTACTTGGCTTGTGCAGCTCAATGTACAATTTGGCCGCGGCACCTGTAAGGGTGCGTTGGAATAGCCTCAACCTGATGGAGTCTTCTACGATGCTATTGGATGAGCACCATAGATGGAATGTCATTATGTGGTTTTGGGGACATTCCCCGAATTTGCCTTCAAACTTGGGGATGTGTGATGGTAGCTTAGTTGGCATAGGTGGCCAAAAAGCTTGATGGCGGATGGGGTTGTTTGTTAATCTGGCCAAATTAGGCAATTTCAAACGAGCTTGAAGGGAAATTTTAACCCCAAGTTGATATGGGATGGGGATGCGATGGTGGTGGGGTTTGCAGGTGCATAATGCATCTGCACGGCTGGGGGTGCTTGCGGTGGCACCATTGCGGATGGGCCAATGGCCCCAAGTGTTGTGGGTGGGATGATATGAGTGATGGGGATATTCCCCCCATGTATGAAAGTAGGGGCAATGTAGGTGGATGGTCCACTGCCCCCCTGTGTGGCAGGAGGGGAAGTTTGTGTAGAAGGGCCACTACCTCCGTGTGTTGTAAGTGGGCTAGGTTGGTTGGTCACTATAGGTGGTGGCAGCTATCTAATGACAGTCTGCATGACTGTGCTTGGGCCACTTACCAGGTTGTGGGTAATTGGTTGTGATGTGAACATGGGTCCACTTGCTAAGGTTAGGCCGAAAAATGGATCCGGATTTGTATTAGCCATGGGGCTAGATGGTGCGGTGTGGAGGTCTAGTTCATATTGATACGGGTCTAAATCTGAATTAGAGGCTATGTGGCCCTCTAATGGTGTGGGAGATCACTGAGAGAGGCTTCGACGGTGCTGATTGAGTGTTCCGAATGGTGGTGGTTCACCTCTTAGGCATGAGGAATAGCATGGAGGATCAATTGTGTTCGATTTTATGTATGAAACTAGTGGGTATTAGATTAGGACCCCGGTTTTAGTGGTTTCCTATTGGCTAAAGGTGGTCTCTCAGCCACCAAGACTACTAGAAGACAATGCTTGGCTATTTCCTCACAGGTGTTTCTACTCAATCAGAAGGGGTCGTTGCCCATTTTGCTTGGCAATTCCTCTCAGTGGCCAGCTACTTTGGGGTTCCTGTGGCACTCCTCACAATGAGTTTCTGGGCAAAGCCCAAGTACTTCCCACAGTTGAAGCAGTTAGGGACTTATGTCCTCAAAGACTGCAGAGTTGTTTCGACTTAGTGTAAATTAGTAAATTTTAAGGCTTACTCAGTGTCATGAACTGATTTGGGTTAATTAATTGGTATGGTGTAGTTGTTTGCTTGTTTTTTTGGTATTTGGTTGCTGCAACTGGTTTATGAATTCATCATGGTAGAGTTCATGGCATTGTGGTTGTGTATGCAAGCATAAATAAACATAAATTATGAACAAGTACAATGATTAACCCTGAACGTTTGCTGGCATAACTAGATGTCTACCTCATAGTGATATTCCTCTTCAACCAAGAGAAGGTGCTAGGCTCTCAACACAATGGGACTAATCCCATCCGTAGATCCTTAGGTCACCTCCCAAATGCTAGGTTGGTCAACAAGGAGGACGCTTAGCGCTGTGAGAAGCCCTCCTTCTCTACCCCCTCTACCTTCTAGGTCACCCAATTTTAATGGTTTTGGAACAATATCTTGGAGTGCCTAGATCTATACGAGCTTACCCTTCGTCGTATCCCAGAATACCCTGGAGGGTGATGACTGGGTAGAGGAGGAAGGGGAAGCAAGATCATTGATTTTAAGTTGATTTTAGTTAGACTAGGTTCATTTTATTAAGCCATAATGATTTACTTAACATTTACACATTGTTCATGAAATAAAATGCAAAAAATGAAAACAGGAAATGAAATTAACTTGTAGTGGTGGACAAAGGCGGTTGGGCCACACTAATAGTCCTCTGAAACTGCAATTTACAGTATATTAAATTCAAATTAAAGTTCTGTTTCATAGGCCGCACATTTCTGACCAAATCTGGTGAGGGGGCCGCGATATTTTTTCAGAAATGAGCGAGGGGGTTGCAAAAAATGCAAAAACAGTTGCAACCTGATTTTCTTGGCTGAAGTCACACTTATCAGGGGATTAAGTGCACCTTGAGTGCACCTATTTTCCCATTGAGTGCACCCTAATCTCACCTTTTTCCCCGATAAGAGCGCCCTGCTCTGGATTGGGGTTTTTCAGTGAGACAGAGTCAGATCTGGCCGACAGTAACTGGTACTGTGGTCAATCCAACTCCGTTTTTCCTAGCAGAGGATTCGGTAGTACATAAAACAATAAATTTTTGAAAACTAGGGTAAAATTGAAAAAACTTGAAAAATTAAAATTTTGGCCCAGGGATCCTATGGGATTGACCTGGTATGGTCTCTAGGTCTGTAGCAGGGATTTCTCCTTGCTACAAGGGCAGGAATGTCTCCCTTCTGTCTATAGGACAGAAGGGTAGGTTCCTGCATGGATAAAGACTGTAAAAATGGAAAAACAGAAATGTAAATGACAGAATAGTAAACTAACACTAAGGCTAAGCTAATGACAGAAACAAAGAGAAGCAATGCTGATGAACCCCTCTGCAAACACGGGTTAGGTTTTCGCCTTCAAAACTTGCAAAATAAACCTAAGCTACAATGGAAAAACCTGCAAACAATGTTAAGCAAAACCTGCAAATAAAAACAATGATTAGAAATCAAAGCAAACATAATAACTAAGAAAAAAAACATGAAAGCACAAGTATACCTTCTCTAGTGGGAATGGGCCACCATGCCCTAGCTTGTGGAAGCCTCTCTCTTGGTTGGGGAGCAATGGCTCAAATGGAAATGGATATGGAGGAGAGGGAGTGTGGGCGGTTTGAGAGGCAAAGGTCTCAAAGCATCCACGAGCAACATAACAATAGGAAATGGGAGAAGTGTTTTGAGAGTGACCCCCACCCTCCTTTTATAGCTTTTCCAAGGGGTTTTAGGGTTTTAAGCCCTTTGTTCAGGGCTTTAGCCCCTTTTTTGGGCTTTTATCCCCTTTTGCCCTAACTTTAGCCCCTTTAGGATTTTAGCCCCTTTTTTAGGGCTTTAGCTCCTAGGGGGCTATTTTGGGCTCTTTTTTGGGGTTTTTAGGCCTTTTTATTCATCCTTAGGCTATTTTGGAGGTGTGGGGGTCTAATGGAGTGATATGAGAGTTGTGAGATGGTGTCCTTGGGTGGTGTAGGCCATTGAGAGCTAAGTGGGGGATTTTTGGGTTAACAGCTATAAACACCCATTTCTTCAATCCAAAAACTTCTTATCAATGAACTCTCTGGCTTTAGGCAATTTGGGCAGTCGATGTAAGAATAGAAAGAAAAATCATGTGTAGTCCCCAATATAGCAGCAATCGTTGATCGATTAATATAGCTTTTCTTTGTGTGCAGGGAAGTCGAACGAGTAGACTTATCCCAAAAAATCTTCAACAATGATTCATCGATCAAGCAACCTTTACATTTTTTTTCTTACTTTTTTTGCAGGGATTATTTCACATGCATCCTCACATTTTCTTCCAGGTTCAAACCATCTCCATTGTAGCATCCCCGATCCTTCGACTAGTGAAGAGGACGCTCCCTTACATCAAACATCTGGGCATCTAGCCCCATGAACATATACATACATATAATACTGAAGGAAAATGCTTAAAAACATAAAACATACTAAGATGTATAATCACACATATATTCAGCGGAAACAACACAACATTCATATACAATTCAGCATTGTGACATGTTTATCATCATTCATCAACGGTAAATATGATTGCAAACATGATTTAGGAAAGAATACTTATCTTGTAAGAACTGTCCCACAACTGGCTACGTCGCTGCAATGTTCCACCCAACAATAGGCCCGCGTGCTCCTTAATCTCTTAGCAATGCTGCCACAATCGGAGCCGGGCATGATTCCCCAAGGAATAAGGAACTAGCAGACTTACACATAGCCAAGGATAACAAAACATACCAAGCCAACACAGTTGGGTTTATCAGGCAAACAATGGATCAGCCAAGCCAACATAGTTGGGTTTATCAGGCCATCCAAGAGCTAGGAAAGGCTAAATGCTAATCTGGTGAGCTCATTGAAGAGTTAAGGACACCTACACCAGAACTAGCCTGGATTCTAGAACACCCACACACACCCAAAATAAGGAAATCATTCCTTTCTCTGCTACACATTCCCTTAGGCCCTGACCTCCTTTCCAGTGCTATTCAGAGGTTGTGGAGAAGAAAGCCAACCCTCTAGCTCTATCTGTGTGGTTTCCAAACACACCAGGTTTATCAAGAAAACCAAGCCCTCATCCCTACTCCCAACACAGTCTAAATACCAGCCACTGCATGCATGCAGTCAACCAACATTTACAGCTTGGACAGGGGAAAACGACTCCTGAGTCATTCTTGGCCCTATTGTGGCCAAAACGAATCCAAAGCAACCTACAGCAGCCCCAAAATGTAACCACGGGGGCTTCACTTGTTGACCAATATCCTATCACGTTAGTTCATATTGTGGTTTTTAAAATTATTAAAAATTGAACCAATATATTGTCAGTATTGGGGGGATGAGGGGTTTAAGGTGGGGGTGGGTAGGGTGGTTTATAAGGATTGAGGTATAAAAAGGGGTGGGGAGGAGGTTTTAAGTATTGGGAGGGGGTTTCAACAAAATGAGTTTGGGTCAATATCTATGGAAATTAAGGGTATTCTTTAATATCCCACGATCGCACGTGCTATGTGAGATGTTCACTAAGTGAAGTCCCCGTGAATGTAACAGCAAACACAACCAACAAACGTGGGGAACAACGACCCACCCTAAACAACAAAACCACCAGGGAACTTGCACAGACCACAATGATCCATATGGAGATCGATGGCCACCCACCTATTCCACTGGCTCAAAACAATTGTCCATTGTGGCAGTTTCCTAGTTATGTTTCTACAGTTTTTTAGGTCCTAAACTTCTGGGGCCGTTTTGAGGCCCTAAACTACGTTTTTTGGAGATTTGGGGCCAAATTATTGCCATTGATATGCATTTGGATGACCAAAGGTTTTAAATCTTAGACAGACCTTTCCAACGAGCTATCGAACACCTAAATCAGAGATCGTATGCAAAAGTTATGACCACAGAAAGTTGACTGTTCAACTTACCACCTTAGAGCTGCAAACTTTATGATGGTTCATCTTCTAGGGTTACGTTTTGGAATTTTAGGGTTCTCACCTCATTCTTATTATAAATAGGCCCCTTTGGCTTCATTTTCTATTCAGCTTGGCACGAATGAGCGTAGCAGCCACATCTCTTCTCAGAGATAGCTACCACCATTCTAGCAATTGTATTACAGTCTGTTCTATTTCCGCCCTTTAATAGAATATGTGTTTACTATATCTTTGTTATCTTTGCAAAGTGTCTGTTATTATGACTCTGTATATGTTCTTTCATTTCATTCACGCATAAATCTAGATCAGTGGTATCAGAGCAATTTTCTCTTTGATTGTTTCTCGGCGCATGTCCCCGACGAGGTCCGAGTATAGAGAGTTTGGTCTCGAACTAGTTTCACTTGATCATTCTCGCCGTCCCAAATGACCTCCCATGGTGGAAGAAAAGAGAGACAATGGAGCAGGAGATCCTATCAAGTCGCTGCTCAAGGAATCCCTTGAGCGACAAAGGAACGAGATGATGGATAGTTTCATCCAAATCCTTCTATGAATGCCGGCAGCGCCAAGTGCATCTTCAACGAGCAGCCGGTTCGGGGATGCAACTCCCTTTAAGTTACAAGTTAACTTTAATATTCCTTTATTTGAAGGAAATATCGATGGAGATGCCCTAGATAATTGGTTGAATGTTCTAGAAGGGTATTTCTCTGTCCACAATTTTTCTGATAGAGAAAAGATCACCTTTGCGCTCCTTAAGGCAGTCCCCCATGTCCAAAATTGGTGGGGTACTTATTGTGAGAAAAACTCATCAGATGAGTCTAGAATGTTTGAAACAAATCCCACTTGGGCCTCTTTCATAGATGCTGCCAGGGAATAGTATTACCCTGTGGGAAACTATGATGACCAGTACACAAAATGGACCATTCTGCGTCAAGAAAGGGACCAAAAGGTGTTGGAGTACACCAACAAATTTCATACCTTGTGTACAAAGCTGAGTATAAAGGACTCCGAGCGACACATGATTCTGAAATATCACAGTGACCTACATCGGTACATCCGAATTGAGATGGACTTCCTCGACATATCTTCTTTCAAAATCGAGGAGAAATTTTGATAAAAGAATAAGTGAGACTCTGGACCTGCGCACCCAGTGTAGAAGCAAGGCAAGGGAAACCCTGGCCCGCAAAACACAGGACAAGGAAAGGACAACCAGTCCCTGCCACAAGCAAAGAAGGGAGATAGAAAGACAAAGAAGGACACCGATAAGTGGTGCGAATTTGATAAAATCCCTTGGCACAACACTGATGAATGTCACTCAAAGAAGTCATTAGTGGCTGAGATAAAATCTTCAGAATCAGATCCTGATTCTGATTTTGAACTCAATGCCACATCCGCATACAATGGGAGGAAGATCATTGATGCAGACCCCACTGCCACTGTTTCTACCACACATATTCAACTAGAGGATCCTGAAGAGTCAGACGCAGAGGAGCACCTATTCCACTCAAAGATGTGGGTGAAGGGAATGCCTCTACATTTTGTTGTTGACAACGGCAGCCAAAAGAACCTGATCTCAGCAAAAGTCATCAAGAGATTGGAGCTTCCGACAGCACCACACCCCCAACCTTACAGCATCAGTTGGCTAAGCCAAGGACGAGGTATCCACATTACTCAATAATGCCTCCTACCATATGGCATCAATCCTTTCAAAGACGAGGTACTATGTGATGTGGCCCCACTTGAAGTATGTGATGTTCTTTTAGGACAACCATATATGTGGAAGTGTCATGCTGTATATGAGTCACTGCCTCATAGTGTCATTGTCACTTTGGGAGGACAACTCTACCGGATCCCAGAGATAGTTGCACCTGCTACAGTCTCGCAGAGTAGGAATATAAGCTCCCACACCAGAAAATTATTCCTCTTCACAATTGCATCTGAAGAAGAACATAAGATCACAGAGACCTCCACACCCTCTACACAGGGTGTCTCTGCTCATCAGACACAAGAAGAAGATAGGGCCATTGTTTCCTCATCTATCCGAGTACCTCTACGATGCAAGGCCATGCATTCAAGGTGCTCATCCAAAAGCAAATCATCCATACAACAATTACAACCTTCTCGGGATGTCAAAGAAAGGAAGCCTCTTCACTTCAGCAAATGTCACACCAGGAGATCAACTCAACACACAGTTCGAGATATGATACGGGATTCGATGCAATGGAGACTATTGCTTCCTAAAGAGGGAGGATTAATCCATATGGATATCGGTGGACACCCACCTATTCCACTGGCTCAAAACAATTGTCCATTGTGGCAGTTTCCTAGTTATTTTTCTACAGTTTTTTGGGTCCTAAACTTTTGGGCCCGTTTTGAGGCCCTAAATGACGTTTTTTGGAGATTCGGGGCCAAATTTTTTCCATCGGCATGCCCAATGAGCTATCCAATGAGCTATCGAACGCCCAAATCGAAGATCATATGCAAAAGTTATGACCCTGGGAAGTTGACTGTTCAACTTACCACCTTGGGGCTGCAAACTTTCTGACGGTTCATCTTCTAGGGTTACGTTTTGGAATTTTGGGGTTCTCACCTCATTCTTATTATAAATAGGCCCCTTTGGCCTCATTTTGTATTTAGCTTGGCACGAATGAGTGTAGCAGCCACATCTCTTCTCAGAGATAGCTATCGCGATTCTAGCAATTGTATTATAGTCTGTTCTATTTCCGCCATTTAATAGAATATGTGTTTACTGTATCTTTCTTATCTTTGCAAAGTGTCTGTTATTATGACTCTGTATATGTTCATTCATTTCGTTCACGCATAAATCCGGATCACACAATGGGGAAGAAAAGCAGTCTCCCGACCTGTGTGCAAGGGAAATTTACACTAGACCCCAAAATTCAAATGAAAACACACACCTGATACCACTCTATGGACAATGTGAATGACAGCCAAAATGGATTTTCCTTGGCTGCATGAGACCCAACAGAAAAGAATCCGCTGCCTGAGGAACAGGACGTCTCCCTGCGAGAGGATGAGTGGCAATTCCTGAATGGTGAGTGGGGACTGTGGGAGTGTTCTCAGCCCATCGTGGAGAGAGTGGAATGATCGTGGGTGTAGTCGCTTCTCTTCCCATCATGAGGTTTGATTTGCTAGTGGAGTGTGCGTGTGGGCAAGGACTGACAATCTTGCCACACTCCACTCCCCAGCAATAATTGCCTCAACTACTTAGCAAAACATTAGAGTGGTAGTTGGATAAGACAAGGGAAGATGATCAAATAAAAAAGAGTGTTGACACATGGCTTTTCCCCCCCATGGCTTAAGGTTTACAAATCCCCCCTCCTTATCCTTATGAGAATCATGCCCCTTCTCAATTTAGTTGCAGTGAACATAGATGGTTGGGTTATTTAATTAAAATGCATAGTAGCTACATGATGCCACAACTTAATATGTATGTCGCATATCCCGATATACCATCGGTAAGAGTCCAATCACTGAAACATAACACAACCAAATCGGTGGTGGGCCTTTTTCCTTCAGCTCCACACCACGATTCATTATAATATATACATCACATACATTAATGTAAACGGGGTCAAAACTAGGGTGTTACATTCCCCTCCCCCTTCAATAGCACTGTCCTCAGTGGTTTACAAAATTGAACAAAATGCTACACTGGTATCGCCTCAGTGTTCCACAGAATTGAACAAAAATGGATGTGCCAATCACATGGCATCCTCTAGCTCCCACGTAGCCTATTTAGGTCCATAGTGCTCCCATTGCACCTTTACCTGCCATATGGCTCAGTTTTAGAGCATTGTGACCTTCCTGTTGAGGATGCACATTGGATCGATTTGGAACTCTCCCTTGGGTTCCACCTGAATCACATCCCAATTTATCACATGGTTAGGATCATGTACATATTTCTTAAGCAAAGAGACATGAAAAACATTATGAGCTCTAGTAATAGCAGACAATGCAAGTCTATATGCAACATGCCCTATTCTTTCAAGAACTTCAAACGACCCACAATGTCTTGGTGACAGCTTGGCACAACTTCCAAGCTTCAAGGAACTCTTCTTTGCTTTCACTCTAAGGTAAACATGATCCCTAACATTGAACACTCTATTTATCCTATGCTTATCTGCATAGCTTTTCTGTCTGTCCTATGCTACTTTTAGATTCTTCATGATCTTTACAACCTCTTGTTCCATTTCCTTCAACAATTTTGGTCCAAGCACAATCATGTTCACTGGATTATCCCAAGTCATTGGTGTCCTACACCTTCTTCCATACAAAGCTTCATACGGACTCATCCCCAAGGATGCCTACTATCCATTGTTGTAAGCAAACTCTACCAAGTGTAAGTAATATTCCCATTTGGTTGGTTTATCCATCACATACATGCGAAGCATATCTTCAAGCACCTAATTAACTCTTTCTTTCTTCCCATCTGTCTGAGGATGGTATGTAGTGCTGAAGTTTAAATTTGTGCCCAAATATGCAAACAATCCCTTCCAGAAATTGGAAGTGAAATTTACATCTCTATCAGAAACTATTACCTTCGGCAATCCATGCAATTTGAAAATCTCCTTCATGAAGATATTTGCAATGTCATCAGTCTTGTGCGTAGAATTCACTAGTATAAAATGTGCTACCTTTGTCAACTTGTCTACCACAACCATGATGGAATCATGTTGTCTCCAAGTCATCGACAATCCTGTAATAAAATCCATGGAAATAACTTCCCAATTCCATTCTGGGACTAAAAAAGGCTGCAACAATCTTGATGGATGTTGATGCTCAACTTTTACCTGTTGACATTTCATGCAACTTGAAATGTATTCAGCCATGTCCTTTTTCATTCCTGGCCAAAAGTACTGCTTTCTAGTTGTAGCAATTGTCTTCTGATATCCAGGGTGACCAGAATACGGAGCTTGATGGATTTCATCCATAACAACTCTTCTCAAATATGCTACATCTGGAATATAAATTCTACCTTTATAAGTAAGAAGTCCATCTTCCTCCAATTTATATCCCTCATACCTCTTCTCAAGACTTTGTTGCTGCAATTTGTCTTTTACCTGTTCATACAATTCATCTCTGGAAACATGATTAACAATCTGCTGCCTCAAATCTGATTGGAAAATACTAAGAGATGCCACATGCATTTCCTGTACCTTCCTGCTAAGTGCATCAGCTACCTTGTTTTCTTTTCCTTTTATGTGCTTGATTTTGAAATCAAACTCACATAAAAATTCCAGCCATCTCGCTTGCCTAGCATTCAAAGTAGGCTGATCAAATAAATACTTCAGTCCACAGTGATCTGTTTTGAGTTCAAATCTTCTACCCATCAAGTAATGTCTCCACATATTGAGAGCATGTACTATGGTTGCGAACTCTAGATCATGAGTGGCATAGTTCTTCTCATGCAATTTCAGCTTTCTTGACTCATAACATATCACGTGGTTGTCTTGCATAAGGACCCCTCCAAGCCCTTGTCCGCATGTATTAGTACACACCACAAAATATTTCTCTGGATCTACAACTTTCAATACTGGTGCACTGGTGAGAAGATCCTTCAACTGCTAGAAGCTTTCTTCACACTTCAGAGTCCATTCAAACTTTATCCCCTTCTTTTGCAAACAAGTGATGGCATGTGTAACCTTGGAAAATATCTCAATGAATCTCCTGTAGTATCCTGCAAGTCCCACAAAAGATCTTACATCTGTCACATTTCTGGGAGTAGGCCAATTCATAATGGATTCAATCTTCTCAGGGTATACTGATATACCCTCTTTTGAGATAATGTGACCCAAATACTGTATTCTATCTCTATAGAAGTCACACTTGCTCATTTTTACATCCAGCTGATGCTCCTTGAGCAATTGCAATGTCAATCTCAATTGCTCTTCATGCTCTTCCTCATGTTGTACAGGATTATACACCTTATAACCTAAGGTCTGGGATTACCAACATACTCAATTAACTTGCAGACAATTGACTCTAGAGTGTAGTAAAGGAAATAGGAGGATGGGAAAAACTCACCCGATACACGACGGTTGATCCTAGCTTGTCCTCTTTCGCTCTGCTTCTCCTCCAAAGTCTTTGGGGATGCTTTCTCCTTCACCTGTCAAAGGTCAATATTCCAAATACACGATGATTCATATATATAACCAGGTTAGATAAATCATATACAGGATGCTGAAACATAAACATTTATCAAACCACAATACATGAGATACATTCAAGACACATATGGAAGAAGGATTCTCTTTATTAACAATAATGAAGAAGCTCAGATTACAACCCAACGCCTGAGACAAGGACTCCTCTGTAACCAAAGGATTCTGAGTTCTACTGCTCCAAAGAATTCTGTATAAACTCCACCAGCATAACTTTGCTCTCCAAGTGTATGTATCCAACACCCTCCCCAAGGCCTGTATTTATACATGGTGAAATAAGGCAGTTTCAAAGGTTTTGGAGGTTGAGACAGTTAAGGAGATTAAGGTAAATAGATTAACTAATATCAAGTAATCGTGTGTTTTTATTTTTAATGTCAAAGGGACATATCCGCGGGTATCAAGACCAGCAACCCGCGTATGATCCGTGAGTTGCTATAAGAGCAACCTGCGTATACATCCATACGCGACATGCAAACATCGATACTCGCATATAATACATGAGTTGCATATATAGAGAGTCACGTTTATGACTTGACATAGCTAAAATGGAAAAAATGACCAGCTGGATGGATGATGAATGTAGTTCATAATAAGCCTATCTATAGTGTTTTGGGAAACCCTCAATCCATAGATGTCCTTTTGTGTGCCAACATGAGGGATGTCGGCACTCGGACGAAGAGGTGCCATTCAGGTGGATAACAGATGCCCCCTAATGGGTGAGGTCAGAGGGAAACAATGGTCGAAATACATTATAATCTTCATCTTTGGAGAACTCAGAAATCCAATGGAGCAGAGAGAGTACCTGAAACAAAATACATAATAATGTCATATACAAAGTTACATCTGAGGATGCTATGTTCAATTTACTGGAACACTAGCTCCTTTACAATATTTGAGTACATCATATGATATGGGTATAAAACCACGTATATTACAAAGGTGGATCGAAGCCACAATATACAATGATGAGTCTTCAAAGATCTGGAAGCTGTGTATAGGAATAGAACATAATCTTGCGCAACTTAGTCCATAGGTGAGGAACTAAGGTCTTCATAAAGGATCCCAAAGAACCAGTACAATCCAAGCCATGTGAATAAGGGTAAGTTGAAGTCGAACATGGAAAGGATTCAACAGTTTGTCAATCAATAGATGATAATCAACAACTAAAGCAAAGAAATTCACCAATGATGAAAGTGAATCCTGAGGTACCATCATCAAAACTCTAGGTCTTCATCACCAGGAAGTGCTGAAATGGAACCATGCTGTGATAAGGAAGGCAATAGATCCTCCAATGGATCACAAGAGTGACTAGGAACTGGGCAAAAGAAGGGAGACACAAACAGATAACAGATATAACAATGATGGGATCAGGCTATAGATCAGACATTGGGAAGAGTCCTTGAACAATGAGCACGACACAGAGGTGACCCAAGGCAGCGTAAAACTTATAGATAGAACAACTAGACTTATCTGTCATGTAGGAGACATGATCAGATTCCCCAGGTATAATGGACAAGAGGAGGAGTAAGAAACTCAAAGTGATAGCTGAACAAAAGTGGACACTGAAACATGGATATCAGAAAACAAAGAGTGCTATGTTCAAGGATGACATGCTTCCATTAATGAAAACAAGAGAAAACTTCTTCCTTACCTTCCCTGTTAAATTTTAACGAGTCCAGGAAAGTTAACTCGGTTCCCTCTTCATTTTTTAACAAGCTTGAAGAGATGGGAAAATAATGCTTGATAGTGTCACTGATTCATGGATTTAATGAGCCCGAACTAGTACATGCTCAGTCGGTGTTTTCACATTTAGAGAGTCTGAAAACTCCAAAGAAGACTTCGAGGGGGGTCCTTTTTCGTCCAATTTAGTTTCCTGAGGCCCAAAAAGTATAAAACAAACCATAGAAGAACTCTCTTAACTTCCGAAGAAGAAAAGGTGAACCTTTTTTGTACTTAATCAGGGAGGTCCGAAAAAGGTTAAATTACCACCTACCCAGCGCTCCTTCCAGAACAACATAAAATAGCTTGAGTTTTACGAGTGTGAAGGAAAGCAAGATCACTCGGAAAGATCCATTTGGTTACGAGAAATGGGGCTTACAACAATAAACTCGTTGCTTTGTTTTTAAGTGTTTAACGAGCATGACAAAGACACAAAGTACACTAGGAATCTTTTTCATGTTTAGGTCCAGAGCACGAAAAAGAGAAAACTAAGCTCAAACCAAGTGTTCCTTTTTCATAAATTTAGTCCCTCAGGTTCGGAAAAGTGATAAACCTATACCTGAGAATACTCTTCTCAATTCAAAAGAAAAGAGAGTGATCCTTTCTCGTATTATTCCGCATGGTCCGAGAAAGAGATAACCTACCACCAATGCGAATGCCCGTTCACATATTCTTAATGAGCTTGAACGGACGAGTTAACTCGGCAGTCAAGTATGTTTTGAAGGAGTTAGACCTGGGCCTAAAGAAACTCCAGAAGGGCGGGGAGTCCTACAAAGGGATAGCTTGTAAAAAAAATTCAAAAGAAGCTCTATTTGGCGTGAAAAATAGCTTAAGAGGATACCCCTAAACCTGAAATAGTTGCGGCATGAGTACCAAAGAATGGCAGAGGCATATAAGAAGGACACTCATGAAAAATGGTCCTAGCCACGGAAGAACAATGGTAAAAACAAGGGACTAATGGCTTAGAATACCATAGTCCATGGCAAAATGTTGAATGCTAAGGTTAATGTGGATTGAATAAAGATGCCAAAATGCATTGGAAATGACAAAACCACCATATGGGAGCAACAACATTTTGTAAATGTGAAAAACCTGTTCCAAGGCACACAAAAGTATGGTATTAGTTGATTGACGTTTTAAACTATAGAAAAAGACCCACTTTATGAAATATAATTTCTATAAATAGTGGAAAAATCAAAACAAACTCACCATTTGAACTTTTGAGCCATAAAAAGCAAATTTTACCTTCTATCTTTGATCGATCATTGTGGACAATTGGACCAACGAAATTGAAATCCTCCAGTGACAGGTAATCCTACACCCTAAGCTCTTCATTTTGATCCAAGAAATTGTTAAGTTTGAGTCATAATTCCAAATTTAAAAGCATCCTAAACTGTAGCATGGTGCATACGCGGGTTGCTGATATGGAAACTTGCGGATACGTGTTATATACGTGGGTTGCCTAACTAGACAGCCGCGTATGGTACGCGACATGTCTAAATAGACAGTCGCGTATACTACGTGGAGGACAAAAGGTTAAATATAGTCAATTTTTTTTGAATTTTGCTATGAAAATACTGAATCAAAATACTTGTTTTTTCTAGGTAAAATATGGTTCTGGAATGGAGGGAAAGGGAGCACAAAATGATGGACCAAGCGGTGCTCCAAAGTGCGCCCACTATGCAGGCTTTGCGAACCAGTGGGCTACTAAAATTATTTTGTACATATCCCATGCGGGCCAATGTCCGCATACTTGAGTTCATGGTAAATTATTGGGATCATGACTTGGGGATGTTCAACCTACAAGGTGAAACCTTGGAGCTTACCACCGAAGACATATATTTCATTACCGGGTTGTCACAACGAGGAGCACTGGTGAAATTGGAGGGCACTAGCAGGGGCGGTGACCCCTTAAGTGTCCAAAACTATGTAGATGTGTTCTGTACACCGGGTACTCAAAAAAGGGGGACCAGCGTTCCTATTGCAGATATCTGAGATTTTACTCTCTAGGTATTAGCTAGCACCATTATAAGAATTTTAGGATCATCATCTTTACATTTGGCCACAAGGAACCAAATGAGAGTGCTAGTTGACTGTTTTAGAGGTGCTCTCTATGATTGGTGTTCGGGAGTTGCTTCCATTATGAGGAGACAACTATCCGACTGCAAGAGAGGAAGGAGGAAAAACTTTGGCAATGAAAGCATATTAGTGGCCTTCTTCTTCTTCGAGAGTACCAGCATTGATCCCTGCTATACCTCTACCGATCAGATCTCCACGTCAGCCAAGGCTGAGCAGGTGGGGAGACATCTTCCTCCGTCAAGGAGGAGGAGACATAGTACACAATGTATATGATGATGACTTTTATACCTGGTGGGAACGACAGCTGCCGGTGCTGGAGCAGTTTCCATATGCCGGGATGGACTTCCGAGGTGATCCCGACCTTGTCCTCCCTCCAGGAGGAGCATGGGGAGAGCTAGGTAAGTAATTTTTTAATTTTTTATCATTATCAAATTTTTATAAATTTTTCAAATGATAGATATATACATATGTACAAGTCTGAATCCGATTCATGTGTCAAAATGCATATATTGGACCGGTCCGCCCTGAAGGGCACCCTCGCATGTTTGTTCGTCCTGTCGTGGGCGAGGATCCAGGGTTGATCAGGGTACTAGAGGGGAAGATGGCCAGGCTGACCCAACGAGTACCAACCATGCAGATAGAGCATATCCCTACATCCATGCAGGAGTTCGTAGTGGGGGTTCCACTGGTTTGGCTACGTCTTTTCAGACGAGTGGTTAGAGCAGTTCTCATATATATAGATGCGGTGGAGGCTGCCGACGCCGAGGAGGCTGAGGAAGCCAGAGTGCAGAGGGATCATGGGGACCAAGGAGGTCCTAGTGACTAGGGTGGTCCAGCTTAGTTCTAGGACATTTTGATGGACTATGATCCACATTTTTGTACATTTTGTATATGATGGGATCTAAGGATCAGACTTGACCTATCTATGGACAGATATTTTACATAAATATATATATTGATGTTGGTTGTCAGTTTATTTACAAATGTTTTTCATATGTTTGCTGTGTATTTTTATAAAATGTGTGTGAGATGCCAATCCAAAATATAATTAGCATATGCATCAGTCAATGAATTTTGGTTTCATGGAATATGATTGAAAGTAATAACCTCAAAATGTCTTTCCAATAAACAAATTTGCATGAACTGAAGTAATAAGATAGGATTTCATACCTGATAAGCTCGATTGAGCTGGGAAACCACCAACTGAGAGTCCAAATGGACCTCAAGCTGGGTAATGCCACATGACAAATCATCCCATAGGAGCTCAATGATAGCCCTATACTCAACAACATTATTATAAGCAGGACCTAGACAAGTGCCTCCCACGGCAACAAGCTGTCCTGAGGGAGAATAGATAACCCATGCTCCCGAAGCTAGGTTACAAGTATGACAGATGGCACCATCAGCGAACCCTATATACCATTCAGAAGACATCTGCAACAACTAGCAGATAATATAAAAAACAAAACTGATAACCTAATGTACATAAAAAATACATACAATAAAAATACAAGAAAAAGTGCTAAGCCTAAGCGTAGTACTTCTTCAGGTAGAGCCCATTTCTAGGCTCAGGCAGCTTATTCCCATCAAAATCAACTAACTCATATGCGCCCTTACTTAATACCTTCGACACGACATAGGGTCCTAACCACATAGCCATGAATTTTCCTACCCCCAGAGGTTCTTTATCTTGGTCCCAAAGCAAGACAAGTTCCCCTTCAGAAAAAACCCTAGGTTTGACCGATTTATCATACTGAGATTTAAAACTATTTTTATGAGCCTGATTAGCAGTCAGCGCATCTCTACGCTGTTCATCAAGGTGTTCTAAATGTACCAGACGTTCTTCAAGCTCAGTCGTATCAGGTAATACATGAATGGCTATCTTTAGAGACGATATTTCACATTCAATCGGAGTAACAAATTTCACCCCATGAACAAGTTGGAAAGGGGAGAAACCCGTAGCAGTCTTTACGTTATTTCGGTAGGCCCAAAGAGCAGGATATAACATGATGTGCCAGGTTGAGCGGGCTGCATCAATTGTCCGTGTAAGGATAGTTTTTAAAGTCTTGTTGACAGCCTCAACCTGACTGTTTGCTTGCGGATAGTATGGAGAAGAATGTTCTTGTTTGAATCCGAGCATGATAGTTAGTTCCGTCATCATGTTGATTTGAAAATGACTGCCATGTTCAGTGACAATCAATTTGGGTATACCAAACCGTGCAATAATCTGGTTGAATACAAAGAAAGATGTTGTTTCTCCATCGGCTCTGAAAGTAGGCATTGCCTCTGCCCATTTCGTAAAATAGTCAACAGCGACAATGATGTATTTATGCCCCCCAGCCGAGGCTGGGTTGCATGTCACGTAATCAATCCCCCATTTCATGAAGGGTCCTACTGAGACAACGGGAAATAATGGAGTAGGATGTGACCACATTTTCCTGGTGTAAAGATGACATGGATGAGAACATTTCACTATTTCCAAACAATCTTTAAATATCATGGGCCAGAAATAACCGACACGCAATATCTTCTGGGCCGTTGCTAACCCAGATAAATCACCCCCACATCCTCCACTATGGGAATCATTTAGGACAATTTCAGCTTCCTCATGAGTAAGGCAACGACGCAAAACATAATCTACCCCTCATTGATATAATGTATCCCCTATAATGAGGTATTTCTTTGCATGAAGGCGTAATTTACGTCGTTCCTCTCTTGAGGAAGCTGCAGGGTACTTCAAAGTCTAGAGATATATAAGAATATCTCCGTACCAAGGATCAGAGGTGGATATAAGGAAGATGTGCTCATCTGGGAATGAGTCATCCTCAACCACTACATCTTCTTCAGTAGGAAATTCTGCTATAAGTTCAACAAAAACTAAGGACTTCTTACACTTAGCGGACTGGAAATCCAAGTCAAACTCTTGGAGAATGACTATCCACTTGTTAAATTCCCCCCCAACAATCCGTTGGGATAAAACATATTGGAACGGATTTACATCCGCTACTACTGTGGTGGTTCTCAGTAAAATGTAGTGACGTAACCTCTGCACAGCATAAACAACTGCTAAGGCTAATTTCTCAATGTGGGAGTATCTAAGTTTAGGTCCAGCCAAAGCACGGCTAAGGTAATAAACGACATGCTCTACAAGCTTATCATCCTCCTGGAATAGTACTACCCCAATGGTAGACTCCGATGCAGCCAGATATAATATAAAATCCCTAGACATTAGAGGAATTTTGGGGTCTAAAATGGGCCTCCTAAGGAAAATAATAAAATAATAGTTAAAATAATAAAATAATAGTTAAAAGAATAAAATAATATTGATTAATTTTGAAGAAAGAAAGAAAAAAACTACTTTTTGTGCTCGTATTTTCGACATATCTCCTTGTGTTTTTACTCAAATTTCGATCGGGAGAGCTCGTTGGATGCGGAATTTGATTCTGCATCCAAAGAGTACCCACACTGCATACTTTTGACAGACCCCGCTACCCAAAAAACAAGAAATTCCTGAAAAAACGTGATGATGAATACCTAAATGTCATCTTCACATTTTTTTAGGTATTTCTTGTTTTTGGGGTAGCAAGGTTCATCAAAATTATGCAGTGTGGGTACTCGTTGGATGCAGAATCAAATTCTGCATCCAACGAGCTCTCGCGATTGAAATTTGAGTAAAAACACAATGAGATATGTTGAAAATACGAACAAAAAAAATAGTTTTTTTTAATGACAAATATGTCAATTCAACCATTATGGTTCACTTATTTTATTGAAATTCTATTGGTTCTTGAATTCCAACTCACAAAAACTTATTTTGGCACGTTTTCTTATAGGGCCCATTTTAGACCCCAAATTTCCTCTAATGATAATCTGGTGGACGTAATAAGGGTGCCGACAGCAAATCTTTTTTCAATGCCTCGAATGCAAGTTGTGCGGTTTCATCCCATACAAATGGGGTGTCCTGTTTGAGCAGGTGCATGAAACCCTTAGTGATCTTGGCATAATTAACAATAAAACGTCGAAGAAAATTAGACTTTCCTTGCAGGGTTTGAAGTTGCCTGAGAGAAAGAGGAGGAGGCAGATTTACAATTGCCTCAACTTTCAATGGATCCACCTGAATTCCTCTACTAGAGACAATGAATCCAAGTAATCTTCCTGACTTGACGCAGAATACACACTTGTGGGGATTCAAGCGAATTTTATAATATCTGCATCTTTCAAATATCAACCTTAAATGATCTGGATGTTGGATCCTCTTACGAGAATGTGTGGGCAGATCATCGAGGTATGGTTTGACAATGGCTTTAATGTCATGGAAAGAAAAGTTCATAGCCTGTTGAAAGGTAGCCCCAACATTTTTCAATCCAAAGGGCATTTTATTATACACAAATGTACCCCAAGGGAAAATGAAAGCAGTTTTATGTTGGTCTTTCGGTTTGATTTGAATTTGATTGTATCCGGAGAAACCATCCATAAACGAAAACACCTCACTTCCCGCACAAGCATCTATGACCTGGTCTATAAATGGTGTGGGATAGTTGTCCTTAGGATAGGCTTTATTGAGGTCTCTAAATTCTGTACAAACGCGAATAGTCCCTTGCTTTTTATCAACAGGAACAGGGTTGGATACCCATTCAGTCAAAGCAATGGGATATATAAAACCAGCCTTCAACAGCTTTTCAACGTCTACCTTCACAGCCACTGCTTGACGCGGGTTCACGTGTCTTAATTTTTGTCAAACTGGCTTGGCATCAGGATATGTTCATATTTCATGTTCAACAATCGATGGATCTATGCCTGGAATCTCCTCATATGACCAAGCAAAGACATCACAAAATTCCTTAAAAAGGGCAGTATAGATGGCAATCTCTTCAGGAGAGCAGTTTGTACCTATGTATATGTTTTCCACGACATCAGGGTTTATAGAGATGTTAATAGGTATAGTGATGGAAATATTTTCCATATTCCCCTCGGCAAACATTCCTTCCCTAGGCAAGGGATTGATAGGTATATCAACATCTTTTGACAGTCTCACTCGAAACTCTTGGTTTTCTATTTTTCTTAGTTCTAGAAGAAAATAGGATCGATGATGAAGATCCTCACAAATCTTATCACGTCCACTCATGGCTTCCAGAATATATTCATCGGAAGGTAAAACCGTGTCTAAACAATCTATAGAATGCAAAGAGTTTTCTGCCCATGCGGGCAAATGGACTTCTTCCAGATCATCCGAGACTGTTAGAGGATCTAGAATGGGATCAACAGTGGCTTGAGTGATGGCTTGATAAGATACCTCCACTACTGATAAGGGCAATTCCGGTTCGTGTGGGGTTGGGAGAACCCAAGGATCAGTCCTATCAACAACCGTAGCTATGGACTTCCCCACACTAGTAGAACCAATGTAATTAACCGGGGCTGGAAGATCAAATGTGCCCATCAATGATGTGTACATCCCAGCCCCCAAGCTCTGTGCAGTAGGTTTGACCTGATCAACCAATGGCACAGCGGACTCATTAGACTCTAAATGACCTTTTCGGGTAAAATCAAGTTGATCAATAGTAATCAACTTGCCCTCATGTGGAAAAACCACCACATGAAGAACGACCGATGCAATAGCGGACATCGCATAAGTCCAACTTCTTCCCAGAAGCAGATTGTAGTCCAAAGGAGCATCAATCACTTCTACTTCAACAAGAACTGCTTTACTTGCCAACTTAATCTCAAAATTAGGCAGGATACCATGTAGACGGAATGATCTTCCATCAAAAGCAGTAAGCAAAGTGTTTGATGGGACCAGCTCTAGGGATCCAAGAGCTTTCCAATAGGTGAAGGACATAACACATGTAGAGGCCCCCTCATCAACAACTGCCCTTCCAATGGTATTACCACCATGGACGACATCTATTGATAGGAATACATGGTAAGGCAGGCGAATTTTAACATCAGATAAATGAAATTTTGCCATGAGACTCGAAGAGTCCATGCTACCTAAAGCTGCTAAGAGGGAATCCCGCTGAGCGGGACAACTCTGTAACACCTCTAAAGCTGACATTGCACACGGGGTTTGAGATAAGTCTTCAACCACGGATTAGTTTGAAGTAGCCCTAGCATTAGGGTTATGCAAGCTCTTCTTGAAGACACCTTTTGGTATCTTCGGCATAGTTTGAGCAGGTTTCTCTATTGTGAGAGGGTTCAAAGTTTCACCTACAGCTTTATCCTTCTCAAGAGTCTCTTTCTCATAGTTTTTGTTCCTTGTCTGCAACAAAGTCGAAGATCGAACCATGTTGATATAGTTTGGGTCAGGGGCAGTTTGAGTGCCCCCTGCTACGTTAGAAGCTGAAGCAGAGTTCTGTCCTTGGGGAAAAGGATCCTTCAGGACAACTGGTTGTTGAGCCTTGAGCAGCTTCTGGGCTTGATCCATAAGGGGACAAAGGTGAGTAAGGTGGTCCTCTTGGCACAACTTACAAGGGAACTTGACCTTCTTCTTTTCTTTCTTCCCCCCATCAACATTGTTTGCGGGATTTAGCTTGTTTTGGTTTCCCTCTCCCTTCTTACCTTTATTTTTCTTCCCGCCGGGCTGCTGATTGCCCTTTTGAGAGGTTTGTGCAAAAACATTTTCATTCTGGGGGGAGGGGGAAGCCTTTGCTGCCTCCACCGTAGACTGCTTGAAAGACAACTGGTGAAGTTGTTTAGCCAAAGATTCTATGGTGGGAGAGTTGACGGACCCAACCACACCATCAACATGGGGTCCAGGCTTAGGCTTCTCCGCATCGTGCGAAGGCCTCGGTGCCTCAGGGATAATCTCATATAAGATCCCAGATTGTGAATAAATCAAATCCATTTGCTGGGCCCTGAGAATGGCTTCTTCTTCATTTGTCACTCCTAAGGTGGATACGTCTTTAGATATGTATGGCAACATAGATTTAAGGAACCACTCTAAAAGGAACTCAGGAGGGATAGTGGATTTTATAAGGCTCTTTCGCCTCCTCCACTCTTGGATGTGATATGAGATGTGGGTAGCCTTGTTTTTCCTAAAAGTAGACAACAAGTCTGTTCTGAAATCATATCGGACCGGAAGCTGAAAGTGGCTAAGAAATGCACTAGCCAAGTCCCAGAAACTATTGAAAGCAGCAGAAGGAAATTCAATATACCACTTAGTTGCAGTACCTGTCAAGGTCCTCTGGAATAGCCTCAACCTAACTGAATATTCATTCAGCGAATTCGAAGAACACCATAAATGGAATGTGGTGGCATGAGCCCCATGATATTCACCAACTTTGCCTTCGAACTTAGGGATATCCGATGGCAATTTGGTGGGAACAGGTGGCCACAAGGGGTCATGCCTAACTGGGTCATTCATCAATTTTGATAAATATGGCAAGTTCAAAGTTTCCAGGAATGGAAGTTTGGGTTGAACCGGGGTAATAATGTGCCAGCTTGGGGATTAGAGGGACCTGCCCTCGAATTCCCATGGGTAAAAGTGGGGTTGCCCCGTAACACTGGTTGCGAAGTGGGAAGATTGCTCTGAAATGAATTCCATCCGTAAGCCACATGATTGTGTGTGGGAGGTGCAGTGTAAGAAGTTCGAGCCGTCCCCATAGAAGTAGGGGTCTGAAAGATAGGAGCAGGTATCCCTTTGCTAAACAATGAAAAGGGAGAGCTCGTGCAAGGGACTGAAATTGGGGTTTGGAAACTTTTCCCATAAGAGGTGTTGTTCCCAAACTGCACTCCTACATATGAAGGAGGTGGACCTACGTATGGACTGGATGGGGGAATGTGCCCCCCATTCTAAGGAAATACTTGGACAAATGCCGAGGATCCTACCGGACCACTCTGGGTAGTATATGGAAAGGAAGAAGGAATAGTAGGTATACTGGGGATCCCAATAACCATGTCACCAGAAGTACCTGCTAGGTTTGAGTGAACCAGTGGTTGAACCACCCGGCTCGCTGGAGTCAAAGGTGTAGAAGGTAAACTAGATCTAGGGGCACTTACTGGGGGAGGTAGTACCCCTTCAACCGGAAGGGTTGAGGTGAACACAAAAGGACTTTCTTCCATAGAAGACATGATCCTACCCACAGGGACACCTAATACAGGTGAATCAAAAGGTATAACCTAAACGATCACAAGATTGTTTAAATCAGTCATGGGGGTGTTAAAGTTCCTTGCAAACTTGTTAGTTTGCAATTCTTCTATCTCGACTGTATCAAGATCAAAATGGTTAGCTATCAATTCTGGTTCACCAAGAACTTCACTTATTCCTACCGGTTCAAATGAACCGTCAGTGTCTAATCTCCGCCTTTGGGGTAGAGGTGGAGGCTCCAATGTGGTGAGAGGAGGAAGGTTTCTCAACCTTCTTGACCTTCTAAAAGTTTGGTCCTCCAGAATTAAAAATTTGACAAATCACACCCTAAGGCCAACTAAACACAGGAAAAACCACAGAGAATACACTATAAAAATCCTAAAGCCTCAAGCAATCAAACCAGGGTAAAAGATATACTTTCCCGAAGAAAGCTGATGAACGATTACTTGGCATCCTTGAAGTGGTTCTTAGGCACAAGCAGAGGAATCACCCAACCACCCTCCTACACTTTCAACAAGGGTTACCTTCCAAGCCCATTCAAGGTGAACCAGAAATAACCTTTTGGTTTACCTAGGTATGAACCCTAAATGTCAAGAGACTAAATGCTACCTTGGCTATACCAACAGTTTGGGGGGACAGTCGCAAGCCGTACTCGTACGCATGGGCAGGGTAGCTGAGCCCGAAACTCCATCTAGGACAGAATCCCCAGATGCGTAAAAGTCCTGAGTTATGTTTTGACAAGGATTTAGAGGGTTATCTCCTCTATCCAAGCCTTCACGCGGCCTTGTGCTTAACTCCCGTTTGAGAGGAGCTTCCCAGATACAGTCGATAAAGTCAAGGATTTACCTAAAGAAAGGTCCACTATGTCTGAGTTTTATAACTTGTGGGAAGTTTACACTTCCTAGCCCACAAGTCTAGCCTAAGCTAGTAGGTGAAAGGCCCCTAAAAACAAAATATTACTAGTAAATTTTAGCTTATGCGTTCATTTTAAAGGGCTGTTTCTTACTCAGAAGGAAATGGAGTGGTGTACTTGTGGTGTTTTTGACTCAATAAGAAATAAATAAAAGTAAAGGTGTATTCAAAGCAAATTACCACTATAAAACAAACTTCTTTTTCTTTTTTACAAATATATATTGATGGACTGAATGCAACGATAAAAGAAACTAAGCCTATGTTTTTTGTAGTTTTTGAGATAATATTTTTAAACTGAAATAAACACTACTTATGCAAAAACAAAATGCAAAAGCTTAACAATTTTTTTATTTCACTTTTAAAAAAGCTCAAAACTCTACCATGCACCTAAAATGTACTATACTTGAGTAAACTTGGAATTAATAAACTGTATAAAAGAAACAAACTGAAGCAAACAGGATGATAGAGTAAAAAAGACAACCAACAAAGGAAGGCTAGGAACCCTAGCTTGGGTGCACACAATGACAAAAATCACTGTAGACTTGTAAAGGCAAGTGACAACCAACTACTGTCAAAAGACAGACTGGAAAAAAACAAAGCCCAAGACCCTGATCACTAATCTGGACAGAGACACTTCACCCTATAATCCCAAACAGGCCAAGCTACTTCAGCATGTAAACAGAAAATAAGCCAAGCAAATGAACCCAAGAGATTTCGAAAAAGCACAAAGTGTGGTCACCAAAGGTATTCAGACAAGCAACACAGTATTCATAAAGAAAATCAACCAACAAACAGGGATTACACACAGAAAGGAACAAGCAAACCTTAACTTAAAAAATCCCTATTTCTAGGCATATACGCGACTGTATAGAAGGGAAACCCGCGTATGATACGTGACTGTCCAAGTGAGAAACCCGCGTATGCAGGCCTCTATACGCGACTGTGCATAAGAGCAACCCGCGTATGGGTACAATTTTTTTCTCAAAAACAAGAAAAATCCACAAGACTTTCAAACAATGAGGCAAGTATGAAACAGGATAAAAAACCACACACTGAGTTCAAAGCAAAGACTGGTCAGGAGTGACAGAAAACAACCTACAACAGTCTGGCTCCCCAGTGGAGTCGCCAGTTCTGTTGTATAGGATTATACACCTTATAACCTAAGGTATGGGGTTACCAAAATACTCAATTAACTTGCAGACAATTGACTCTAGAGTGCAGTAAAGGAAATAGGAGGATGGGAAAAACTCACTCGATACACGATGGTTGATCCTAGCTTGTCCTATTTCACTCTGCTTCTCCTCCAAAGTATTCAGGGATGCTTTCTCCTTCACCTGTCAAAGGTCAATATTCCAAATACAAGATGATTCATATATATAACCAGGTTAGATAAATCATATACATGATGTTGAAACATAAACATTTATCAAGCCACAATACATGAGATACATTCAAGACACATATGGAAGAAGGATTCTCTTTATTAACAATAATGAAGAAGTCCAGATTACAACCCAACGCCTGAGACGCGGACTCCTCTGCAACCAAAGGATTCTAAGTTCTACTGCTCCAAAGACTTATGTATAAACTCCACCAGCATAACTTTGCTCTCCAAGTGTATGTATCCAACACCCTCCCCAAGGCCTGTATTTATACATGGTGAAATAAGGCAGTTTCGAAAATTGAGGAGGTTGAGACAGTTAAGGAGATTAAGGTAAATGGCTTAACTAATCTCAAGTAATCACGTGTTTTTATTTTTAATGTCAAATGGACATATCTGCGGGTATCAAGACCAACAACCCGCGTATGATGCGCGAGTTGCTATAAGAGCAACCTGCGTATACATCCATATGCGACATGCAACAACCGATACTCGCGTATAATACGCGAGTTGCATATATAGAGAGTCGCGTATATGACTTGACATAGCTAAAATGGAAAAAATGACCAGCTAGATGGATGATGAATGTAGTTCATAATAAGCCTATCTATAGTGTTTTGGGAAACCCTCAATCCATAGATGTCCTTTTGTGTGCCAACATGAGGGATGTCGGCACTCGGACGGAGAGGTGCCATTCAGGTGGATAGCACCTCATTCTTAGAATAAACAAGAATGCCATCAAGGAAAACAAGAACAAAATTGTCCAAATACGTGCTGAAGACACTGTTCATAAGGCACATAAATGTGGCCAGTGCATTTGTGAGACCAAATGGTACCACTACAAACTCATAATGCCCATACCTTGTCCTGAAGGAAGTCTTATGAATGTCTTCATCATTGATTCTCACCTAATGGTAACTAGACCTCAAGACAATCTTAGAAAATACATTTGCTCCTCTCATTTGATCAAAGAGGTCATCAATCCTAGGAAAATGATATTTTTTCTTCACAGTAACCTTGTTCAACTGTCTGTAATCAATACATAACCCGAGTGTACCATATTTCTTCTTCACAAACAAAACCGGTGCTCCCCAAGGAGACACACTCGGTTGGATATACTTCTTTTCCAACAACTCTTGCAGTTGCATCTTCAACTCTAGCATCTCCAATATACTCATCATGTAGGGTGTCTTGGACACTGGTGCCATTCCTAGCACAAGTTCAATGGTGAAATCAATGTCCCTCTTTGGAGGAAGCCCTGGAATCTCATTAGGAAACACATCCTTGAATTCCTGTAACACCTGATAGTCTTCCAACCTAGGAGTTTCACCTCCTGTTGGTTCCAGACTATGAGCTGCATACAACTGGCAACCTTTCCTACATAACTTTTTCAACTGCATTGCTGAAACCTGTCTTACTGAAATTACCTTTGGAATACCTTTCACAACTATGGGTTTCCTTCTTCATCCATGCATTCAAAAGTTTTGTTATAATAGTCAAGTTTCACTCTGTGAGCTTCTAACCAATCCATTCCAATGAGAACATCATAGGAACCAAGCGGTAGAACATTTAGATCTACACAAGTGATCAATCCATTCATAACCAATGGATATTTCTCCACCACTTCACTGACCTTTCTTTTAGTCCTAGTGGCTAGCTGAACTAACCAAGATTTCTATGCTTGACCTTCTTAAAAGAACAAATATCCACTACCCTAGGAGTGATATAACTATGAGTAGAACTAGGGTCAATCAAAATAGAAATAGATTGTTCAACAATCTTACCTGCTACTTCAACCACAGCTGACTGGTGATCTGATTGGAGGTCCTCCAGTGCTGCATAAATTCTAGGGATTGCCCTTGCTACTCGTCCCACTGTTTTTGCTTCCTAAATGTTATAAGCTGGCCTTGCACTCTCATTCTCAAGCAGGCAAGTCCTGCACATGTGGGGTCCTCCACATCTCCAACATTGAGGCGGCCCTCTATTCTATGGTGGATCTTTAGGCTTTCCACCTGTCACTCCAACTGGATTACTCGCAGCTTGGGATGGATGCTTCTACTGATTCTTGAATCTAGAAGGTTTGAATCCTTTCTTCCTTTGATCAAACTTCTCCTTCTTCTTGTCCTTCCATGCCTTATGGTAATCAAGTTTACCTTTGCTTTTCTCATAGCAATACTTAGCCTTCCTTATCGCTTCTTCAAGAGTTCTTGGTTCATAAAACTCAATTCTATCTTTGTAAGACTGAGGCAATCCACTCAGAAACCGCTAGAACTTCACTTTTTCATCTCTGATGTACCAAACACACCTCAACAATTCCAAGAACTTATTTGCATATTCATCCATGGTCTGCTGTCCCAATCTCAGCTCATGGAACTCCTTAATTTTGTCATCATAATACCTATCAGAGACGTATTTCTGCCTGAAATATTTCTTGAACTATTTCCACTTCAATTTCCTTTCACTGATCCTCTTTACTTTCCTGAAGTGTTCCCACCAAATGGATGCTCTCCCATTCAGATTGAATATGGAAACTCTTGCCTTCATGTTTCCCGAGTAATCCTGCACTTGAAAGTACTTCTTTATCCCAAGAAGCCAAGCTTCAGCCTCTTGTCCAGTCTTTATCTCACCATCAAATGTAGGAGGTTTAGCTTTCCTAAATTCACCTCGAGAGCGATCCCTATGGTGCCTTCTTCTTTTCCTTTTACGAGAAGGTGAACTTGTATCTTCACTGGATTCTTTAGAATTAGATGATCCACTAGAAGTCCTTCTGCTTCTCCTAGTGTTTCTCTTACTGCCTTCTGGTCTTGACGTACCTCTTCCAGAATCTATGTTTCTATGCAAATTTGTCAAACTCTGTAACATAGAAGCATTCAACTGATGCTTCTCTTCCTGGGCTTTAACCAAGCTTCTCATGGTGGCTGCAACATTTGACAGTGTCTCTTGGAATCTCCTTCCATTAGACTCTATGTCATCATTTCTATTACGGTCATTTTCTCCCATGGCATCTCTCACACGCTCGTAGGAATCCCAAGCATCGTACCCACCATGGGTTCTCATGACTGAACCACCTCTTGATTTACCACACTATTCTACCTGGAATATTGCTTGTTGGAGGTGTCTATAATTCTGCAAGCGTGTTAGTAGCAAACTGTTAGATGCATATCATCAATATAAATCAAAACTACTTACCTTCCTCTTCTGGAAATTCATAAAACAACAATTTTGCTTAAAACACAAATTTTTCTTCTCCCCCATGTTAAGCCCTGTAATCCACTGACAGTCCGCTGAAATCTGTTAAAACAGTTGGGATTTGCTGAGAAAATTTCCACTTCGAAAAACCCAAATTTTCCTTCTCTTCATCGGGTCTCTTTCGCACTAATTTTCTGGCTTTTCGGCAGGCAAATCGCCAAACTTCCGATCTGCATTGGCAATGCGAAGGACTGTTCACCTATTTCCTTCCACTGTATTGGATCCATATCCAACTCTTCGAACCTAATTGGTGATGAAACCAGCCTATGCGCTCCATCGGTGGTCAGGTGTCTTGTGCATCAGGTGGTTAGTCATCTCGGCTTCCCCAATGGCGACCCATAAACCTTCAGTGTCTTCCGTGGCCACAAGCCTATCTTGGAAGGACTAACCCTCTGCACATCGATGATCCAAGTCACTATACTTCCTATTATTAAAGTGATCCAAACAACAACTTACCTCCTATGTGTCGAGGATCGGCTACATTATTGTGTTGGACGATTAGTCTCCTAGGCAACCGTAATGGTAGAAAGCGATCTCACTGCGGGTTTTGTGGACATTATCGGCTGTCGAAACTACTAACCATCGGGTGGATAATGTCCTAGAATTCCGCAATGGTGGATTCTCAAACCTTTAACGTTCCTGATCGGTGGCTCGATCCTCAATAACTTTTCAACGACCTTATACTTAAACAAAATTTTCAAATTTTCTTCTCATTAGCTGTCGAAAGTGCTAATCACTGCGGCATTGGTGGTTGAAGCCTCTATTCGTCGGAAGGATAGTTCACTAGCCAGCTGCAATGATGGACGCACGAACAACTAAATGTTTTCGATTTTCATCAGCAGTCCGATCTTCTAATGTCTTCCGATGACGTCCATTGACAATCTCATATACTAACTTCCACCGTCGTCGATAGGTTTCAACATTTAGACAAATTTTTGAAATTTTCCTGTCGCCGTATTGGCTAATTTATCCTCTAGATTTTGTCGATCCGTCTAACTATCCCTTGTTGAATTCCTCTTTCCTCCGTCGACACCGAAATTCAAAATTGGGTGTTTCTTCAACTGTATTGAGTCAGCGTTTTGATGGTCTTTTTCCGATCTCCGTCGAAACTACGGCTCCCACTTCCAGTAAGTTTCGTCGATGAGTACTTAGAAAATTCTTTCTCCAGTTCTGCGTCGGCTGTGTGATCCATTGATTCTTGTTGATACATCAGTGCAGACATCTTCTAAATATCGCCAATCAACTCAACCAAGCTTCACCGGTGGCTGAGTCTATATTGGATGGCCTCTCAACTAGCTGCCCGCTGCATCGAAAGGGCTTCCCACTGAGTCTTCTGATGCACCGATGGTCTATACCTTAGAAAAATTTTCTTCAACAAAATTTTCTATCATTCACATATTTCTTCTTGCTATGCTTTGGCAGTCTACCTCTGTTAACTGGCCTTTCATGGCCCATTCATGACCATGCTGCAACCAGAGCTCTGATACCATACTGTAGCATCCCCGACCCTTCGACCGGCGAAGAGGATGCTACCTTACAACAAACATTTGGGAATCTAGCCCCATGAACATATACATACATATAATACTAAAGGAAAATGATTAAAAACATAAAACATACTAAGATGTATAATCACACATATATTCAACAGAAACAACATAACATTCATATACAATTCAGCATTCAACTTGTTTATCATCATTCATCAATGGTAAATATGATTGCAAACATGAGTTAGGCAAGAATACTTATCTTGTAAGAACTGTCCTGTAACCAGCTACATCGCTGCAACGTTCCACCCAACCATAGGCCCGTGTGCTCCTTAATCTCTCAGCAACGCTGCCACCCATGAGCCGGGCATGATTCGCCAAGGAATAAGGAACTAGCATCCTTACACATAGCCAAGGATAACAAAACATGCCAAGCCAACATAGTTGGGTTTATCAGGCAAACAATGGATCAGCCAAGCCAACACAGTTGGGTTTATCAAGCCATCTAAGAGCTGGGAAAGGCTAAATTCTAAGCTGGTGAGCTCATTGAAGAGCTAAGGACACCTACACCAGAACTAGCCTAGATTCTAGAACACCCACACACGCCCAACACAAGGAAATCAGTCCTTTATCTGCTACACAGTCCCTTAGGCCCTGACCTCCCTTCTAGTGCTATTCAGGGGTTGTGGAGAAGAAATCCATCCCTCTAGCTCTGTATATGTGGTTTCCAAACACACCGGGTTTATCAAGCAAACCAATCCCTCATCCCTACTCCCAACACAGTTTGAAGACCAGCCACTGCATGCATGCAGTCAACCAGCATTTATAGCTTGGACAGGGGAAAATGACTCTTGAGTCGTTCTTGGCACTATTGTGGCCAAAACGACTACCAAGCAACCTACAGCAGCCCCAAAACGTAACAACAAACACAGCCAACAAATGTGGGGAACAAAGGCCCACCCTGAACAACGAAACCACTGGGGAACTTGCATAGACCACAATGGGGAAGAAAAACAGTCTCCTGACCTGTGCATGAGGTAAATTTACACCAGAACCCAAAATTTAGATGAAAATACACACCCGATACCACTGTGTGAACAATGTGAATGACAACCAAAATAACTTTTCCCTGGCTGCGTGATACCCAATAGAAAAGAATCTGTTTCCTGAGGAACAGGACGTCTCACTACGAGAGAATGAGCGACAATTCCCAAATGGTGAGTGGGGAGTGTGGGAGTGTTCTCAGCCCATTATGGAGAAAGTGGAATAATCGTGGGTGTAGTCACTTCTTTTCCCATCGTGAGGTTCGATTTGCTGGTGGAGTGTGTGTGTGGGCAAGGACTGACAATCCTACCACACTCCACTCCCCAGCAATAACTACCTCAAATACTCAGTAGAACATTAGAGTGGTAGTTGGATAAGACAAGGGAAGATGATCAAATCAAAAAGAGTGGTGACACATGGCTTTTTCTCCCCATGGCTTAAGGTTTACCATTTCCCCCTCCTTATCCTTATGAGAATCATTCCCCTTCTCAATTTAGTTACAATGAACATAACTGGTTGGGTTATTTAATTAAAATGCATAGTAGCTACATGATGCCACAACTTAATATGTATGTTGCATATCCATATATACCATCGGTAACAGTCCAATCACTGAAACATAACACAACCGAATCGGTGATGGGGTTTTTCCTTCATCTCCACACCACGATTCATTACAATATATACATCACATACATTAATGCAAATGGGGTCAAAACCAGGGTGTTACATCCATCCATCCGCTGCTGTCACACAGACGGAACATAGAATGGAAATGGCACCAGATGTTGAAAGCTAGGCTTTCACATCACATTTAAGTATGCAGTAAATGCTCATACACAGCCATCAAAGACAAGTATTGGGAAGGTACGTCCAATCCACCTTTGTATTCATCTTTGATGCTTATTTATACATTATGATAGAGGTTGGAGCGGTTGTACCCACTCCAACTACTCATTTGTTAGTATCTCTTTAAACTATGTTATTATACAATTATGATGACATTTAAGAGGTCAAGTGGCCCCCTCTACACTTACCCACCTATCATATCCTAAATTCACTTCCTTGCCTTCCTATATTACCCACTCACTTCCTATCTTGTCATCCCGATTGATCCTTCCTTTGGTAGCGACATGTTCTATTTGGGTGTACAATCATGGTTTGAAGGGTCATTTTGGCTAGCAAGTTCCGTTTATTTAAGAGGATTTTCCTTAGTCATCATCTTGATGGCCTACACAAGTGCATGATGACCTATCCAAAGGTTTTCACCTAGAATATCTAATGAAATAAACACAATTAAGGTTTACTTAACAAATTCAACCCAAAAGTATCTCAAATTAGCATGCATAACCAATGTTAGAATCTACCCAATCATAAAGATAATATAAGCTAAAATTCAAATCTCCAAGTACACAATATTTGGACAAATGAAACAGTTCTTATGTATATGTATATATATGATATGTATGTATATATATTTGGAAACCATAAGCAAAGCTAGCCCCAAACTATCATTGTTGTCATTAAGGTATCCACACTATAATTGTTTTCCTCGTTAGGGTTTATAAACCCTAATCATATTTCATCATAGAAGCACATGGCATTTCACCAGTTTCAACGTCAACATGTTTATCCTAGGATGATTCCTTAAACCCTAGGTCTTTGACTATTGCATCAACACAAGCACCAAGACCTCCATGGAAAATCAACTAAACTTAAAAAAATCTTCTTCTAAGCAAGGAATCAAAAGAAGCTCGAGACTTATCAAGTTAAGTTTTCCATGGTCTTTCCCTAACCTCCATGTATCACACAAGAACAAGACTGCAATATCACCACAGACATTAGCTCTTTTATTTGTATCTTCTATAGGGTTGGAACCCTAATTATACCTCCTTTGCCTTCACATTAAGATCTATAGATTCTACAAGACAACCATCAATTCCTCTAGTATTATATCTCCTTCTCCAAGGTTTACTTACATACATAAACCCTAGTGTCCTCATGCATATCCAAGTTTCCTCATGTAATGCATTCCTCCTCTAGTTGTGTACCACATATTCTTGTTCTCAATGTTCCTCGACATATGTGTCAGAGGTGGTTACAATGCTCCAATGCTTATCCTCAATATGTGTTCCAAGACAGTTACTATGCTCATTTGCTTCTCCTCAACATGTGTGTGAAGGTGGTCACTACGGTCCAATATTTCACTTATATTCATCCTAATATCACAAGGAAACCCAAAAAAATAAAACCTAGTCCAAGTGTACGTTAACACCATGAAGATACATCCCTTAGGGAACTCTTTCCAAGAATATAACATAGCCAAAACCTCTTATTACAACAAATTACAACATCAATAAATCTACTGAGCAAAACCCTAGTTTACGAAACCAATGCAAAATGATGTCACTGGGCCATGAAAACAAGGTGGAGAGGGACCACTAGAGGTAATGGCATGCCAAGATACCAACGGAGTTGACGGCTCCTCGATTTGACCTCCGATTGTTGAGTTATGTCGAGTTGGAAGTTGCATGAAAATGTCGTTCAGGAACACTTGGCCACTCTCGGTCCAAGAGAAAAAATACAAATGAAGCAGCAAGATTGTATGACGTTGGCTCGGACAGGTGTTTTGTCCAATGCCTATATGGGAACACCACCAAGACTGGCACGGTGGAGGGTTTTGCAGAGTTGACCCACCAATGCGAGAGTTGCATTGAAGGAAATTGAGCAAAACCCTAGTTTACGAAACTGATGCACATTGAAGTCATCAGGCCATGCAAACGTTGTGGAGAGGGCCCACTAGAGGTAATGTCATTTCAGGAGACCAATGGAGTCAACGACTCGTCAATCCGACCTTCGGTTGTCGAGTTATGTAGAGTTGGAAGTCGCATGAAAATGTCGTTCAAGGACACTTGGTCACTCTCGATCCGGGAGTGAAAAACCAAATGGAGCAGCAATATTGCATGCCATTGGACTCAATAGGTGTGTATGGCCAATGCTGATATGGGAACACCACCAATACTAGAACAGTGGAGGGTTTTGTAGAGTTGACCCACCAATGCGAGAGTTCCATTGAAGGAAACTGAGCAAAACCATAGTTTACGAAGCCGATGCAAATTGAAGTCATTGGGCCATGAAAACATGGTGGAGAGGGACCAATAGAGGTAATGGAATGCCAATAGACCAACGGAGTCAACGAATCATTGATTCGACCTCCGATTGTCGAGTTATGTCGAGTTGGAAGTCACATGGAAATGTCATTTAGGGACACTTGGTCACTCTCGGTCCAGGAGCGAAAAACCAAATGGAGAAGCAAGATTGTATGTCATTGGCTCTGATAGGTGTATATGGCCAATGCCAATATGGGAATACCACCAAGACTGGAAAGGTGGAGGTTTTTGCAGAGTTGACCCACCAATGCGAGAGTTGCACTGAAGGAAATTGAGCAAAACCCTAGTTTACGAAACCGATGCACATTGAAGTCACCGGGCCATGAAAATGTGGTGGAAAGGGACCACTAGAGGTATTGGCATGCCAGGAGACCAACATAGTTGAGGGATCATCGATCCAACCTCCGATTTTCAAGTTATGTCGAGTTGGAAGTTGCATGAAAATGTCATTTAGGGACACTTGGTCACTCTCGGTCTGGGAGCTAAAAACCAAAGAGAGTAACAAGATTGCATGATGTTGGCTCTGACAGGTGTGTATGGCCAATGCTGATATGGGAACACCACCAAGAGGGGCATTTTGGAGGGTTTTGCAGAGTTGACCCACCAATGTGAGAGTTGCATTGAAGGAAACTAAGAAAAACCCTACTTTACAAAACCGATGCACATTGAAGTCACTAGGCCATGAAAACATGGTGGAGAGGGATCGCTAGAGGTAATGGCATTCCAGGAGACCAAAGAAGTCGACGGCTCATCGATCTGACCTCTGGTTGCCGAGTTATGTCGAGTTGGAAGTCACATGAAAATGTCATTCAGGGACACTTGGTCACTCTCAATCCGAGAGCGAAAAACCAAACGGAGCAGCAAGATTGCATGATGTTGGCTCTGATAAGTGTGCATGGACAATGCCAATATGGGAACATCACCAAGACTGGAACGATGGAGGGTTTTGCAGAGTTGACCCACCAATGCGAGAGTTTCATTGAAGGAAACCTAAAAAAACCCTATTTTATGGAATTGATGCACATTGAAGTCACCGGGCCATGCAAACATAGTGGAGAGAGCCCACTAGAGGTAATGGAATGCCAGGAGACCAACAGAGTCAACGCCTCATCGATCCGACCTTCGGTTTCTGAGTTATGTCGAGTTGGAAGTCACATGAAAATGTCGTTCAGGGACACTTGGCTACTCTCAGTCTAGGATGACAGGGTAATTGTTGGGCATGTTAAAATCATGATTAAAAGGTTGAAGAAGGACTTGGGAAGTCAATTTGCAATGAATTCTTTGGGTCCAACACAACAAATATTGGGCAGGATGATTATACGTGACATAAGGAACAAAACATTGTCATACTACTCAGGTGTCATACTCAATAGTGAGCAAATCCAACTCTGATATCTCTTGAATGTGATTTTATTTCCATCTATGTGGAAGGAAGTATACTATCTCATATCTCTATCGCCGCCTATGTCTTGATTGGAACACTTAATATGCAAGAAAGCAAGGAACTATATTTCTCCAAAAAAAGATAGAAGAAATGTTACCTGGAAAGACATAATCCGAGATGTCCCAGAATACTTAAGATGGGTGTATTTAGCTATGGTATATGATAGAAACTGTATATATTAAACATGAACAACTCTTTGACCTTTCTCTGTGTTATACTTTCTGCTTTCACATTCAATTCTAATTATTTAATCAAATAGAAGGATAAAAACTTACTAGAATAGCATTAAAATTTAGAGATGAAAGCATAATGCACAAGTTAAATATCATTTTACAATATTATAGAATTTTTATTATTATTATTAGCCTTATGCAACACAAATTGGAGAGAAAGTTGCAAAGATTTTGGTTTACCAGGCAAGACATGTAGAGAACAATATAAAGTGATGTTGGTTTCCTAACAATATTTCCTCCCTCCAATTTTGGAAAAAATTTAAACCATAAAAGATGCAATACAAGCCTAATGGAAGACCCAAAAAATAAGAATGTTTCAGTTAGTTGCAATAATATCTCAATTTTGACCAACATTTTTATTACTCACATGCTTAAGCCTCTTGCACCACTCACCATAGAATGTTGACCGGGGATCCAATGGATGAACCGTTGGTTCCATTGGGATCGTGGCACTAGATTATGTCCAGGATGGCCTCCCACCTGACTCCGCATGACCCAGGCATGCCTCCAAGAAATATTTTGAAAACTAGGGTTTCTCCCAAGTGGAGTGTAAGCGCAATTACCCAATCTCATTCAATATAGCCATCTAGATCCTCTCTGTTGCTAATTGCCTCCATCAATCTCTCGTGCTCTTATTGAGGTAAGAAGTAACATACCTTGGTTGAAATTGTCTGTAGATGGATGTTCATGCTAACAATCAAGTTTGTGAAGTGATAGACCACAGAACCTGGTATGTAACCCACGATGCCCACTAGTTCTTCTTGATTTTCCATCTAGTGTAAGATATTCACCCTCAACCACCATCGAGCCAATAGGAAATTCATTGCCTTCATCATCAATCAATGATCCATTCAGGATTTGATTACCTCAAATGCATCGTGGAAACCAATAATCCGTGCCCCATTCATTGTCTTTCGGGGAAACAACTGCATATATGTGTCTTGGTTGTACAAGATCTGAGAAATGGTTGTAGTTTATCGAAATCACTGACTAAACCTCCTCTAAGTGAGTTGTTTCACTGACTACACATGATTCTACTGCAAGTGATTGACGATCCCAATCATCAACCCAATCCATGCATTCACTTTCATCCCATTCACCACTGCTACAAGGGTTGCAAAAGCAAACAAGTTTTCGCGTCCATATTTCAAATAGGGGGTTGTTTGAGATTCAAATCGAATGAAATCCATGCGTTCCTTGTATTGTGCCACAACTATAGGAACATGATCGATCTATGTCAACGACATGCCAAAAATTATTGAATAGCCTTCCTACCCTTGTTGATGTATCTTGCACTTTAGTTCGGTCTGACATTGTTGCAGAGCACCATTGAACTATGGATTCTGCATCTTTGATATGGGGGTTTCTGGTAAACCTCATCACCTCCCTTTGTAGTGTGGTCTTGATGCATGCACCGATCCCTTCATGCTCACCTTTGTCATGTTCAGTCTCAAAGTAGTTCCATATATGCAGCACATTATAAGTCTTATGTAACATACTCATCCATTGGAAGACTCGGGAATTTTTGAATTGGCCTGCACAACCATTTGACCATATCCAATGCTGATCCATTTGTATATCTCCCTCCTTTAGCTGATCATAGAAAATTCAAAAACAGTGTTGCACATAATGCAGATCATGGCATCTATCATCACTTATGTAAAAGTTTGTCTCCTTCTATATTATCCTATTGTTACTGTTGCTCTCAGGGCCATGCCTATACATAATATGTACCATGATGCTAACTTGGTTGGAATGGTAGTATTGACTTTGAATTTCATTTTGTGGTTGAAGGGTGTAGTTTTCTGCAAAATCCACAATTCACAATATGGTATTAATGGGAAAGTTTTCCCTGCATTTTCTGTACTGCTCATCTTTCCATCGTGCTACATGCACATGTTGAACATACCGCTCGGTTTTCTTGTAGAACTCTATCAAAAAATCACATACCCGTACTTGTTGCCTTGAAAACAAGGGTCGTATTAGAATGTGATATTTAAAGAATGTATATGTAGAAACTGAATATGTAAGAGGAAAAACATGCAATAATCATTTGCACTTGTGACTTTACCAATGCAATATTTTTACTTTCCTTCGCACTATCTAATTGATAGGTTACGTACTTGAAGCTCTGAATCTCCACACTCATATTGCCAAATTGATGCTCATCGCTTCCATGAATGCAACGATTCAAAAGAGAAAACCCATTGCACATGGAACAATTCTCACATAGACATGATTTTCCATAGTATTTTTGTCCTTCATTCCTTGGACACATGATACCGACGATAAAATATCTTAATGCATTCGGCGGTATTACGGATTCATTGCAGCCCTGCTCAATGTTAGTATGCAAATAAAAAAATATATGTTTATACGTGTCATAAAAATATGCATATTCTACATGGTATCTACAATAGCATGTGTTTCAATTAATGCATATACGAACGTACCATGGTTTACATTTCTCAAAGGACCTTTGGCCTAGGTTCAATTGTGTGTGTTCATTCCTGAATCTCTCATAGAGTTCAGTTTGTGTTGTGTCAAGGAAGTGTTTGACGTGGGGATCATGTTTAGTAGAACCTTTTCTCAACTTTAGCACATCTTGTTGGTCGTCTGGGCAGACCCGAGTTTACTATAATGAACCAACAACACCCCTAGCTCACTGGCCCTTTCGGCGACAGACCACGGAGCGGCCTGAAGTCTCACCTGAAGTGATCCTGATGGGTTGGCCTAAGACTCAAGTGTCTTGAACAGGTTCTGTATGGCGTCCTATGTGCATCTCGCAGCTCTTCTTAGCTCGCGAGACCGCTCTTTCCTCTCTACGGTGCGCAGTTTCCTCTTACTCGCAATGAATCTAATCCTTATCGCATCGTCGCACCCTAGGCGACACGTAACTCTTTCCTCCGCTTGACCCTTAACCGCAGCGCACCACAGCTCCTCTGATGGTGCGATATCTCCTCCCTGTGATATCCTACCGCTACGACTCAGTGTACCTAGTGTTACTTGTATTCAACTTACAGGACTCAATACACAAGGCTATTTTATACTGCGACTCTTAACTGTCTTGAGTGAAACTTAGACAGACTCTTATACAGAATAATTAAAGAATTCAAATTGCATCTATCCTTATAATATGCTGTGAACTGAATAACATACACACACATTTACTGTAAGCGAAGTTCATGTAATGAATGACAGATATAACAAGTAAATACAATCACATGAATCAATCACATAACACTCTGATTTTACGTGGTTCACTTCCAAGGTGGAAGTTACGTCCACAGAACTGTGTTTCTATATTATAACTTGAGAGAGGTACACAGTTTTGCTGCACCGCATATGCAGCTAGAGATCTTCTGGGTAACTTAGCACTCAGCCTAGAGCCCTTATCTCCTAGATCTCTTCTCTATATTGCCTTCTTACAATATACTCTCTCTCTCTCTCTCTCTCTCTTTCTCTCTCTCTATCAATCCTTGCGGATTGTTACAATACAAAATAACAGTAAGCTAACAGACTACTGATAATCTGACTAGCTGGATGGCCTAAAATGCCCAAAATGCCAACCTTTTACAATACACAATACATCCCTTTATAGGCGGCCCGAAGGTCTCGCCATTACAACACTGTGGGCCTGTCCCAATAGTAACCCAAACCCTAACTGGTGACAGTCGGCATATCTGTACTTGGGGTAGCCACTTTTCATCACACCACTGCTCTCTGCAGTCTTCCATGCTTCCTGGCGCTGACCATGGGTACTATGCACCGCTTCCCTTCTTCTGTCCTTCGTCTTCAATACCTCGGCCTCGTCGCTCCTTTTCCTTTATGAGGGTAGCTGAGCCCTCCTGTCTTCGTCGCTGCCTTCAATGTAGTGGTTGAGCTCTCTCTTCTCAGTCGCTAAGGTACTGTTGTCTTCCTTGACTTCTCTGTTCCAACAGTCAAATTTTCTGGCTCTGCTCTGTAGCTAGAAACATGCTATGGCGTCGTAGCTTCACCTTATCTCTTCATCTTCACCAAACTATCTATCCGCCAAAATGGAAGCTTTTCCTGTAGCTGCGGGACCCTGCTCCAACAGTCCCCTAACACTTACTTGTGGCTCATCCCCGAGCCACTACCAGCGGGCTTCTCCTGCTGTAGCTTCTCCTTGGCTTCCTGCGAAGTGCGCTGAAGCTTGTCCCGAAGTCCCGCGACTTCATTCTCCATAGCTGTGACACGCTCTTTATAGTTTCTGTAACTTAGTTCATTGGGCTCTCTTATCTTTCTTGCCCTCAGTCATGCTCTCGCTCTCATCGCTTCTGAGACCTTTTAAGGATCTTCAAGTCTTGAGAAGTCTTCCACATATATCCTTTCCTCTTTGTCTGGGTTAGAACTTTTGTCACAAGGAAAATATGTATCTTCCAGCCTTCTCAACATTTCATTCTGTCTAGAGCCTACTTATGCGAAAGGTATACAAACTAGGAATTCCATTCCGAGAACAAGCCTTTGTCTGCATCTTGAAGTTCTGCTTGTTCGGTTTGTTTTCCCTTTCACTTTTCTTCTTAGCAACTCGCTCGAGGTATTCACGCTGCTTGGGTTCCACATATTTTCATTCTTGACCTTTGGAACCTCTTGTTCTTCTCTGAGCTGATGAGATAGGTCATATCCCTTCTCTCGTTGCTTTCTTTTTCTCATTTTTACTTTCTTCCTAGCGGGAGATTTCTTCTCATCATTCTGCTGCTATGATTTCTTATCTTCAGTGATCGGCTCGGATTTCTTCTTCTCTGCAGCAGAGACTTTGATGACATCTTCTACATCCTGCGCTTGAATCCTCATCCTTGGAAATTGTCTTACATGTGATGTTCCTAATTTCAAAACCCTGGGCGGCGTCGCCATAGCGGACATACGGCCACCATGCTCGAAGCGTCTCAGACTGTCTTCTAAATATTCCTCCTCGGGCAGAACCCACTCGGTGTTATACTTTGGATTGGAAATGGATGCAAACTCTAGAAATCACAGCACTCTGTAATGAAATTAGCTCTGGACAGGGGAAACTTAACACTGCACTCTATAGCTCTCGGCTCTTTGCAAAAGTAACCCTCCCGAATGAATAATTTCTGCTTTTATGCCAAAGGTGATAATCCCGGATGCAATGGCCATCTAGACTAAACCCGTTGGTCATATTAATTCCTGGACGAGACCACACCCGTCATCCCGATCCTCAATAAATGCTGAAATCCGATCAATTTCCCTTGAAGCGTGTGTATGCAGGCGCCGGTCTCGTCGAAAATTTGCTAAATCTAGATAATTGATTATGCTGCTGCCAAATATACGGTAAGGAATACTGGTCATTTCCTCATTAACTTCCTGTCAGAAGGCAACTTGACTAGCCCTCTGTCTCATTACAAAAACTGGGTACGTGGCATGGAGAAACATCGTGCTGCTGCGATGCCGCACCACATCACTTGCTCAACACAAACTTACGCGTTTTTTTTTTGTTTTTTTTTCAAACAAAATGAACCATCCTTATGCGATTCCTTATACTTAGAATACCTGCCGGTGTAGACTAATTCCTAGTGCGATGCCTCCTTTCAACTACACTGGACATCTGAACCATCTCGACTCTGAGTTAGGGCTGAGAGGTGGAGTGGCTGTCAATATAAAGCTTAAGCCTACTGCCATTGATCATCGTGGGAAGAAGCTCCCCATTCGGTTAGCTGAGCTGAATGGCTCCTCCCTCTGTAACTTGTTGTATCTGATATGGCCCCAACCAATGCATCTTGAAATTCCCTGGAAACTTAAGAAATTTACTGTCATAGAGGAGTACTAGGTTTCTGATCTGAAGAGTCTTACTCTTAATGTGCCAGTCATGCCAAGATTTTTCTCGTGCCTTCTGCACTTTCTGATGGAATCTGGCGATGAATATGTCTTCCTCTAAGGCAAGCAGCTGCGCTAGCCTCTCATGCACCGTGTCTGTATCAGCCATTCCAGTGATCTAAGCAATTCTTAAACTGGGAAGAATATACTCCATAGGCATAACAGCCTCCTGTCCATACACCAAGCTGAAAGGTGTGTGTCCTGTAAGTTTCTTGCATGTAGTCCTATATGCCCATAATACAACATTAACTCTGAGGTCCCAATCATTCCTTTGGCTGTTGCATATCTTAGTAAGAGCATTTTCTAAAATCTTGTTAAAGGCCTCCACCGTACCATTAGCTTGTGGGTGGTAGGGAGTGCTTTTATGGTGCTGTGTCTGGAATTCTTCCATCAAGGCCTCAATGGTACGATTCAAGAAGTGTGTGCCTTGATCGCTCATCAAAATTACTGGGCATCCAAATCTAGTGATGATGTTTTAAAAAATGAACTGTGTGGTTGTAGCAGCGTCACAATTTCTTACTGCTTTGGCCTCTGCCCACCTGGTGAGGTACTCTGTTCCAGTGATGATATATCTCACACCAGTTCGTTTTCCCGTTGGGTTGATAGGACCCACAAAGTCTATAGCCCACTTGTCAAATGTGTGCAACGTAACCTGCGGTCGCAGCGGCATTTCATCTCGTCGTGAAGGTTTTCCTACCCTCTGGTAGATATCGCAGCATCTACAAAATTCCTTAGTGTCTTTATGTAACGTAGGCCACCATAATTCTGCGGTCAGGATTTTCTGCGCAGTTGGCTTTCCTGCAAAATGACCTCCTGCGGTACCTGAATGTGCTTCTCTGATAATAGCCTCTTTTTCATGCGGCATCACACATCTGCGCAGGACTTCATCTGGACCTAACTTATATAACTATCCTGCGATCAGGGTGAAGTCTGCTATTTTAACAACCAATTGCCTCTTTTGATGTTTGGTAAACTCCTCAGGTGCCCTTCCTGTAGTGAGAAAGTGAATGATATCAACATAGTACTCATCTGCAATCTGAATAGAAAACAATTGCGCATTTGGAAAATTGTCCTCTAGATTACTTGGCTCTTCTCCTGAGTCTATTTGTGACAGATGATCAGGTCCAATATTCAATCTTCCTGGTTTGACAATGATTTCAAAATCATACTCCTGAAAGAGGACTAACCATCTGCAGATTCTTCCCCCTAACACTGGCTTATTGACCAGATACTTCAATGCGGAATGGTCAGTAAACATCTTGAATGAGGCACCCAACAGGTAGTTCCTGAACTTCTGTAGCACGTACACCATAGCTAAGCCTTCTCTTTCTGTCGTGGTGTAGTTCTTTTCTGCTGTTGACAGCTTTCTGCTGGAGTATGCGATAGGATGATCGATACCTCCTTCTCACGGTTGCGTTAAAACAACCCCTAGTGCAATGCCAGATGCATCCACATGTACATGAAATGGCTTAGTCCAGTCTGGAAATACTAAGATGGATGCTGTAACCATCTTCTCTTTAAGTGTGTTTAGACTCTGCTGGCATTCCTCATTCCATAGGAATTTTACATCTTTCTTTAACAGTTTTTCCATCGGTGCTGTAATCTTTGCGTATCCCTTGATGAATTTTCTGTAGTACTCGGTGTGACCAAGTACTGTCCTCAATTGTTTGACTGAGTTGGGTGCTGGAATATTTACAACGATGGAATCTTTGCGGGATCTACCATCAAGCCTTGCCTGCAAACAATGTGACCCAACAAAATACCAAATGGCGCACAGAATATACATTTTTTCAAGTTCAGAGAAATCTGGTACTGCCTACATTTCTCTAACATCAGTCTTAAATATCCTATGTGCTTGTCAATTAATCCAAATACAGTCCAGTCATCAAAATAAACTTCTAGGAATTTATGGATGTATTCTTGAAATACAGCAACTACTACTCTAGAAAAGATAGTTGGTGCATTCTTAAGACCAAAGGGCATTATTGTATACTGGAATGAGCCCCATTCTATTGCAAACGTGGTCTTATGTTGATCTTCTGAGTGGATTCTGATCTGGTGATAGCCTGAAAATCCATCAGTGAAGGAGTAGACCTCCTGTCCTCCCACATTGTCTAGTACTTCATCAGTGAAAGGTGTCGGGAATGTATCATGAAGCGATGTGTCGTTGAGTTTACGCAAGTCGACATAGATCCTGATGTCTCCTTTGGTTTTCTTCTCTTGCATGACCATGGGACTAACCCATTCGCTCTCTTCTACGGGCTCAATGATTCCTGCTGCTAGCATCTTATCGATCTCATCCTTAACTTTTTCTTTGTAGCGTGGATTTAATCTCTATGGACGCTGTTTGACTGGTCTAGCATCCTCTTTCAATGGTATCCTCATTAGTCCCAGGTATTCGACTATTCGCTTCATCTCTGTGAACTTGGTGGGAAATAGGTCCTGATAGTCATGTAACAAGTCTGCAATCTGTCCAACTGTTTCATCGGTCCAATAGTCTCCAATAGAGGCAAACTTTGGTTTTTTCTCTATGCCAATATTGATCTTTTTAATCTTGATCGGCTTTGTGATTGCTGGAATTTGTAGCTTCGGTCCATCAACATCCCGAGTCCCTTCTGACTCTGGAATGTTGATGTTGCGAGGATCCTCATCCTCCTCCTCTGGTTCTGATGCAAAATTATAGCACTTGAGCGCATCTTCTAACTGGATGGCCCACTCAGGTTGAGTATGTACTGATAGGGTGCAATCTTCAAATATCTTAACCTTTATTACATCTAGGGCCTAATAAACATTTGGATACTCAGATTCAAAAGTGAAGGTGAGTAGAAAGCTGTCTATTAGAAGTGGCCATGTAGTCGTTCCTTTGCGCAATTCAGTCTCTGTGTACCAGTTCCGTGGAACCTTGTCCAAAGTGTGAATGAATTGGTGAACCCATTCTGTTCACATGTCCGACCAATTCTGTTCACATGTCTGAATGTGTGACCTGGGGTCACTTTCTCCTTTGTATCTCTGCTGGACATACTCTCTGTCGGTAGAGAATCTGATCGCCATCAATCTCTTAAGATCATCCTATGATGTGATATTCTCTTTATGTGCATACCACCATCTTGCAGGTGTGGATCGTACTGCAAGGTCCATAGCTGTGATCCTCTGCTCGTGAGGAATTTGTTGTTCAAACTACATGAGAAAGTACTGGATATCTGTTAGACCATGATATGATGGAATCTCGTTGACCTCTGTGCCAATCCATCGCAGTGACTTAGTCATGTACGCACATCTGCGCGCTGAGACTTTGTGAAGTCTGTTCTGCCAGTTCTCTAGACCAACATCCGAATCTGATGCGCATGAGCTGTCGCATCGCCAACTAATGTTCCCTTCTGCGGTTGGATTGATGTATTCGCTCTAGTTCACAGTCATCTAATAGAGACTGTCCATGTTATGTGCCTCTTCCTCTGCTCGGATAGGTTCAATGTATCTAGGACCTTGAAGAGGATCTAATGGTGCGATGACCCAGATCTACGCGTCCTCAAAGGTCATTTGTATTCTCTTTAAGTCGATAACATCCATGTTACCGATCGCCCAATCAATTCCTAGCAGTGCTGGATATGGTCTACTATCACCAATGATTTCTATCACTTCAAAGTTCGTAGAGCTGCGAACTTCGTCAATGTCAACTGGCACCTGCGATAATCGACCCAGGGGTGATACCCGCTGCTGATTAGCTAATATGAGATGGATAGGTGATCTGACTAACTTAGGGCTACCCATATATTCCCATGTCTGCTTAGTCAGAACATTTACCTCTGATCCTAGATCTAGGATCACCTCGTCCATTTCAAATTCTCCAACCTGTGCTGTGAGTCGCATCTCTCTTCCTATTCTTGTATGTCCCATAATATTATGAACAACACGCTGTGCACTACTCACGGAAGAAGATGGATGACACTGATCTATGATGCACTGGAGTTCTCCAATAGCTTGCTCATTTCTCATGAGTTTTAAACAGCTCCGTAGGAAGGATTGTACACTTCCTGTCAACTCGTCTTTGTCACAAGCGCCTGATGTGGTAGTCTACGATATCTGTACAGGGCTAACGCCACAAGGTGCTTGTTGCGGTACGCCCCTAGACGGTGGTACCTGTGATCCTGATTGCATAGAGTCATTAAATAAAGTCTTAGCTTCCTAAAATATCTGTTTATTCTTCTGTAGGTCAAGTGGTGTTGCTTTGTTAGGAGCTTTACACACCCACTCTTGACCTGTGGTCTTTTCAGTAACCTGCGATGTCCCATTGGTGGAAGCACCGCTGCAAGTCACAATGTTGACTCTTTGTTCTGGTTCTTCCTGCTCAGCAGCAATAAGCTGGATGTTCTGGTGTACTGCTGGCTTAGGTTCTCTGATCTTAGCTATCAAGGTAGACAGTCTTCTATAGCGTGATCGTAAGATTTGCAATAGTTACATGTGGTGGTAGGGTTCTGACAGTCCGTAGCATAATGTCCTACAACTCCACAGTTGTAACAAGTGACTGGTCCGCGACCATGGCCAAAGCCTTCTCCCCGACCAAAGCCTCTGAATCCTCCTCGTCCTCTGAATCCTCCTCCACGGCCAACATAAGCCGGATCATGCTGTGGTCCTGTTGCTAGACCCTGTGTTTCTAATTGGACTATGTACAGGTCTTGCTTGCTCCCGACCATGAGATCATAGGCTCAGAAATCGTGTTCACCATGGCCTACGGACTTGCAGAAGACGCAGTATAAGTTCTTAGGTGTCTGCACGTACTTTTGAAGTAGAGGGCACTGGTGAGGTAGATGTCCTCTTGTTTTGCATATTTCACACCACGGCCCGTGGGTCTGTGGTAAGGGGTTAGGAGCCCTGGTTGCTATATATTCTACAAAGACTGGACAATTATCTTTAGTATGGCCTTATGCTTTACACTTTACGCACCATATGTCTTGCACAATCTCTTTCCCTTTCTTAAGTTCATGCATCTGTATCGTGAGATTAGCCAACTGGTTTTGCAGGTTTGTCATACCTATGCTGGTTTCAGCTAGAGGTGAAGCCTCTAGTTTCATCGCCATCTCCAACTTGTCGTCCTGCATCTGGAGTTTTTGCTGCATTAATGGTAGTCTGATGTGAGGGAGCAGTGCTGCAGTAAACCATTCCTTATGCTGCTCCAGCGCAAACTCAAAGCTGACTTGGTCTATAAGGGCTTTAAATTTCTGATCGAAGTCCCATACTGACTCTGTAGGTAACTGTTTGATGTGTTTGAGCTCTGTAATGCACTGTGACTCAGACTTAGGTTTCTTAAACTCTTTAATCATGGCGGTCCTGACCTAGACAAGTGTTCTGGGTACCGCTGAGGTATACTTCATATACCATGTTAAGGCTCGTTCTCTCAGTGTGGTGACCAACTGTACAAGTTTACTATTATCATCATTGATTGCTTTAATGGTCCACACGGCTTCACATAGAAACCAATGCTGCTCTGGGTCCTCTACCCCTATACCCTTTAAGATAGGTAGCTTCATATCATCCCCCATTCTATTTCTGCATGGTGGATGTTGATTTGTTGTGTTACTACCACTCGGCGGTGTAGGTGGAGGTGATGTAGCGGTAGTATGTACTGTCTGTGAACTACTAGATGGAGTTCCTATGGGATTATTCTAAGTCCCGATCTATTTCTGTGGGGTATAAGGGTGGTAAGGGATACCCCCTTCTGTTCTTTCTGTGGTATTGTGAATCTGTTGTCTAGTATTATCTGAACTATCTTCAAATATGGGAGAGCTAAAATCTACTTTGTATTTCTTTCCACTACGTGTACGTCCAATGTCATCAAAATCACTTTCAAACTCTTGTGACATTACTATCTTTACTTATTCATCTGAAACTAGATCCATTGTTCCTTTTTCATGTAATAACATCTTAATGGACAAGTTTAAAGATTTTAGGTACTTACCGTGATATCCTTTGAAGAAGTACCGCTCAGCCTCACTAAAGCTTTTTCTCTGGTCAACTGCAAAATCTGTGATGAAGCCTTCTAGCACACTTGCAAGCCAGAAGTCTACTATCCTCATAATGGGATTATCAAGGTTCTTCATGGTCTGAATCAGCTCCGGTGTCTAGACAATATTTATTTTCTTCTTGAATATGCTCGTATCAGTCAATGTTGATAGCCAGTCGTAAAGCTCGTTTCCAAAGGTCGCAAAAAATATCGCGTGCAGGTCTGTAACGATATGTTTTTGTAACCAGTCCTCTGTACTCAATCTAAGACTCTTGTTTTCTAGCTCAGAAAACTCTTTATCCGTAGACACAACCCACTCGTTGAGTTCGTCTCTAGTAGGACACCACCAAAACATCAGTGCTCAGTTTGTTCAAAACCGGCAACGGAACCATTTGTTGGTCATCTGGGCAGACCTGGGTTTACTATAATGAACCAACAACACCCCTAGATCACTGGCCCTTTCGGCGACAGACCGTGGAGTGGCCTGAAGTCTCACCCGAAGTGATCCTGATGGGTTGGCCAAAGACTCAAGTGTCTCGACCAGGTTTTGTATGGCGTCCTGTGTGCGTCTCACAGCTCTTCTTAGCTCGTGAGACTGCTCTTTCCTCTCTGCGGTGCACAGTTTCCTCTTACTCACAATGACTCTAATCCTTATCGCATCACCGCGCCCTGGGTGACACGTAACTCTTTCCTCCGCTTGACCCTTAACCGCAGCTCACCATAGCTCCTCTGATGGTGCGATATCGCCTCCCTGTGATATCCTAACGCTGCGACTCAGCATACCTAGTGTTACTTGTATTCAACTTACAGGACTCAATACACAAGGTTGTTTTATACTATGACTCTTAACTGTCTTGAGTGAAACTTAGACAGACTCTTATACAGAATACTTAAAGACTTCAACTTGCATCTATCCTTATAATATGTTGTGAATTGAATAACATACGCATACATTTACTGTAAGCAAAGTTCATGTAATGAATGACAGATATAACAAGTAAATACAATCACATGAATCAATCACATAACACTCTGATTTTATGTGGTTCATTTCCAGGGTGGAAGTTATGTCCACATAACTGTGTTTCTATATTATAACTTGAGAGAGGTACACAGTTCTACTGCACCGCATATGCAGCTAGAGATCTTCTGGGTAACTCCGCAGTTAGCCTGGAGCCCTTCTCTCCTAGATCTCTTCTCTATATTTCCTTCTTACAATATACTCTCACTCTCTCTCTCTCTTTCTGTCAATCCTTGCGGATTGTTACAATAAAAAATAACAGTAAGCTAACAGACTACTAATAATCTGACTAGCTGGATGGCCTAAAATGCCCAAAATGCCAACCTTTTAAAATACACAATACATCCCTTTATAGGCGGCTCGAAGGTCTCACCATTACAACACTGTGGGCCTGTCCCAACAGTAACCCAAACCCTAACTGGTGATAGTCGACATATATGTACTTGGGGTAGCCTCTTTCTATCACACCACTGCTTTCTGTAGTCTTCCATGCTTCTCGGCGCTGACCATGGGTACTATGCACCGTTTCCCTTCTTCTGTCCTTCGTCTTCAATACCTCGGCCTCGTCGCTCCTTTTCCTTTATGAGGGTAGATGAGCCCTCCTGTCTTCGTCGCTGCCTTCAATGCAGTGGTTGACCTCTCTCTTCTCAGCCGCTCAGGTACTGTTGTCTTCCTTGACTTCTCTGTTCCAACAGTCACGGTTTTCGGCTCTGCTCTGCAGCCAGAAACATGCTACGGCGTCGTAGCTTCACCTTATCTCTTCATCTTCGCCAAACTATCTATCCGCCAAAATGGCAGCTTTTCCTGTAGCTGCGGGACCCTGCTCCAACACATCTCTTTGATTAGATGAAGGTCTGGTATGATCATGCCAAAAATTTTGTATTAAGTCCTTAACAGCATCAATTAGCTTCATATCTCAACAAGGCAACTTGCCAACAAAATCCCAACAATCTTTCCCACCTGGATTCTACATATTTTCTCTTATAACAGAGTACTTCAAAATAGTTTTCTATTTAATTTAAGTATCTAAGAAGTGTGTGAAAGGAGGTGACATTGCCGTGTGGACTTTCTTACAATTGATTCTGATAACACACAATGAGCCGCACAAAGATATTTATTACAAGACGTCTTCCCAATCGCATTAAATGAAGATTGGATTTTTCTAACAATATGATTGTTAGCCTCTGAACTTCTAACCATCTTTATGCCCAAAATTATCCTAACAACAACTAAACAATTTGACTTTAACAAACATAGTAATAATTGACATTTACCTGCATCACCTTTTGATTCAAAATAGTCCTTCATTAATTTGCTACATTGCCAATCATTAATGCGTTTGGGAAACTTACCTTCAAGGCTTGACATAAAACTTTCATCCACATGGATACGTCTAGGAGTCCTTTTTCTTGCAGTAGACAGTCGAGGTAGTGAAGGTGGACATGAGCTACGGATCCCAGGGCTTCTTTGTTGTGGTGCTTCATTCACATTTCGGTCCATATTGGGAGTGTGATCGACATGGTTTTGGTCTTCTTGGAGAGATTGAAAATTAATCATTGCTCCTAGGTCCAAGGCTTCATACTCAACATCTCTCAATATACGTATGTCTTCAAGAGCTTCAACATGTCTCGTTGATGGATTGTTGGTTGGAGACTATGCTAATGTTGGAACTTGAGTTGGGTCTGTTGGACGCAACTGCTTCACCCGTGCTTTTGAAGTAGAGGTTTTTATGTCATCAACTATGTTAGGATTGGTTGCAGTATTAGTGGAAATGTTTGGACCATGTCTCACTCTCTCCATTTCCAACCTGGCCTTTTCCCTTACCTCATTTTCCTTTCCAATGGGCATATTCCTTCTAGTTTTTATTGCTATGTTATGTGAGTTACCCATCTCCAAAAGTTTCTTTATCAAAACTATGAGGTCTACCCTTGCATAAGAAGCAACAAATAAGGTATTAGTTCCATTATACAAGAAACATGACGCGTTCCAACATAATTAACTAAATTACATATATGTTAGTATGGTAATTATTGGCATTGATACATAAATGTTGATTAAAGGTTTCTCTTTATGTTTGAACCAAAGTTTCATTTCTATACTCTATTTGATTCAAGTAAAGAGAGTCAAGTTTGTAGGTATTATAGCTATAGGATTATGACTTCCTTTGTGTTCAAAAAGTATTGGAAGTCAAAAGAAGATGAGTGAAATATTCTTGATTTCCAACACCTTCGGATGAGATGACATTACACGTAATATGCCACATTAGTTGTGAGGGAAGACACAAGTTGGTGTTTGGATGTCTTGGGAATAAATTGAATAATTTACACTCATTAAGTTACAAGTTAACTATTAAGAGAACAAATTGACTAATTATACAATGAGGAGGTTGCAAATCCCTCGAAAAAAGGAGGAATCATTGAGGTAGAGGCATCCCTGTCAAGCTCAAAGGCATGTTATGATAAATCTAGCATGAATAGGAGAGCATGGACAAGTTGGTGAACTGTTCAATATGGACCCTCTCCCATGAATGCTTGCAAGGTTTTTATACAAATTGAAGAGTCTCAATAGAGAACCTCATCTATGCCATCCTTGTGGGAAATCAAAATATATTCATGTGCAAATGATTATTGGTCTACATTGCATACTTCATCTTGTATATAGAATATGGACCCTCTCCCATGATTACTTCAAAGGTTTTTTTTTTTAAATGAAGAGTCTCAAGAGATAAATTCATCTACGCCATCATTGTGTGAAATCAAAATATATTCATGTGAAAATGTAAATTAGTTAACATTGCATACTTCATCTTGTATGGAGAATATGAGACTTGTTTAGATGTGAAGTTGGGATTTATTCTTGTGAAATTAAATGTTGTCTATGAGAGAGATATTGTTGTAGGCATATCATAAAACATAAATCAATGAAATGATTTGAAAGCTTGTGAATTAAAACAATTATTTACAATTCACCATACCTATTCAAAATGATCTCTTCTTGCAATGAAAAATTGTAGTTTGAATCTTTCCACTAACTTCCAATACCACTGAATATGTTTGTTAGATTCCAAGAGTGAAATTCTATCCAATAGATCAAAGAGTGGTGATGGAGTGTGAGCCAAATTGCAGAGTTCAGGAGCACAAAACACGTGAACAACTATAGAAAACCCATGAAAATTGGTAGCAATCACGGGAATCCAGATCTCTATTTTTTTTATCTAGTAATAGGTGCACACACGTGTATTTGAGCACGTGCATGTGTTAACATGACCGCATGTGTGCATTTACGTGCACGCACAATTAGACGCATGCATGCTTTTGCCTAACATTTAGAGCATTTACTCACTAATGTTTATCTCATTTAATGACTAACGTTCTTCAACAACAACTTCGTATTCACACATGTTCGAGTATTTTTACAATAGTCTTCACCACTGCTTTCATCCTTATCATCATCATCATAGTCATGGTCATCATCATCATTCCATTGAAAATGTTTGAAAATAAAATCAAAGCAAAGTTTCAACTAAACCTATCATCATCATCATCATCATCATCATTGTTCCTCATCATTACCATCATTGTTCATCATCATTGTCATCATCGTCATCCTCATCCTCATCCTCATCATCATCATCATAATCATAGTCATCATCCTCGTCATCATCATCATAATCATAGTCATCATCATCATCATCATCATCATCCTCATCGTCATCATTGTTCATCATAATTGTCATGGTCATCATCATCATTCCTTTGAAAATGCTTGAAATAAAATCAAAGCAAATTTTCAACTAAACCTATCATCATCATCTTCATCATCGTCATCATCATCATCATCACCATCATTGTTCATCATCATTTTCAACATCATCATCATCATCATCATCCTCATACTCATCCTCATCATCATAGTCATCATCCTCATTAGTGCATTGTCATCATCCTCATCCTCATCATCCTCATCATCATCATCCTCATCATCCTCATCCTCATCCTCATCATCATAGTCATCCTCCTCCTCCTCCTCCTCGTCATCATCATCATCATCCTCATCCTCATCATCATCATCATAGTCATCATCCTCATCATCCTCATCATTGTCATCATCGTCATCATCATTGTCATCACTATTATAGTCATCATCATCCTCATCATCGTAATCATCATCATAATCATCATCATCATAGTCATACTACTCGTGATCATCATCATCATCATCGTCACCATCATTATAAATCATCATAGTCATTATCATCCTCATCCTCCTCATCATCATCGTCATCAACATCATCATCCTCATCATCGTAATCATCATCATCATCATCATAATCATCGTCATCATAGTCATAGTCATCGTGATCATCATCATCATCATCCTCATCATCCTCCTCCTCATCATCATCACCATCATTTTTCATCATCATCATCATCACCATCATCATCATCGTTGTCGTCATCGTCATAATCATCCTCCTCCTCATCATTGTCGTCATCATCATCATCCTCATCCTACTCCTCATCATCATCGTCATCATCATCATCATCATCACCATCATTGTTCATCATCATTGTCATCGTCATCGTCATCGTCATTGTCATCATCATGTTGATCCTCATCATCATAATCATCATCATTGTCATCATCATCATCACCAACATTGTTCATCATCATCATCGTCATCATCATCATCATTATCATCCTCATCATCATCATCACCATCATTGTTCATCATCATCATCATTTCCATCATCATTGTCGTCGTCATCGTCATCATCATCATCATCATCATCATCATCATCATCCTCATCATCATCATAGTCATCATCATCATCATCATCATTGTCATCCTCCTCCTCCTCATCATCATCATTCCATTGCAAATGCTTGAAAATAAAATCAAAGAAAAATTTCAACTAAACCTATCATCATCATCATCATTGTTCCTCATCATCATCGTCATCATCATCATCATCGTCCTCCTCCTCCTCCTCCTCCTCATCATCATCATCAACACCATCATTGTTGATCATCATTGTCATCGTCATGATCATCATCATCCTCATCCTCCTCCTCATCATCATAGTCATCATCCTCATCATCCTCATTGAAATCATCCTTATCATCATCATCACCATCATCATCATCATCATCATCATCATCATTGTTCCTCATCATCGTCAGCATCCTCCTCCTCCTCCTCCTCCTCCTCATCATCATCACCATCATTTTCATCATCATAGTCATCATCATCCTCACCATCATCATCGTCGTCGTCATCAACATCATCATCATCATCATCGCAATCATCATCATCATCATCATAATCACCGTCATCATAGTCATAGTCATCGTGATCATCATCCTCATCATCATCATCATCATTATTGCCATCATTGTTCATCATCATAGTTATCCTCCTCCTCCTCCTCATCGTCAACATCATCATCCTCATCATCGTAATCATCATCATCATCATCATAATCCTCATCATCATAATCATCAAAATCATAGTCATAGTCATCGTGATCCTGATCATCATCATCATCATCATCATCACCATCATTGTTCATCATCATCATCATCATCATCATAGTCATCATCATCATCATCATTGTCATCCTCCTCCTCCTCCTCCTCATCATTCCATTGCAAATGCTTGAAAATAAAATCAAAGCAAAGTTTCAACTGTTGATGTATTTGTAACTTCGGCATGTATTCACTTATATATATTGTATTTCATTAGTCTTCGATGCTTCTATCAGGAGAATCACTTGTATTTCTTTGTACCCCGATGTTCCTATCAGGAGAATTACTAAAATTCATGAGGAAGTCCCCTCCGTTGTAAGTTGGGTCATTAGTACCCTAGTTATGGTTACTCGAGCCTACATAACTGAGTTAGGATTACTCGGGCCTACATAACAGAGTCAAATATTAAGTGAACGAAAGAATATAAATAGAGAGTGAGCCTCTCTATTTATGACACACACACACTCAACTGGGGTGCATGAGTGAGAGAGATTAGCTGTCGGAGATCATCTTTATGTTTTCGAGTTTTACTTTTGCTATTGGTGCTCATTCTATCTCTGAGGAAGTTGTGAGTTTTTCTCCTTTATAGTTTCCCCGAGGAAAATTCTTTGTGTCTCTTGTCTCTTGTGATTATTGTTGTGCATGTTATTCTCTTAGATAATATCCTAAGATCATATTGCCTAAATGAAAAAAATCTAACATGGTATCAGAGCTAACCTAAGAACAAGACACTGTACAGTTGCAGAATCTAGGGCTTCTTACTTTTTGGGTCTCTCTCCACAATCCATCAGCAAAAGGATGCTAGGCTAGATCTCCATTGAAGGGCACATTTTTCTGTCGAAGCAAAATTTGATTTCGGGCATTTTCCATTTTTGCTGCAGAAAATTAGGGCTTTTCACAGAAGAAGAATTTTTGAGTAATCCCATCATAGGATTTGTGTCCACATCAAAATCGAAGTTTAGAGACCAAGGTCAAGATTTTTAGTTGGGTAAAACTCCGGGAAAGTCAAACCCTAGTTTTACCCCGGGCCTGGAAAACCCTACAATACTAAAACGAGCAGTTTTGGTTCATTTTCTATATCTCAGGATTGATGAAGTATCAGGCGCTGAAATTTTCATAGGCTGAAGATAAATCCTGATGTACCCTGTGTAAAAATTTCAGCCTCGGATTCGCTATATTCTAGGAGATATGTTTCCTCCAAATCAGGGTTCTAGCCTCTTCTAGGACTCATCCCTAAGAAAGACACCTAGGGAAAATTTCTATATATTGGGCTACAAATATACAAATGAAATTTTGCAAGATGTTCCAGATAGGGAATGAACTGTACTTTCTGTGGTAAAAGTTTTAGACCCTGACGATGAAACAGGGACACGTGGAAGCCCGTACAAGTTCGCTATGCTGAACGGTCCCGAAATACTCTCATAATTCCCCATTGGTGAAACCTATGGTGTTGGAAAGAGGACAGACGAGGTTACCTTAGTACAAAATTTCAGACACAGAGGAGCAGTACTTTCAGAGATACCTCAAAAATAGTATCAGGCATTTCACCTTATACCACAAGTGTATTCCCTAAAGACACCTAAAGAGATGTTTAATTCCTTGACCAAGATATTTGAAGGGAAGAACATAAATCAGAAGATGACTTTGAGAAACCAGTTGAAGAATGTGAAGATCGAGAATTTAGAGACCATACAGTCACACTTTACATGGGTCTCTCAAATCGAAGAACAACTTGAAGCAATAGAAGAAGAAGTGGAGAATGCAGAAATTGTGACAACCACCTTGAATGGCCTCCTAGGATCATGGGATTCATTCATTCGAGAAATGTACACTAGAAGGAAGTGATTACCTTCATCAGACTCTGGGAAGAGTAAACAGAAGAAGAAGCTCGACTCATAATAAGAGAAGAGAAGAATGGAGCAACTGAATATCTAGCTCTCATGATCCCTCAAGTGATGAGGAATATGAAGGAATCAATTCTCTAAGAACCTCTTATCCATCTTAGCATTTGGATAAGAAATGATGTGGTTACGAATAAAGAAGATGATGAAGCTGAAGGATCAAGAAGGAGTCTACCTACGAAACGAATAAAGATAAGTATTCAATTGGCATTTCATGATATTGTTTTGTTATGCATTTGTTTATATTCAGTTGATGTATTATACATGATAGAATGTTTGCATTAATGAAAATATACTACTAATATGCATGTGATGGGTAACTAGCTCATGGTGCTATAAAACTCTCCATTGCTACTTATCTAGAATGAAACCTCTTTGTTGACATATTGGATTAGTGCACAATCTCAATGATGTCTTGGTAGAGATGGAAGGTATCTAGAAAGTTTTTGTGAGTTATGGATGAATGTTGTATTGGCTAAAATAGTTGCATGATCATCTCATTATGCATAATAATTTTCCTTTATGAATATGCCTTATGAAATATTTCTAACCATACAACTAATGCATTTGACTTGTAGGAAAGATCGTGTACAATTGCCTATAAGAAAAGAAGGATGAGACTTGTTATGAAGAACAAGTGACGACAGTTCAAGAAATAATCCAAAATGAAGAATAATATGACTATACGTTCAAAGAAAGAATAGATCCCAAACACGGTGCAGTTATGTAACACTGTTGAGCGACATCATTGATACAGTACCTTCCAGCTATGAAGAAATAGACAAGAAGAAAGGGAAGGAGAGTACCAGTTCAAGAAGAATGATGTCTAGGATGCGATATCGAGACCTGAAGGGAAGTCTATAGTATCTTCCATATGGATCTGCAAGTTCCATCATGCAATAGATGGAAACATAGTGGGATACAAGAAAATATTCGTAGCACGAGGCTTCTCACGGAAAGAAGGCATAGGCTACGAAGATACATTTGCAACCACTGGAAGTTAAGACACATGACATGCATATTCATGTGTAAAAATTAAAGAAGGCCTTATACAAGCTTAGAAGATACCCATGGGATAACACATACATAAGGATCTTGAAGATCACCTAGAGTGATGGAGATATGAACCTTTGCTACAAGGTTGACGAAGAAAGCCTATAGAGGATGACAAGCTCACAGATGGGTGCGAGAAGAAAATTTTCAAGATAGAGAATCTTGGTATCCAATGACCCTAGATGGATACATAGAACATTAGTAGCAGAGGAACCTACTTGTCTCTCCAATACAGAATGTTTCAATACATAGAGTACGAAAGGAAGAGGGAAAATGATGCTCCACTTCAGAGGGAGTGACTACAGAATATCCTGAGGCTCGACATGGTATGATAGGATGGATAGCTTACTGATGGTTATAGGATTTACTGATAGTAAATTAGATTCCAACCTTTGCTTCAAGGTTGAAGGTGGAAGAACAATGATGCTCTTGTTATATGTCGATGGCCTGTTCCTGACAGGAAAAGAGGAACTCATTAGAGATGCAAGAAGGAGAGTTGCTGTCGAGTTCGAGATAAAGGAATTGGGTATGATGCACTACTTTCTAGGCATGGAGGTGTGGTAGAATACAAATGGAATCTCTCTAGAATAAGGGAAGTATGCAGTAGAGATCCTGAAGAGGTTCAGGATGATGGACTGCAAGGCCATGACCACACCTATGACATTGAACTTGAAGATATTGAGTGTTGCTTCATCAGAGATGGTTTGTGCTAAGATGTATCATTGGATGATTGGGTCATTGATGTACCTGATGAATACGAGACTAGATATTTTCTTTGCTGTGAACACATTAATCCATTTATTGACAGATCCTAGACATGTTCACCTGATTGCTGCAAAGCATATTATGAGGTACCTGAAGGGTACAATTGATTATGGGCTCAAGTATGAGGCAAATCAAAAGATTAACCTGGAAGGTTATGTTGATTCAGATTGGACAGGCAGTGCCATTGATAGGAAGAGCACTTCGGGGTGCTGGTTCAGTATGGGATCAGGTGTGATCTCTTGGTTTAGCAGGAAGGAGTCATGTATGGCGCTGAGTACAACTAAGGAAAAATATGTTGCCACTTGCATTTTTTGTATGATGCAGAGAGGAGCAGTAAAGGTCCAGTATGTGATCCAGATCAAGATCTCTCGAAAGAGGGAGTTCTAGCATATCCAGTTAGACAGGTTGTCTGAGTATAAAATCCTGGTGAAGCTCATAGGTTGCTTAGATGTAAACGGTCATGTAGGTTGTCCTCGGATGTAATCGGTCTTGGCGAAGCTCATAGGTTATCCTTGGATGTAATCAGCCCTGATGTGACTCTATGCTAGAAATGGTTAGAGTAAAGTTTGAGTACTTCAGGGAGAAGCTTGGTGTTCTTCAGATCGAGGTTCCTTCCAAGGGGAAGTGATGAGTTCATGTGCCTTTATGACATGGTGGTAGGTGGGGCCTCCCATGGTCAGATGTAAGTGCAGAGCTATTCTGACATGGTGATAGGATTGGTTCCTTCCATGGTCAGATGTAAGTGTAGAGCCATTCTAACATGGGGGAAGGCTAGGCCCTCCCATGGTCAGATGTAAGTGCAGAGCCATTCTGACATGGAGTCAGGATGGGCCCTCCCATGATTAGATGTAAGGGCTGAGCCATTATGACATCGGGGTAGGCTGGGTCCTCCCATGGTTAGATGTAAGGGCTAAGCCATTCTAACATGGGTCCAGGATGGTCCCTCCCATGGTTAGATGTAAGGGTTGTGCCATTCTGACATGGGGGCAAGCTGGGCCTTCCCATGGTCAGATGCAAGGGCTATGACATTCTAACATGGGGGAAATATGGGCCCTCCCATGGTTAGATGTAAGGGTTGTGCCATTCTAACATGCGGGTAGGTTGGGCCCTCCCATGGTTAGATGTAAGGGCTGAGACTTTCTAACATGGTGACAGGATGGGCCTTCCATGGTCAGATATAAGTGTTGGGAGGGCCTTTTCGATGTACAGGTTGGGCCTCTCATGGTCAGATGTAATCGCTGAAGAAGATGAATACCTACCTAGGCCTATAACCAACATGAAAAAGGGCTGTCTCCATAGAACTTCCTATGATGAGTAGAATAGAGAGATAGCACCATTTGATCGAGATAGTGGAAGTAGTGATGATGATGATGATCCAGTGATGATCCATATTTCATGATGATCCAATGATGATCCAACTTTGATGATGATCCAGTGATGATCCATATTTGATGATGATCCAATGATGATCCAACTTTGATGATGATCCAGTGATGATCCAGCTTTGATGATGATCCAGAGAAGAGGACTTGTGCTGATGAATTGTGTCAATAGAATACCTTCCTAGTTAAGAGGAAGTATTGATGTATTTGTAGCTTTAGAATGTATTAACTTGTATATGTTGTATTTCATTGGTCCCCGATGCTCCTACCGGGAGAGTCACTTGTATTTCTTTGTACCCCGATGTTCCTATCAGTAGAATTACTAAAATTCATGAGGAATTCCCCTCCATTGTAATTCAGGTCATTAGTACCCTAGTTGTGGTTACTCAAGCCTACATAAATGAGTTAGGATTACTCGAGCCTACATAATAGAGTCAAGTATTAAGTGAATGAAAGAATATGAATAGAGAGTGAGCCTCTCTATTTATGACACACACTCACTCAACTGGGGAGCATGAGTGAGAGAGGAAGTGCTAGCACAAGTGAGAGAAATCAACTATCATAGATCATCTTTATGTTTTTGGGTTTTACTTTTGCTATTGGTGCTCATTATATCTCTAAGGAAGTTGTGGGGTTTTCTCCTTTATGGTTTCCCTGAGGAAAATTCTTTGTGTCTCTTGTCTCTTGTGATTATTGTTGTGCATGTTATTTTGTCAAATAAGATCCTAAGATCATATTGCTTAAATGATAAAAATCTAACATCAACTAAAACTATCCTCATCCTCCTCCTCATCATCATCATAGTCATCATCCTCATCATCATCATTGCCATCCTCCTCCTCAGCATCATCATCATTGTTCATCATCATCGTCATGGTCATCATCATCATTCCATTCAAAATGATTGAAAATAAAATCAAAGCAAAGTTTCAACTTAAACTATCATCATCATTGTCGTCATTGTTCTTCATGTCGTCATCATCATCCTCCTCCTCCTTCTCCTCATCATCATCACCATCATTGTCGTCATCGTCATCATCATCATCATCATTAAATCATCGTCATCATAGTCATCATCCTCATCATCATCATTGTCATCATCCTCATCACTATCATTGTTCATCATCATCGTCATTATCACCTTCATTTTTCATCATCATCATCATCACCACCATCATCATCATCATCATCGCCATAATCATCATCATCATCATCATCATCATAGTCATCATTCTCATTGTCATCCTCCTCCTCCTCCTCATCATCATTGTTCATCATCATCATTCCATTGCAAATGCTTGAAAATAAAATGAAAACAAAGTTTTTACTTAACAAATGCGTGTAGATGTCTTTAATGCGTGCACGCGTCTTTAACGTGTGTGCACAAAGTAGCACGATCTCGCTTCTAGTGCATGCGCATTATGTTTTAAACTACGTGCACACATGATTTAAATTTAGAATTTTGGTGGGCACCTTTTTTCCAACCTACATGGTGGTTGACTTGGCTGCTTTGGTTTTAGGTTTAGGTTTCCAAACCAAGTGGTTTGGACTGTCTTATGACATAAAACATGTTTTGTACCACTTCTCCTATTTCGTGCATGAGTTCGCATATGCCATGCTTGTCCACTGCTAATGAAAACTCACACACTTGTGTAACTCTGCCTGTAGATTCTGAATATGTAATTTTTATTTAAATCTATTATCTTTTTCTATTTTTTATTTAATTTTAAATGGACTAACGTCAATCTAACACAAAATGTAGGCTATTTTCTTTGGCTATAACTTTTGATTGGCTCACCTATTTAGAAAATGGAAAAGAACCCGCACAAGAAGACACAAAGACCTACATCCTAAAAAAGTAATAATTCATTAACTATTTTAAGACCAAGATGTGGTGGACCAACGCTCCACCGTGTCATTTTAGGGCGTCACTGACTTCCTTAATTTGAAAAAAAAAAATATAACATATAAATATGGAAAAATAACACTACACTAGACACACCTATTATCTACAAATCTATATAATGTTTTCACAAAATTCCACCATTTTCATACCAAATGAGTGGACCAACGCAAACATATTCATTATTTTTTGGGAAACAAATAATATACCAACCTTAGAAGAACCTCGTTTTTTGGGATTTATACTTAGTTCTTATAAATAAAAGTTATATAATCCGTAAGGTAATCCGATTGTCAACGTTTCATATTCTTACGCCATATTACAAAAATTTGTGTAGGTACCTCTAATATTGCCTTTTGACGTTCAGATTTATGTTTTTCCAGAATTCCATTGCAACGAACTCATCATAAGTGACCAGCATTAGCTTGCACCAGACCATTTTTAATTAAATTTATGCCTAGGAATGAAATCAGTCCAAATACTAAAAGACCGCTACAAACAATAGATACCACTTCTCTCTCAGACATACTCCAGTAGATATAAACACTCCAAAGCTATAAAACAAACCACTACAAACAATATATACCACTTCCCTACCATGGATTTTATGGAATAAAAATCCACAAACTAACACTCAAACCTCAAGTTCTACACTTGGAAATAAATAAATAAAAGAAAAAAGAAAAATTGTAGGGAATATAAGCATCTACCTTGAATCCCTATGTAGAAATCACTTATTCCCAACCCTTGAATCCTTGCATATAAAGGTTTATGCCCAACTAATGAATCTTTTTTTCTTTCAAACCCAAAACACCAAAATCATGTTTTTTGCTTATGAAATTATGTAATTTTGCAGCTTAATTATTGAGCTTGGCAACTTTTCCATCATCTTCCTAACCCTATCTCTACCAATTTGACACTCACTTTACCATACGATACAATTTCTTCTTCCAACTAGTTGTGTCTTTTTTTAGTGAAGGGGGACTTAGAAGGAAAAGGGATGAAATGCGAGGGTTGGATGAATCAACAAAATACTATTTTGGGTGATATTTCAGAAGATAATTATAAAGGTATTGACTTGAATTGATTGTAGGTAAGAGGAGTGCGAGAGGAGCCAAGAAATCGACTTGAGTGGGGCAAGAGAAGCCAAGAAACATGGAAAATTTGTTCAATAACAAGTCAATAAAAGTGCTTAGAGGCACATGACTAGTGACTTGAGTCTGAGTAAATTCAAAAGGTAGGATAGGCACTCACAAATTAAAAATGGGGAATGGGAATTAGGAAGGATAGGCACTAGTAGTGGGGATTTGAGGTCCCAAGAAGGGGAATTGAAGAGGGAAAATCGACAGTCTTTTCCTAGGATAATTTTTTCATCTACCAAATTAACACCTTGATCGCAATTTAACAATTCAAATATTTTTTATTTCATGTCCATTAAAACATTTGAAACTCGTGTGAAATAATTCAATACGGTACTATAAATGAGGTTGTTGAATATATTTATTAAGATTAAATAGGTAGACAAAAAACACTAATGCAACTATGTTCCCTTCTATTTTAACTTTGTGCTGATTACTCAATTGATATTATGGAAAATGAAATGACATGAGCTAAAAGTAGAGGCCACTGCTTCAAATGCAGTTAACCAAATCTCGAAATTGCTCTCATGACCAAGATGTGCACATATATATCCACACCATTTGTCAATAGATGTAGGATTCAACATCATCATCACTATGCTAGCTTATACATCACATGAGTTATATATCTATCTAAGGTTGATGTATATATAGTGTATAAGACCAAGCCTCTAGATGACTTCCCTGGAAAAATTAATGCAAGGTGTTAGAGTATGTATCTAAAGTAGAGAAATCGAGGTGACTCAAAAAGACTATGACACATAACTTGCTACCTGCCAAGATTATTGTTTGATGAGAAACATATTGTTAAGATTTTAAAAGACATTGTTATATATAAAAAAAAAGATCTTTGAAATAAACAAGAATAATAGAACAAAAGAGAAGACAACGATTTATCTTGGGAAACCCTAGTAGGGAAAAAACCAACAAAACTTCCTCTATATAGACTTCACACAATAATAGTGTAAGACCTAATAACAAGACTAGACTGCTTCTTCTCCTCTAGATGGAATGTATCTTCTCTCTATAGCACAATTGCTAGAGTGTTCTACATGTCAAAATGAGTGAGGCACCTCTCCTATTTATACAGATCAGTTGAGAAGCCTAATAAACCAACTGGGACGAATTCTCCTTGCTTTCAGGGCCGACTTGCCTTGGAAGACTCAAAAATACATTTTAATAATACTTTAGTTAGTACTACTGACCCGACTTACAACTGAGGCTTTACCTCAAGACTTTACATGACCAATTACATCAATGACATCCCTAACCATAGGAACAACATATTTGAAAGGGGTAATAACAATAACAATACAAAATAGAATATCTTCTATAGTTACATTTCTTTAATACTCCCTCTTAACAAGGAAGGTATTCTACAATACAACAACACATATGTACAACTAACTGGTGAATCTATATGTCATAAGAAGTTTTCATAATTACATCAACATCATCATCATCTATGGAACCTCATCATCATGAACATTTTTGTCATTTGATGTCATCTCGAGCATCATCATATATAGAATCATCTCGAGCATCATCATATCTAGCATCATCTTGAGCATCATCATCTCTGAGAATCATCATCTCTCGAGCATCATCTCTAACATCATCTCTAGAATCATCATCTCTGGGATCATCTCAAGCATCATCATCTCTGGCATCATCTTGAGCATCATCATCTCTTGAGCATTATCTCTGGCATCATCTCAAGCATCACCATCTCTAGCATCATCTCGAGCATCACCTGCACTATCAATTTATATAAATACTGAGCTACATCACCCACAACATAATTAAATGTTGGAACATCATCATCTGCAACCGAATGCAAGAACTAGTCCGCAAGTAAATGCAATACCAATCATTACAGACTGTCCTCATCCTATCAGTGCTAGGAATACTCTCAAGAGAGTGTTATTTTCCATGGAACTGTCCTCATAGAGGACCAATCAATCAATGTGGACCATCCTCAGCCTATAAATGCTAGGACCACTCTCAATAGAGTGTTATTTTACATGACACCATCCTCAGAGAGGACCACTCAATCAATGTGAACCATCCTCAACCTATCAGTGTTAGGACCAATCTCAATAGAGTGTTCTTGTTCACGGAACTGTCCTCAGAAACAACCACTAAATCAACATGAACTGTCCTCACCCTATAAGTGCTAGGACCACTCTCAATAGAGTGTTATGTTTCATGAAACCGTCCTCAGAGAGGACCACTAAATCAATGCGAACCGTTCTTAGCTTATCAGTGCTAGGACCACTCTCAATAGAGTGTTCTATTCATGAAACTGTCCTTAGAGAGAACCACTAAATCAACATGAATCATCCTCGACCTATCAATGCTAGGACCACTCTCAATATAGTGTTATTGTTCATGGAACCATCCTCAGAGAGGACCAATAAATCAACTCAAACCATCCTCATCCTATCAGTGCTAGGACCACTCTCAATAGACTATTCTTGTTCATGAAACCATCCTCTGATAGGACTACTAAATCTACGTGAATCGTCCTCAGCCTATTAGTGCTAGGACCACTCTCAATAGAGTGTTCTTTCCATGGAACTATCCTTAAAGAGGATACTATCATTCACAAGTGAAAATCAGACCTCATCAATAACTATAGGCACACTGGACTTGCATTTGCACATTATTGTCGTTTAATTCTCAATAATAGTCTCATCATCACTCCCTCTTTCTAGGGAGGTCCTTTCGGAATACACCAAGCTTGTCTTGAAAATGTTCAAACTTTACACGAGATAGAGGCTTAGTCAACACATCAACACCTTGTTCCTCTGTAGGAACATACTGGAGCTTCACAGCTCCCCTATGCACCATATCCTAGATGTAGTGATACTTTATCTCTATATTCTTTGACTTATCATGAAACATCAGGTTCTCTATCAACTTGATGCAACTATGGTTGTCACAATAGATCTTAGTTGCATCCATCTCGGTATTGAACAATCATGCCAATAGTTCATGAAGCCATACTGCTTCGCTACATGATGAACATGTTGCAATGTATTCAACCCCGATTGTACTGAGGGAAACACGTGTTTTCTTTCTGCTAATCCATGAGATCACACCTGATCCAAAATTGAAACAATGTCCTGAAGTGCTCTTTTTTATCTTGATCACTTTCTTCCCAATCTGAATCAGTATAGCCACATAATATGAGCTCACCGTCGGTTGTATATTTGAGTCCATAATCTAATGTATGTTTCAGGTACCTCATCACATGTTTTTCTGCAACTAGATGAACATGTATAGGATCCACCATATACTGACTCAATGTGTTCAAAACAAAACATATATCTGGTTTTGTATTTGTCAAATACATCAGTGAGCCAATAATCCATTTGTATAATGTGACATCTACTCAAATTATGTTGCAGGTTTCTTCTTACATTCACTGATGAACATATCCTTTCCTATCAAGAATAAATAATCTATGTACAATAGTAATATCATAATTTTGTCATCTTCAACCTTATAATAAAGGTTGGAATCGAATTTACTCTTGGTAAAGCCAAAATTTATTAGGATTCCATCAATCCTTCCATACCATGCTCTGGGTGCCTGTTTCAACCCATATAGAGATTTATTTAGTTTGCATACATATGCTTCCTTGTCATGTGTTTCGAATCCTGGTGGTTGTTCAATATATACTTCTTCTTCTATGACTCCATTTAGGAAAGTTGTTTTCACATCCATTTGATGTAGCTTCCATTTCATCTTGGATGCCAAGGCTAGGACAATTCTGATAGAAATATGTATTGCTAATGGTGCAAAAGTTTCTTCATAATCAATTCCTTCCTTTTGTGAAAAAACTCGTGCGACAAATCTTGCTTTAAACTTTTCAATACTGACATATGTTGAATGATTTGTCTTGAAAATCCATTTTGAAGAAACTACTAATTATTCCTTTGTTCTTGGCACCACATCCCAAACATCATTCTTTATTATTGATTGGTATTCTTCGATCATGGCCTGCATCCATTCCTTATTCTTCGAGGCTATTTCAAAACATGTGAGTTCTTCATCAACAAGATTTGTCATTAGTGCCACATCATTTGAATGGATTCTTTGTCTTTTTCTTCCTTTTGGTGCACCATGTCTTTCTACTTCCTTGATTACATCACGAGCCCAAGTTGGTATTTTTTTTTGATATCATCTTCTGGGGTGTCTCAATAAGTTCTTTAGGTTCTACAAGGTCATGATATTCTTGTATAGGAGCTTCTTCAGTGTCTCTAATTGGTGATCTGATAGCTTTTGTGGCTCTAGGAGCCTCCTTCTCTTCTTCATGATCCTCATTTGCAAGGATCTTTCTGGATTTGGTGAAGGCTACATATTCATCAAATGTAACATCTCCACTGATCTCGATTTGGAGGAATCCTAGAATATAAATTCTATAAGCTTTTTATTGTTCACTGTATCCAACAAATATTCCTGTAACGTCCCCAACCCTCCGACCGGTGAAGAGGACGCTACTATACGTCAAATCATCAGGGCGTCTAGCCCCATGAACATGAACATACATACTTATAGTGCTGAAGCATGATACTTAAAACATAAAACATTTTATGAAGAATAATCACTCATATACACAACGGAAGCAAAACATATCAATCCACATTCATGCATATATAGATCAGCATTTAACATGTATATCCACATTCATCAATGGTAAATATATAATTGTAGAAACAAGTTAGGAAATAATACTTATGTTATAAAGAGCTTGTTCCACAACTAGCTACGTCGCTGCAACGTTCCACCCAACCATAGGCTCGTGTGCTCCTTAATCTCTCAGCAACGCTGCCACCCCCAAGCCGGGCATGATTCCCTAAGGAATAAGGAACTAACAGGATTACACGTAGCCAAGGATAAGAACACCACTAGGGTACACAGTTCATCCAAGCCAACATAGTTGGGTTTATTGGGCAAACAACAGATTAGCCAAGCCAACAAATTTGGGTTTATCAGGCCATCCAGGAGCTGGGAAAGGCTCATACTAAGCTGGTGCATTGACACTAGAACCAAACTGGCTTCTAAAGTAGCCACACACACCCAACACAAGGAAATCAGTCCTTTCTCTGCAGTGTAGTCCCTTAGACCCTGATCTCCCTTCCAGTTCTATTCAAGGGTTGTGGAGAAGAAAACCAGCTCAACGGCTTTGTCTGTGTGGTTCTAAACCACCAGGTTTATCAATCATCTCAAGCCATCATTCCCCGTTCCAAGGAAATCTATGGAAAAAACAGCTGCATTCAAGCAGCCAAACAACTAAACAAGCTTAAGAGGGAAAACACAGCCAATCATTCGTGGACAAATAGCAATCCGCAACACTATGAACCCTCAGCACTGATCCTTAATGCAATCGCTGGAGTAACTGCAAAGACTGGAAAATGGGAAGAAAACAAAAATCCCAAACTATGCGGGATGGAAAAAGACATAGCTAAACAAAATGTGGAAGAAAATTACGGTCACAACCCAGCAATAGAGTAGCAGTCTTCAGCTCATGATTCAACGATGGAAAAAAAATGACAGAACATTATGCAGCCTAGAAATGGTGGAAAAAGACATAGAATCTGTGTGAACAGAGGAAAGAAATCGATCCACAAGCCTTCAAATTCGTGAGGTAGAACTAGCATGCTCGCAAGCCAAAAATTGGTGAGGCAGAAAGGAACTGAACCCCCTGCATTGGAATGTGGAACCTTTTAACTCTGCTCGCCTGAGAGGAGACAAACAGACTTTCTATCTAGTGAGTGGAAAGACCAACAGATGCGCCGTGGGGAGAGTGTGAGTGGGCGTGGGTGTGGTGGTGGTTTTCTTGCTAGCCAATCGCCACTCCAATTAACAATGGAATAATTAAGGGTGGTGGTGACACATCGCTTTCCCCCATGACTCAATGCCCAACATTCCCCTTCCTTACACTTTGGAATCATGCCCCTTCTCAATTTAGCTGCATCAAACATAGTTGGTTGGGTTATTTAATATAAAAGGTACGTTTACATGATGCTACCATTAAATATATGTTGTATGTCCCGATATACCATTGGCGACCATTTCCAAAACAGAAACACAACATAACCAAATCGGTGGTGGGGCCTTGGCCTTTAGCTCTGCACCAAGATTATTTACAATATACGTATCATATATTTTTAATGTAAACGGGGTTAAAACCGGGGTATTACAATTCCCTTCTTTCCTAAAGGGTCAAGATTTGATCTTTTTTTGGAACATGTAGGTATACCGGAAAACCAAATATCTTTAGGTGGCTTACTCCGGTATTTTTATCAGTGAACATTTCTTTTGAGGTTTTGTTTCCAATAGACCTATGAGAAATTATATTCTGGACATAGACTTCAGTTCTTGCTGCTTCTGCCCATAGATGGATAGGTAGATCTTAATCATAGATCGTTTCTCTGACTGCTTCCATGATGGATCTATTCTTTCTTTCAGCTAATCCATTTTGTTTTGTATTATAGGGTGTGGTAATCTCCCTCTTAATCCCAACTTCTCTGCAGAAGTCCTTGAATTCATTTGAGGTGAATTCTCCTCCATTATTCAATATTAATATCTTGATATTCTTTTCAGATAGATTCTCCACAAGAACCTTAAATTCCTTGAATTTTCCAAATACTTCATATTTTCCTTTTAAGAAGTATATCCAAATCTTACGAGAGTAATCATCAATAAAGGATACATAATATACATACCCGCTTAAGGAAGTGGCTGACATTGGTCCGCACACATTTGAGTGTACAATGTCCAAGATCCCCTTTGCTTTGTTGTTACTGCTTGGAAATGGATTCTTGGTGTTCTTTCCTTGAGCACATACTTTACATACTCCTTCATGGTCGATCTGGATCTCTGGTAGACCTGTGACTACCTTGCTCACAATTGGTAATTCTTTGTAGTTTACATGAGCAAGTCTTTTATGCCATAGTTCACATGGAGTGATAGTGCTAGCTGTAAGAGTTGAATCTGTGTGTCCTTTCAATTTGTAGAGTCCTCCTTATTTGACATCAATTACAATCTCATCATTTATTGTTTTTCCCTTTGACCACACAAGGAATTCACTATCTACAAATGAAAGTCTAAACCGTTTCTTATCTAGATATGATATGGAAAGAATATTCTTCTTTAAACTCGGAACATATAATACTTCTTTCATCTTCATGAGCTTTCAAGTTCTTAATTTGTAAGATCCTTCTCCCATTCCTTTGATGGGGTACTGATAGTCATCTCCAACTTGTAACTTGTGAGAATAGTCTTTTCGGGTAAGACAAGAGAGTGAATGCTTATGTCTTGTCATATGTTTGGAAGCACCACTATCTAAAATCCAAGTGTCACTTCCATGAGTGATTTCTCCTATAAGATATGAAATTAGGACATACACTACACAAGAGTCTTCATTCGTGATCCTTTCCTTGCATGATTCATTCTTTTCAATTTCATGGGCATGGTAATTCCAGTTCTTCTTCTTAGACTGATATTTGTTAAGAGGACAATACCTAGCAATGTGTCCCATCTTATGGCATGAGTAACATTCAAAATATGTGTAATCCCTTTTGGTTTTCTTCTTGGAGTTATGTGATCTTTTGGGAGATGAACCTTGACTCTTCCTTTTGAATCTACCATTCTTGGTGATTGTATCTATATCCTGATCTTAATTGTCATTTAGCTTATCTTCTATGTTGATTATCCTTCCTTCTTCTCGTACACATTCTTCCCATAGTTTGTTGAATTTGGTTAGTTTTTTTCTAGCACATATTCCTCTAATGAAGGAATCCCATTCTCTAGGGAGACCATTCAAAGTGGTCATCACCACTTCTTGTTCTTCAATCTTATCACCAATGGATTCCAATTGTTCTTTGATCTGAGATACTCTAGAGAAATATGATTGTATGGTTTATGTCTTCTGTATCTTCACACCCTTGAGTTGGTTTCTCAAGGCCATTCTTCTGTTGATGTTCTTACTTTCAAACATATTAGTTAGTGCACCACACATTTCTTTAGGGGTGTTCTTTGAAGATAACTGGGAGATCAACTGATCCTTGATAGAGTTATCTATGATCCTTTTCACTTTGATCATATCCTTTCTGTGTTTGGCATTTTCATATTCTCCTTCTGGTTCCTTGACATCTTCCTTGATAAAACCATCTAGGTAATGCTCTTTAAGAACAAGCATGATTATGTACTTCCATGCTCTGAAGTTCTCTAATCCCTCAATATTTTCATCAAGCTTGGTACTATTAGTCATATTTAAATAAAAGGAGCCTCAAATGGAAATATAGGAGATAGTACTTACCTGTTTGAGGACCTTTTCTGGAACCAACTTTAGGATGACCAAGGGTTTGGCTAGGAAACCCTAATTTTCCACCTGTGATCACTTGTGGATCCGAGAGGAGGAAAATATGCACCTCCCTAAGGTGATATAGACTGTATCTTTATTTTTTGGAATCTGAGGATAGGATCTTGAAAACTTTGATGCCCTAGTTTCTCCCGACAGTAGTGTTAGGTCAAAAAGTGAAAATCCTCAGATTGAAAAACTGCTTCGACAAAAAGATGTGCCCCCTCCTAGGGAGAGTTGAGTGGACCTTCTTTTTTAGCTGATATTTGGAGGTAGGTATCTAGAATAGTAAACCCTAGCTTGTTAGACTGTCGAATGAGCTGTTGCACAATGTCTTCTTTAAGGTTAGCTCTGATACCATGTTAAGATTTTAAAAGTTTCTATATCAAAACAAAAGGATATCTGAAAGAATAACAAGCACAATAGAACAAAAGAGAACACAAATATTTATCATGGGAAAGCCTCATAGGGAAAAACCACAACAAAATTTCCTCTATATAGACTTCACCCAAGAATAGTGTAAGACCTAATAACAAGACTATACTGCTTCCTGTCCTCTAGATGGACTGTCTCTTCTCTCTCTAGCTCAAATTATTGAGTTTTATACTTTTCCAAATGAGGGAGGACCCTCTCCTATTTATACAAATTAGTTGAGAGGCCTAATAACCCAACTGGGCCAACTTCTCCTTACTGCTAGGGCCGACTTTCCTTGGAAGAATAAAAAATACATTTTAATAATACTTTATTGGGTACTACTGACACGACTTACAATGGAGTCTTTACCTCAAGACTTTACTTGACCAATTACATCAATGACATCCCTAACTGAAGGAACACCATCTCTGAAAGGGGTAATAACAATAATATTACAAACTAGAATATCTTTCACAGTTACATTTCTTTAACACCTATACCATAACCTTGTTTATGAAGTTTTAATATAAGTTGTGCACTTTTTAGAAAAAAGTTAAAAGTAAAATTAGCATTTTTTATGATGGGAAATATTTTAGATGCACTTCTAGGACAGGCTTGGAGCCATTTGAGGGGCTCTTACGAGCTCAATTTTGATCCCTCAATAGAAGAAGACAAAATTAAAAATATCAATACCATTAGGGTTAATTTTAAATACATAAGTATAAAAATACATAATGAGTCCTTCAATAATGAAGGGGAAAAAATGCGAATGATCAAGAGAGGGGGATATTTATGAAAACTCTAGGTTGGGGTTCCTAGATTTTGCAGCAAAAACTTGGAATTAAGCCTACCTTTTAGGTAAGCCTAGTACCAACCAAGTCAAAAAGTGGGAACCCATCTTAGTTTTTTGTTGACGCTTTTTCCAGGTTCTCTTTCCTTCATTTGTTAGCATGTTTTTTGTTATGAAAAGGTTTTGTTTGATTTTTTGTGGGAAAACTGGATTTTGCAGTATGTGGAATTTTGATATATTTGGGTTTTGAAATATGTGGAAATATTGATATATGGCTCTTATAGTTTTTTCCATACTAACCCTTGATTTCACTTTTATTAATTGAAAATACCCTAAGTAGTAGCCTTCAATTTTCACATAGTTTTATGAGGGTTTAGTGTTTTTTCCATTCCCCTTGTTCTAGCATATTTTGCTATTTGTACGAATGGACACATAGCTCGTCAAGATAGTTTTTATCACATGAAGATCACAAGTGTCTCAAATGTTTCTTTCTCTTTGCCAAACATTATGCGAAGGGTTTTGCATTTGATTTCTCCAGAGGTTTTGGAAAACCCCATTCAGTCTCGCAAGTTACTTGATCCATGAAGGGTTTTGCAAGTTGTGGCTTTGGGGGGTTTGAGAAACTCCATTTTGTCTAATAAGCCTTTCGATGCTCCATTAGATGTTACAAATTCTCTACATGTGGAAAGTGAGCAGGTGAAAGTTGTTGTTATAAGAGGAGAAAAGGCACGTTTTAGGCGAAAATTAAAGGTATACAAGGCAAAGGAGAGTATTCACCAGTTTGTGGTGGGTAAGGACATCAACATTGATATATTTGGGGTTTTTTCTTGTTGTGTTGTGCTTAGGAAATTAGAGTATGTGAAGGTTAGCTAGATGGAATTATTACATTGGGAAGAAAAAATCTGGTAGGTGGAGTTTGGCTTCTCCCCAAAGTACTCAACAGAGTGTGGCTCATTACGGATGATTCTTTAAACCTAAAGCAATCTCATTCGACATTTGTGGGTCTTACTTCTTGGTTTTCCCATAGAATTTGGACTGAAAATATTTTTTTGGACTTGGAGAATAGTTTGGGACATTTTATTGGTCTTGATAAGTCTATGTTACATAGAGTGGAAAAAATGTTGGTAGAACTAGACACTCTGAAGGGTTTACTGGCTATTGCAGACATCATATGGGGGGATAGGGTTATTAAAAAAAGATTGGATTTTCTCCATATTCCGGTCCATTGTCATTTTTGCTGAGAAACTAGACATTTTAGGGGAAAATTCCCTCTTTTGTTGTTCGAATTAGAAGGAGGTTTGCTTGATGATTCCTTGTCTAGTGAAGAAGAAGTTGGCTCACAACATTTGGATGCTCATATGTGACTGGATCATTTTTTGGACTCCCCCATTGGTGATGTTGAGACTCAAAACCCTAAAGGTACAATTTTTCATAACCCCCCCACATTATATGAGGGTATATCAAAGGAAGAACTAGGATTTTATTTATCAACTGCAAAAAAATTTAATGAAAAATCTGTAAATATTGATAAATTTCATTTTGGTTCTTTTGTTGTATCTGATCCGAAGGTTAATGGGGTAGGATTTTGGACAAAATTTCAAAAGATATTTATGTAGCGGGATCAATTAATTAAGAGGAAAAAAATACCTTTCTATTTGTCCTCGGGATGGACAAAATCCTGACTTTCTTCTATTGCTCCTGATATTCGTATTTTGAATCCTATTGTCCGTGTATTTGATATGCCTGAAACTATTATGTTTTTGAACAATTCTAATGAAGAATTCCTAATGGGGAAACCTGTAACTCATAATGAATTTCTTTCCACTCCTTTTAGTCCTCGTGTTGAGGGGGGGGGGGGATTGTTCCTTCAACATCTTTTCCTTTGAAGAATTCTAATTCCTGCATAGATGATTTTGCTAATTCCAACCCTGCCTCAAACCTGTATTGGAATCTTGGTTCCCTCGAATTTATTCTTCGTCGAGGGATAAAAATATTTCTCCTTGTGAGGATAATATTTAGAGGGCTCAGTTGTAAGTTCCCTCGTCTTATTATAATGATATTCTTATGAAGACTCCCCTCTAGGTCTTTGCAAACAAGTTGGCCAACAATTTTGACATTTCACCCAATCCTTCAATTAGACACTGAAACGTTATCCTTTGGGAGAAAAAAGGGAAATATTCAAATATGTCTCATTTAGGGGTTTCATTTGAGAATATTGATTCCCCTTTGACTACTACTCAACAAATTTCTATAGCAGATTCATAATTATCTACTGATATGGATTTCCAACTATCTTGGGCCCTTGGAGCATTGAAGCCCACTCAAGAGGTTGCTTAATGTCAATTTTATCCTTGAATATCTAGGGAGTCAGAGGGATTGATAAGGCTAGGGCCCTCTCCAAACTTTTCAAGTCTACCATCCCTAATATCATTTTAATATAGGAAGCCATGTTTTCTACAGAACATGTAATGGAAGCCTTTTCTAAGATCCTACCTGGGTGGATGTTTTGTGCTGTTGATTCCAATGGCTTATTCAGGGGTTTGATGTCTTGTTGGAATCCTCTTTGTGTGGAGTTTAATCCTTTTAAAACTTGTGGAGATATCATTTTAGAAGGAAAATTTAATGACAATAATCAACTGTTATCTATTGTGAACTGTTATAGCCCATAGAAAGAGATGGAGCTTTTTTGGAATTTGATGGACGCTAATGGTCTATTAAGTCCCTAAAATACCATTCTTGTAGGTGACCTAAACTTTACTTTGTCAACTTTAGATAGTTGGAGTTTTTCTTCCAGAGTTGATTCTCTCTCTGAATTTTTCAACAATTTTCTTGACATACTTAGATTGATTGATGTATTACATATGAAGTTGTGTCCTATAAGGAAAAATGGAAAAAGTGGCATGTTTGGGATTAGTAAAAGGTTGTATATATTTATTCTACCTAAGGATATGGCCATGTATCTACAAAGATATAGAATGTGGTCAGTCAATACTTCTATTTTAGATCACTTACCTATCATGTTACAAATTGATGGATTGAAATATTCCAGGAATTACCCCTTTAAATTTAATAGTATGTGGCTCCATAATTCAGAATTCTACCAATTGGTGAGGAAATTTTGGTCATATTTTTCTATTATAGAGGATACAAGTCTTAAAAATATTGTTCTTAAGTGGGAAAGAGAACAAACGAAGAAATCTATGAAATATCTTGCTAAGATTGAGGTATTGATATTTGATATTTTTAATTCAAATCCTCTTGGAATTTTTTTTTTCTGATATAGATAAAGTTAATATTTTGAGTTGGAAAGCAAAAGGTAGAGTTATTGAAGCAGGAAGAGATGACTTGGTGTTTAAAGATTAAATCCACATGGGTGGATTAGGAGATAAGAACAAAATGTTTTTTCACAACTATGCATCACATAGAAGAAATATTAATGCCATTTGGAACTTGATGGATGGTGAAGGGAATTTGATTCAATATCAAAAAGATATAGAATGTTTGGCCAAGATAAATTTTAACAACCAATTAATAAAACCTAGGAAAAATGATATATTTGCATAGTTAAAGGCCTTGTAGTTAGCACTGCTATGTTCCCAAGCAACACATCCAAAGGTTTTGAGGCTTTCGACGGAGGGTTTTCTTTCATTCCACTTATCAACTAGAGTCATGCCAATGAAAAATCTAGTCATAACAAGGTTCAGAAGATAGTTTGAGTAGTAAACAAAAAATTTGCTGGAATATCTTTGGTCTACAGTGGCGCCGAGCCATTTCTACCAAAGTCTGATTCTTCCTTTCTATGACTCCATTTCGCTGAGGGGTTTGAGGGATAGATTGATGCCAAGAAATACCACTTTGAAAGAGATGTTCTTCAAATGGTTGAATCACATATTCACCACCAATATTGTCTGGTCTCAATCATTTGATGGGTCGACCACATTTCTTTTCATCGAATGCCCCAAATTCCTTGAATATTTCAAAGACATGAATCTTATTCTTCAAGAAATATACCCATGTAAATCTAAAGAAATCATTAATGAAGGTCAAAATATACTTCACACCTACTAATGAGGTTTTTTTCATTCAATAGTGATCATTCTGAACAAGTTCCAGTTGATTTGGTGCTCTCCATGATTTCCTGAAATCAAAGGGTTCCTAATGATGCTTTCCAAGCACACACTCTCTACAAACTCCAGCAGGTGGATCAATATTTGGGATACCAATAACCATATTATGTGTTACCATCATATTCAAACTTTGAAACTTCATATCTCCGAGTTTTTCATGCCAAAATTGAATTTTATCACCAGTCTGAGAAATAAGTGTCGTCGTTCTTGTCAGTCCATTATGTCGGGGAGAATCCTAGAACTTGTAAATTCCGTGTTTGAATATTTGGGATACAAATATATTGAAGCAATAGTTTCCCGTCTAGGCCTCAAATCCTTTATGATAAAACAATCTGACCAAAACTCAACAGTCTTATTATTCTGTGTAAGTTGAACAACTAACAACAAATTTGTGCTTAATCTAAGCACATGATAAACAATGGATATTCAACCATGTTGGCATTCAACATTGCCACTCCTAGAAATGGTGAGAGTGTAATCATCGGCTACATAAATATTCTATTTTAGAGCTCCACTTAAGGAAGAGAACAGAGTCGCATCCTTAGCCATATGATCAATACAACTAGAGTCGACTATCCATTCTATTTGAGTGGCACGGGCACATAATACTTGGTAAGTGTTAATAGAGAAGGTATAATTTTTAGTAGGTCAATTAATCGACTAACCAATCAATGCACTATCCTCTGAATGCTTGACCTTTCCTTCCAAGTCCTTAATCTTCTTCCAATAGGTTTTCTCGACATGTCCCACTTTTCCACAATACTGATATGTTTTCTTCTTCCAATCCTTGTTCTTCAATATTTCCTTTAGTATATAGGTTGATGCATTTTGGTCGATGATCCACTTAACCACGTTCTTTATAGTTTCACTTGACCTTACTTTTGAGTAAGTGAGATAAAGTTTTCTACCAAGCTTCCCTTCTTCGAGCAACTTTTATTGGTCTTTAATAAACAAATCACAAAAATTATAAAATGTGAAATCCTTACCATCTCAATTCTAAGACATCCAACTAGTGCAAAAGGAGGAGCATAAGACATCACATGGTGTCTTCAAATTCATCAGGACTAGTTCAATGAGTTTTCCACCCTTATTCAAAAAATCCTTACTGCATTCACTCAATTTCAACTACAACTCCTTGATGCAAGCTAAATAATCCCCAATCCATTCAAAGGAAAGAGGTTCCAAAGAGATCAACTCTTTCTATATCCTTATTACTTGACTTTAATTAATGTTGATGAACAATGACTTTAATTTATTCCAAACGACATGAGGATAGTTGATCCCACTTGTGTGAAAAAGAATCTCCCTTGAAATCTAGGCCATGATGATCCCAAAAACCTCATCCTTCTTTCCATTGATGATAAACTTAGCATCGAAATCCATCATATATGAAATAGAGACCTTTGTATATTTCCACAATCCCTTTATTTTCAATAGTCTCCATATTTGGCACCTAGATTGAGTAATTATGTCCATTTAGAACAATGGGTTCTATTTTGGAAATCATCCTTCCGATCAAATAGATTTGATCCAATTGTAATAAGAGGTATTAGTCGATAAATATTCATCTTGGAGTCGGGCAACCCATATCTGACTCAACATGATTCATACACAACAAGGCCTATTCAAAACCAGTAGTTATGATACCATGTTGGGGAACCTATTCATATGAGCCATAGAACATAAATGAAATTGATATAAGTGAACAATATTCCAAGAAGAGAGGTGGTGTCTAAAGACAACATAACAACACTTAAGAAAAACACATTGTGATCAAAACATCACAATGCATATTTGATCATACACTAAAGGACATGTGAACAAAACCCAAAGGGTTGTTCTTTTATAGTCTCTAGATGTAACGAAATCCCCTGAAGTAAGGAAGATTTGGTCCACAAATAAGGGTCAGTGGTTCTAACCGTTTCAATGAAATCCACAACATCCCAAAGTTTAGTCGATTTTTCTAGTCGAGTCAACAATGGCCTCATCGACCATTTCCTCGTCGATCATTGAGTTGAGACTTTGAATCTACTAGTCGATCTACCAGTCGCCTACTTTACTAGTCGTCTGTTGTCTATTGAATAACTATCTCCAAAAGATATAAGAGTGTGATGATCCAACATAACCTTAGGTTCCAACACATCAATACTGACCAAACTAAAGTTATGTTGATAAAATCTAATAAGGTAAGTTACACTCATTTTTTTTATGATAATAACAACTTGGAGGAAGTGACTTCCTACAAATAACTTGGGATTGATATCCATCACAAGATTAACTAGAACTACAACATGGAGAAAAGGATCAATGGAGGGTGGAAATCTTATTTTGGTCTTGAAAACCATTGTAAGTCGACAAAGTTTGTGACATGGGATAAAAAGAAAGTCCTCTTTGAAACTCTCATCACTCTTGTTCTTCTATATGGGTGTGAAGTTTGGGGATGAAACCTCTCTATAGAATCTTGGAGAAGGGTTGAGAAAATGTAGAAGTATTTTATAACTTACAATCTTAAAATTAAAAGAAATATGCCAGATCCCATTCTCCTGATTAAAGTGGGTATTTTCCCCATTGAGAGCATAACTATGGCTAGGTACCTAATGTACAAGAAAAAATAAATAACTTGGGAGACTATATACTTTTGAAAATTGATTTAAATTCTAGTCAAAACCACCTAAGACTCAAGTGAAGTTGGCATAAATATGTCATGTCTTGGTTAAGGATGTGGGGGATTGATGAAAATTTCTTTATGCAAAACATAGATGATATTAAAAATATTATTACATCGAAGTTCAAAGAGAAGCTGTGATGTGATGAAAATTTAGAGGATAAAAGAAAATTAAGATATTACAAGAGGTCATTAACCCTAATCTTGAAGATCAAAATTATCACTCCGTTTTAAAAAGCGTAAAGAAGAAGACCCACATAGATAAAATAAGAACGAGCTCTCATGAGCTGCATAGTGAAACCGGGTGTTGGACTTTTCCTAAAATTCTTTGGGCTAAAAGGATCTTTCAACTTTGTGAGACTATGAGTGTTGATGATTAAAAACACTTCCTTTGAACACTGAGATTGTCCTTCGTACACCCACATACGATCTCAGTTTTGATTTTTGTTACAATATGAACCTTCCCAATCTTCTATCTCATCAAATTATGGTAATTTAGGAATGCTCATCTCCAAGATTTTTGAGCACATACATAAAACTCTAAAACGAGCCAAGTAACTTTTACTTTTTCTTCAAAAGATTTGATAAACTAAAATTAGTCTATATAAAATATAACTATCATCATCTATCATCTATTTTTATTCCTTCCAAAATACATTATATTCTAAAAAGATATAACCTTAAAACCCTAAATTAAATGCCACAAACTCACACAACTAATTAAGTGTGATATCTCTTCATATCTACACGAGATGCTAAGAGTTATGGTCCATTATTCCATATAATGTGAGGGTGAATCTAATAAGTTTTTGGATGAAATTTATTTTTAAAGATATTTCAAAATTAGTGGAACACAATAATTTGTATATAGGTATATATTTTCTTTGTTTTTTATTTTTTATTATAAATCTAAATTTAGTTTGAGATAGGAGTCTAAGGTTGAATTTCAAAGAATATGGAACAGTGTGAAATTTAGTTTTAAAGAATTTTAAAAATTAGTTTAACATAATAAATTGTATATATATATTATTTATTTATTATTATAAATTATTTTATTTAAAGGTGAAATTTAATTTTAATTGTTTTCCAAAATTAGTGGAAAATAATAAATTCTATATATATTTTTGTTTTTATTTTATTTTTTATTATAAATTTAAATTTTATTTGAGATAAGTGTATATCTGACTATTATGATTAGTCCTCTTTTAGCTAAGTTATATGGTATTATTTTAGAAAAGAAGATTAATGAATGACTATAAATGGAAGGTAAGCGGGCTAAGGGCCAAGCATGTTTTAGAAGTCATTATTCAACCACAAACCACCTCATTACGCTTAGGATCATTACAAAGGAATGTCATAATAATAATTCTGACCCATTTTGTAGCTTTCTGGATTTTAGAAAAGCTTTTGATACAGTGCCCAGAAATAACTCGTGGAATAGGCTAGAAGAGCTTAAGGTTCGTTTTGAGTTGAGAGCTTCCACGATTAGGTTATACGAAAAGGTCATTGCCAAGTTTAAGAATAGTGAGGGGTAGACAACGGATATGAATTGTAATATTGGAGTTAAACAAGGATGACCCCTCTCCCCTACCCTTTTTGGCATTTACATTGATAAGCTAGAAAGGTGTTTAGAAGAAGTAGGTTATGCCAGTACAATCTTAGTCGGGATAGGTATCATCCTCCTAATTTATACTGATGATATTGTTCTTATGGCAATGTGTCTTTCTAATCTCGATAAGCAATTAATAACTCTTAAATATTTTTTCTTTAACATGTGTATGACTGTTAACGTCGATAAGTCAAAAATCATGATTATAAAATCTAAGAAAGAAAACAATGCAAAATTTATTTATGATAATAGAAATCTAGAGGAAGTGACTTCTTACAAGTATCTCAGAATTCATATTCATCACAAGCTCAATTGGAACTATAGCATTGAGAAAATGATTAATGGAGGGTGGAAAGCTTATTTTGGTCTTGAAAATAACTATAAATCAACTAATCTGGTCATGTGGGATAAAAATAAGTTCCTCTTTGAAACTCTTTTCATCCTTGTTATCTTGAATGGTTGTGAAGTATGTGGGTGCAACATTTCTAGAGAACCTTGGAGGAAGATTGAGCAAATCTAGAAGCGTTTTATAAATTATAACCTCAAAATTAAAAGCAATACACCTTATCCTATTCTCCTCATAGAAGTGGGTTTTTCCCCCATCAAAATCATGGCTATGACTAAGTACCTGATGTACAAGAATAAGATAAATAACATGGGAAACAAGAGACTTCCTAAAATTACTTTAAACTCAAGTCAAAACCAACTACGCCTCAAGTAGTGCTGGTGTAAAGATACCATGGCTTGGTGAAACCATTGGGGAATTGATGAAAATGATATTTTGCAGAACATTGATAATGTCAAAAATATTATTACTTCTAAGTTTAAAGAGAAATTATGGTGTGAGGAAAATTTAGTGGTTAAGAGAAAATTAAGATACTATAAGGAGGTCATTAATCCTAATTTGGAAGATCAAAAGTATCTCTTGGTAGTAACTAGCTCATGGAAGAAAATTAATATAAACAATATTATAACAAACTCTTATGAACTCCATAGTGAAACAAGGTGCTGGTCTATTCCTAAAACTCCATGAGCGGAAAGGGTTTGCCATCTATGTGAGTCTCTATGCGTTGATGATGAAAATCACTTTCTCTTAGAATGCCCTGATTACACCCACTTTAGATCTAAGTTTCATAGTATATTCTACAATACAAACCTTTATAACCTCCTAACTTACCAAAACTATAATGAGCTTGGAAATCTTTTTCAGCACATGAACAAGATTTTAAAGTAAACCAAGTGTTATCCTTCTTAAGGTCCAATAGACCAAAGTTGGTCTCAGTGAACGTTAATTGTCATCATCATCATAAAATTTGCTATTTTAATTTTACTCATATTTAAAAAAAAAATTATGTATACTATGTTTGAATATGTAATGTTTCAACAAAATAAAAATGTAATGAAGAATCTCGTCTAAAAATGTATAGAAATACTACAAATTTCAAAGACATCATGTAATGAAAAATATAAACCATACATAACATGATGCAAATATTAACATTTAGACATCATGAAATGAAAAACATAAAAAATACATAATATAATATCACGTAAATACTAATAGTTATATTAAAACCCTCGGTGAAGGTCTCAGTGAAAGCCTTCAGTAAAAAATTTTGTCGTTGCTACTCATGTGGCTAGAGCATCTTCATTTGGGGGCTCTAAATTAGGTGCATATGTTTCTCGCCTCTTTATTTTTTTTATATTTTATATTTTTAATTTTTAGTTTTAGTGTTTAAAACTTCTGTAAAATTTTGGACATTATGCACCAAAACCTTCGGTGAAAGAACCCTCGGTAAAAGGTGAAACTCCGACGTGAAAACCATCGGTGAAGCTCAGTGGTGAACAAATTCTGTAAAATTTCTGGGCACTCCACTCGCATCTTCATCATTTATTTGGGGGCTCTAAATTAGGTGCATATTTTCCTTCCCTCTCTTTTTTTTATTATTATTTTTTATTTTGTTTTCTATTGTTAGTTTAGTTTTTTCTATATACACTTTTACACCTTTACATAAATACGAGTAATTCAGTGCATTTTCCAAAAAGTGTTAAAAGAAGACCTAGCACAGTTACCCTACAGAAACTTTATGATTTTATGGAGTCGGTAGAGAAACACGTAGGGAAGAAGGAGAGGCTAAACTTTATGAATATATAGAATCCTTATAGAAATGTAGGGAAGAAAGAGAAGCTAAAATTCAGAGAGAGTTAAAAGCCATGCTCTATAATAAATTTACATGTATTCAAGAAGAGATCCAAAAACAATTAGACGATAAGATAAAAAAAATTGGAGAACAAGGTAGAGATAAGGGAGACTAGACTAGATGCAATTGAAATTCAAAAAACAACACCCGAACAAGGAGAGGCAGATACAGTAGAAAATATTAAGTTAAAGGGTAGGATTAAAGAGTTGGAGGAAAAAGTTAACCACAACCTAACCCTAAATAATATAGAAGGTAAAATAGATATCAAACCCATTAAAGAGGAAATGAATAAGCTCATAGCATTAGTCCATGAGCGTAACAAAAGAGATTTAAACCTCATAATTTTTGGTCTGAAAGAGGAGGAAGAAGAGGATACGTTAACCATTATTAAGATAACTTCACAATAGGTTACAAATTGAAACTACCGGTCTCATAAAAGAAAACAGGTTGGGGAAATTAATTGAGAATAAAGAAAGACTAATATGGGTTAAGGTTAGCTTTACTGAACAAAAATACAACATACTAGTAAGATATCAAGTTTGAAAGGTTAAGGAATATTTATAAATGAAGACCTCATTCCAGAGGATCAATCCGAATTACGAAAATATGTCCAAAAGGTAAACAAAGCTAGGAAGGAGGGAAAATGGGCATTAATCATAAACATGAAAGGTGTTATTAGAGATAGAAATCAAAAGGATAGTGATAAATAACAATTTGACACACTCCAAATATTCTCCTAGAACTGTCGAGGATTTCCATGGAGCAAAGGTGCTAACTTAAGTTTGATCTTGAGTGAAATTGATATTATATTATTGGTTGAAACTTGGGAACATGAGGAGTCCAAGGTCCCTGTTATAGACGGATATGTCCTATGGTCAATATGGAATAAACATCCATGTCATAGAGGCATTGGTGGTATAACCTATTACCACGCCTGTTACATTAGGAAGAACTTATCTCCACATGTTAGTATTTATAAAAAAGTCCCTTACAACCAATTTATTTGGATAGAGATTGCATACATTAATGATGAAAAAACCTACATAGTCATCTGCTATTTTGCCCCTATTAATTGCAACTTCTATAAAAATACCAATTTAGATAAAAAAAATTGTCCTTATAATGGTTTAAAACATGATATTTCTAGTTTAAGGAAGGAAGGAAATATCCTTTTGATGTATGACTTCAATGCTCGAACTTCCAGTAACCAAGATATTCTTTTAAGCAACTATTCCAACCCTAATCCTCTTTGGTTAGATGAAGATCTTGACCTAGCTAAAAGGTACAAAAGAAGTTTTGAAGATCTAGGTGAAAATTTATTCGGGTTTGAGCTGGTCAAATTTTGTAGTACTCAAGATCTTATCATTTGCAACAGTCTCACAGAATGACCAAACTCCAACCACATGACTTCTATCCACAGACTTGGACATAGTGTGGTAGATTATGTTATATCCAATATCCCTATATACAACAAATTAATATATTTCAATATCGTCAACGACCATGAGCTCGACTCTGATCATAGACCTTTAATTATACCTCTCAATATTTCCATGCATAGCGATCCCAAGGAGGAAAAATATCATTGCCAAATCACCCAATCTTCGATAAAACTAAAGCTGACATTTTTCTCCATGATCTAGAAAATGAACTGGTTCCTTTATCTAGTATGGAGAATATAGAAAATCTCTGCCGTAATTTTTCTACAACCCTCTCGTCGTCCATTAACAAGTTCTCTATTGAAGTAGAACCAATCGTCTCCAACCCTCTTGTCGATTAGAACGAGCAATAACTGAGAACCAACCCTTGGTATGATCACGAGTGTAAAGATGCAAGACAAGAAATTAAACAAGCTACTATATATTCAGTAAAAATGGACAAGATAAATCACTACAAAGCCTTAATTAAAAGAAAAAAAGACAATAACTAAGTAAAAGGAAGGAAAATCTCCTACACCTCTCCAAGGTGGCTCCTAACAAATTCTGGAGGCAAATTATAACTCGCAAAACAAAAGAAGACAATAAAATTGCTTTAAAGGATTGGAATTCCTATCTTAAAAAGCCTTATGAATCCTCGGATATCATAGATAACATTCAAACCCTTCTTACAACAAATTTTTTTTTCTCATTAAAAGACATAGATTTTGGGGTTAAGCGCTTAGCAAATGGAAAAGCCAAAGACATTGAAGGCTACCAAGCGGAAATCTTAAAAATTGGAGGGCTTATCCTCATCCCGCACATCCACAAACTCTTTAATCTAGCAGTCAAGCAAGGGTTTCCTACACCTTGGACTCAAATCCTCATTATTCCTATTTTCAAAAGTGGTGATAAAAATGACCCCTCTAATTATCAGACTATTATGATTATTCTTCTCTTAGCTAAGTTACATGGTATTATCTTAGAAAACAAGATCAATGAATGACTAGAAATGGAAGGGAAGCGGGATAAAGGCCAAGCAGATTTTAGAAGGAATCATTCAACCACGGACCACCTCGTTACACTTAGGATCATTGCAGAGGAATGCTATAATAATAAGTCTGACCTATTTTTTTGCTTTGTGGATTTTAGAAAAGCTTTTGATACAGTGCCTAGAAATAACCTATGGAATATGCTAGAGGAGCTTATGGCTCATTTTGAGTTTAGAGCTTCCACGATAAGATTATACGGAGAGGTCATTTCCAAGTTTAAGAATAATGAGGTATGGATAACAGTTATAAATTGTAATATTGGAGTTAAACAAGTTTGCCTTGTCTCCCCTACCCTTTTTTGGTATTTACATTGATAAGTTAGAAAAATGTTTAGAAGAAGGAGGTTGCACTGGTACAATCTTAGTTGGGACAATTATCATTCTCCTACTTTATGATGATGATATTGTTCTTATGGAAAGGTGTCCCTATGATCTCGATAAGCAATTAAGAATTTTTAAATATTTTTTCTCTAACATGGGTATGACTTTTAACACCGACAAGACAAAAATCATGATTATAAAATACAAGAAAGACACCTATGCAAATTTTATTTATGATAATAGAAATCTAGAGGAAGTGACCTCTTACAAGTATCTCGAAATTGATATTCATCATAAGCTCAATCAGAACTAGAAAATGATTAATGCAGGATGGAAAGCTTACTTTGGTCTTGAAAATAACTGTAAATCAAGCAATCTGGTCATGTGGGATAAAAATAAGTTCCTATTTGAAACTCTTGTCATCCCTGTTATCTTGTATGGTTGTGAAGTATGGGGGTGTAGCATATCTAGAGAATCTTGGAGGAAGATTGAGCAAATCCAGAAGTGGTTTTAACTTATAACCTCAAAATTAAAAGCAATACACTTTACCCTATTCTCCTCATAGAAGTGGGTATTCCCCCCATCGAGAGCATGGCTATGACTATGTACTTGATGTAGACGCATAAGATAAATAACATGGGAAATGAGAGACTTCCTAAATTTTCTTTAAACTCAAGTCAAAACCAACTACACCTCAAGTGATGTTGGTGTAAAAATACCATGGCTTGGTTAAACCATTGGGGCCTTAATGAAAACGACAGTTTGCAGAACATTGATAATGTCAAAAACATTATTACTTCTAAGTTTAAAGAGAAATTCTAGTGTGAAGAAAATTTAGCAGTGAAGAGAAAATTAAGATACTACAAGGAGTTCATAATCATAACTTGGAAGATCAGAAGTATCTCTCGGTAGTAACTAGCTCACGAAAGAAAATTAATATAGCCAAGATTAGAATGAACTCTCATGAACTCCATAGCGAAACAGAGTGTTGGTCTATTCCTAAAACTCCATGGGCGGAAAGTGTTTGCCATCTATTTGAGTCTATGAGCGTTGATGATGAAAATCACTTTCTCTTAGAGTGCCTTGCTTACACCTACATTAGAATTGAGTTTCATAGTATTTGTTACAATACAAACCTTTATAACCTCCTAACTTGCCAAAACTATAGTGAGCTTGAAAAACTTTTTGGCAAGCCTTTTGAGCACATGAACAAGATTTTAAAATAAACCAAGTATTATTGTTCTTAAGGTCCGATAAACCAAAATTGGTCTCACTATACATTAATCATCATGGTCATCATCGATCACTCTTGTATTTCTCATTGAATTAGTAATATTCTATAAATTGCGTTTCTCATTGAATTAATAAATATTAAATAGATATTAGTTCCGATACATTTAGCTCCATTCTTCACGGCTGAGCGGTTAAGTTTTATGGTTGATTTTGAACAACACTTTCCCGATCAAATTTAATCATAACATACATTTGTTTCCGATATATTTGGCTCCCATTTTTCACGGCTGAACAGTTTAGTTTTATGGCTGATTTTGAAAAATACTTCCCCGATCAAATTTAATCATGTGCAAAAGAGTGCTTATAACTTTACTTTTTGTAATTTTATAAGGTGTCGTTATTATGTTTTACAATGTTTATAACTTGACTTTTTGCAATTTTACAAGGTGTCGTTATTATTATGTTTTATTATAATGCTTCAATAGTGTGTGGGCAGAGAAATTAGTGTACTTTTTAGTTTAATTAGTCATTATTTTAAAAGTTGATGAGCGAGTTTCATGGAGAAGTGCCTAGGAATCCCACTTTTCGAAAGATCTGGACATCCCCAATTTTTAGGGAAAAAAAAACCCACCATCACTTAAAAAAAAGGAATAGCGCGAAACATTTCTAACGAGGGAAACAAGGTGCAAGGATCGGAGGGTGGTGGGCAATCCCTACCATTAGAAGTGTGCCCTTGCAACATGCCCATGTTACATGATCACAAATGTGTTCTAACACATGTGGCATCATGTTAGAATAGGTTCAACAATTTGTTTTTTTTTTAAATGTTAAAATTACCTCTGACCTAAGGACATAAACATAAAAGTTCAAACACATTTTGAAGATTTATCTATTTATCTATATATATAATGGTTAACGTCCATTGAGACCAAACTTTGCTCTATCGGACCTAAAGAAACAAATTAATTAGTTTGCTTTAAGATTTTATTCCCATGCTCAAAGAGCTCGGTGAGAAGCGTCTCAAGCTCACTATAATTTTGACAAGTTAAAAGGCTAGGAAGGTCGGTATTGCAATAAAGATTATGAAACTGAGATCTAATGTGGGTGTATGCAGTGCACTCTAAGAGGAAGTGGTTTTCATCTTCAATGATCCTATTCTCATAGAGGCGATAGATCCTTTCCATCCATGGTGTTTTAGGAACTGTCCAACAACCAGTTTCACTATGGAGCTCATGAGAATTCATTCTTATCTTGGCTATATTAATTTTTTTCTTTGAACTAGTTAACACAGAGAGATATTTTTTATCTTCTAGAGTATGGTTGATGAGCTCCTTATAATATCTTAGTTTTCTTTTAGTCTCTAAATCTTTTTCACACCACAATTTCTCTTTAAACTTAGAAGTAACAATATTTTTAATGTTATTAATATTTTGCAATACAACATTTTCGTCAATCTCCTAATAGTTTAACCAAGCCCTGGTATCTTTATACCAACCTCACTTGACCATAGTTGATTTATATATATATAAACAAAGGATTTAGTCATGATGTTATAAATCTTGGTCCATGTACAAAACAAAATGCCTTAACATTTTTGGAATATTTTTTACTATATTATAAACATAAGCATAGGGTAGAAGTTTAGAACAAGGATGCGTTTCCTAGTTAAGATAATTTTTCCTTATGAGAGGAATATCAAGCATGGGGCACAACATGGACGGATCTCTTTCTTTAATATATAAATTGGGGATGAAAACGAAGGATTTTTTAAAGTATAGTTTAATCTTTTAAGTTGAAATTATTATATTTAACAAATTTACAATAGGGCTCTTTGTTGTAGGGAAAAATGATGAAAATGTTGTAGGTGTTTAGTTTTGCATAATACATATTTTCCAAAAAAAAAAAATTCAAAGCAAAAGAGACAAAAAAGAGAAAAAATTAAGTTTATTATTAAGTTTATTTTTATTTTTTTTCAAGTTATTTTTTTCAATTGATTTTAGTTTTTCTTTTCTATAGCTGGTAGAGACATGCAACTTGAAGATTCTAGAGAGTATTTGGCTCTTGTAGATATTTCTTGAGTTCTCTCATTGGATTAAAGGTAAGAATATCTCACTATTTTTAGTTTTCTACAAATCCTTTCTTATAGTTTGAATAATTTACTATATTAAATGTGTTTTTTTAGTGAGTTTGAGATTCAATGGATGAATGGTATTTGAGGGAAAGGTTTCATATTTGAGGAAAATAATTGTAGATATATGGGTTTTGGGTAGGATTTATGAATTTAGGCAAATATTTACCTTGGGTTTTATAAGTAAAGTATTAAAATAAATTAAGCAAAAAATTTAAATACTATGTAGTATTTTAGAGGATTGGGCTTATCTCTTCCTCCTTTTCTTTTCTTTCTTTCTCTACCTCCTTCCTTTTCCTCAAATTTTCTAAATCCTCCTTCCTCTTCATCTTTTCCCAAAATCCTCCTTCATCCTCTTCCCTTCCTCCTTCCTCTTTTTCTTTTCTTCCAAGTACTCCTCATTCCACACCCCCTCCCCTGACCCCAAATCATCCTTACTCTTCCTCTTTTCCCCTAAATTATTCTTCCTCTTCCACTTTGTCTTCTCCTCCTCATCGATTCTTCTTTATCTTCTCCTCCTCTTATTTTTCAACTCTTCTTGATACCCCTTCTTATTCTTAAACCCCACCCTATTTTTGTTCTTCTTCTCCTACTTCTCCCTCCACTTCTTATTATGCCCCTCTTTCTCTTAATTTCATTTCCCCTTCCTTCATCTTCCTTTTCCTCTTCTCTATATTCTATGGTTATATTTCCCATCCTTTTCCTCTTCTCTATATTCTATGGCTATATTTCCCATCATTGGACTTGTACACTTGTTATTATATGTTATGAGGGTGAAAGTACATAATTGAGTAAAAATATCATAATTATTTCACAAGGAAACAATTTAATTTATAATTATAAAATAAGAATAATTTCATAATTAATAAAATTATGAAATAAGAATCGTTTCATAACTAAGAAATTATGAAATAATAATTATTCCATAATTGAGAAGAAAGTTCGTAGTGATTTAGAAAGAGCTAGAAAATCCTCATACTTGAGCATGAAACCTATGCATAACTAGTAATTGCATAGTTTTCATATAATCAAGCTTATCTATGAGTTATATCCATCTAATTCACAGGCCATGAAGCCTATCTCCAAACTCCTCTAAATTACTATGAGAAGAGGCCAAATCAAGGGGAGAAGGGATTCATTTTTTTAGTATCCTCATGCAGGAAAATTGTTCTTGATATCCTTAGTTTTTATGTTTTCTTTCCTCTTAAAAAACCTTGTTTCAGAATTTTGTTTTCTCTTGAGTGAAGATTTCAGATCCATAGATTATCTCTACACATTATTCAAGGTGAATATTGAATATAGGGAAGGTGAGGCATTGGTGGCTTAGGTCATAGCAATCCAACCTATAGCTTTATCCCACTTTGATTTATGATGTAGATCCAATCACGCAAATATATATCCTACACAAGAATACAATACTTGAACCTCGTGTCCTATGGAATAATAATAACATATATCTAAACATAAACCAAATTGACCATGAAGATATCCTAATTAGCCTATTAGGACCAAAGAGATTGAATCATTACATACCCAACTCCCATGTAGCCTCATTAGGGCCTAAGTGATTCCATTGAACTCTTACCAGATCAATGACTTTGTTCCAAAGCAATGCTACTATCCTATTTAGGAGGCATAGTGGTTCTATTTGGAACTATCCTTTTGGATTCACTTAGATCACACCCCAATCAATCACATGGTTAAGATCATGTACATATGTCTTATGTAAGGAAACAAAAAAAACATTATGAGCTTTAGTATTAACATACAATGTGATTTTATATGCAACTAACCCTATCCTTGTAATCATTTCAATTGACCCACAATATCATAGTGCCATCTTGGCACAATTTCCAATATTCATAGAAATTTTCCTTGGCCTCACTTGAAGTTAAACATGATCCCCAGCTTATATTCTTTATGCACTCTACTTTTATTGACATAGATTTTATACCTATCCCGGGATGCCTTCAAATTCTACCTAATTTTTGTGAATTCTTGCTCCACTTTCTTAAGCATTTTTGGCCCAAAAACAATTCTATTACTGAATTATCCCATCTCACTAGTGTCATGCATCCTATTTCATATAAATCTTTTAATGTATTCATTTTCAATGATGCTTGATTCCAATGTCGTATGTAAACTCTACTAGGTGATAATCCTCCCACTTAGGTGGTTTATCCATCACATACATCTGAAGCATGTCCTATGTCACTTGATTTACCCTTTCAGTTTTCCCATCTATCTACTGATGGTAAGTAGTGATAAAATTAAACTATATTCCGAAATTCACAAAAATAATTTTCCAAAAGTTAGATGTAAACTTGGTATCTTTGTCAAATACATTTGCTTCAGGTAACACATGCAATTTGAATAAATCTTTCATCAATACTCTTGTTATATCATCAATCTTGTGAGTATATTTAATAGGGATAAAATGTGTTACTTTGGATAATTTATCCACCACAACCATGATAAGACCATGTTTTCTTGAGGTAGTTGGTAACTAGTAATAAAATGCATGGTTACTACTTCCCATTCCCATTCTGGAAGTGGAAAAGGTTCCAATAAATCTACTGGTTGGCATTATTCAACATTATCTTGTCTATATTTCATACATCTATAAATGTATTTGGAAACATATTTGTTCATCCTAGGCCAACATCCTTCTTTCTTGTTGTAGAAATTGTTTTATAGCAGCTTGGGTTTCTAGAATATGGCATTTTTTGGATTTCATCCATGATAATTCTTTTCAAACTTGAAGAGTAAGGAAAACAATTTCTATTTTTATAATCAAGAAGTTCATCATCCTTCAATTTATAACCTTCATACTATGGTTTTCATAACCCTAAAACTTAGTACCATTCATAAGATAAACAAAGATAAATGATGCAAAATACAAGAAATTATAATGCATATTTACTTAATAAAAGGAAATATATAAGGAAGATGGGGAAAAATAAGTAGTGTATTATGAAAATAATTTCAGGAAACAATGTGCACTCAGCTATTAAGGTTGGTTGACCTTTCACTTGAGCATAGAACCAATACAAAAATCCTTGAAAAGGAAATCAATATTCTCCTAAATCCTTAAATAGGCTTTCAATAATAAAAGCTATAACTACTTAGTGGACCTAAACCCTAACCACTTAGTGGGCCTAAATTAAAACATAGACTCTTTTTACATTAATTTCCCATTACTAACTTCTCGTCCTTATTCAAATGAAATGGTCACGTGATTTTTTTAACGAACTACTGGTAAGGATAGGACCCTAACATGGCCCCACTCCCCTCCCCATCAACACAAGCCTTGTCCCCAAGGATGGAGGTGAGGAAATTGCTGCAGAATCCCTTCTAATTCCCACGTGACATATTTTTCTTGTATATATTTCCACTAGATCATGAATTATTTGATTGCACATTTACACAATTGACACTCCCTGGTATCCAATACTACTTCTATTTGGGTCCAAATGGATCCTTCCTCATCAAGTTTTGTGGTAACTTGGTATACACTTTACAATTGGATCCCACCACCTTTTTAAGGAAATATACTTGAAAGATTGAGTGAGATTGATCTAGCATATCTAGCTTGTAGGTCACCTATCCAATATGTTGTATGATATTATAAGGTCCATAGAAATTTGGGGCCAATTTTTTGGGGAGGTGAATTTTTAGTGATGTTCTCTTATAAGTTTGAAGGAAAAGAAACACTCGATCCCCTTCTACAACTGAATGTTCTAAGAATTTTTTATTCACTTATTGTTTCATTCTATTTTGAGCCATGGACAAATTATCCTTAAGTGTTTAGAGAATCATTTCTCTGGTGTGAAGTGTGTTATCTACTGCATGGACATTTGATATTCCTGGTAAATAGGAGACCACATACACGGGTTTTGGCCATACACTACTTCATATGGGGTCATTTTAGTAGATCCATGATAAATATAATTATACCACCATTCAACAAGATGATTCCATTGTGCCCACTAGTGTGTCCTTTTTAATGCAAATCATATCAAATACATTTCCAAGCACTTATTGACCACTTCTATTTGACAAAACGTTTGGGGATGATAGGCTATGTTGAGTTTAAACTAGTACCATGAACTTTAAATAGCTCCTGCCAAAATTTTCTCATGAATGTAGGGTTCGATAAAAAACCGTTGGAAGTGGGAATATCATGTAGCTTAAAAATATGATCCATGAAGACTTGGCCCATGATGGTTAGTGTAAAAAGGTGTGATATTCCACAAATGTGACCAAATTTGGAAAGGTGATCTTCTACCACAATGATGACTAATTATCACTAACTCTAAGAATATCCACTATAAAATCCATATAGATACCAAACGATATATAGGTGGGAATTAAAATTGGCCGCAATGCTCCTAGTGACTTCACCGTTGACCCTTGTGTCATTGAAAAGTGTCATAGGATTTGACAAAGTTTTGGATGTCTATTTTATGCCTTCCCACAAGAAGGATTTCTTAATTCTCTCATAGGGACCATCAAGCAACCTTCAAATTTTATGAAATAGTATCATCCCTCCTATCATAAGAGATGAGGCGTAAAACCATGGATAATCATAGAATGGATTCCTTATTTGTGAGAGGTTTTCCCAGGAGAGAAACAAAAATAAAGGATATGGGGGGAGATCTAAATATAAGAGTAGATATAAATTGCTCGGAAAAGGAATAAGGAAGTGCTAGAAATGTGGTAAGGATGGGCACTATAAAAAGGTTTGCAATTCTAATAATGTTGAGAAAGCAAAGGGATCTGATGATATCACTTCCATAGAGACGAAGAACTCCTTAGAAGAAGGAGGGGATGCGTACCTAGCTTCCATGGGTAATAATCCAGAATGTGATATATGGTTGATTGAATCAGGCGTGTCATGACATATGACCCCTCACAGGGAGTGGTTCAGTGAATATGAAAAGTACAATGGAGGAGATGTGTACTTGGGAGATAATTCACCAGCCAATATTGTTGGACGTGGTAGAGTCAAGCTGAAAATTAGGGATGGAAGGATTAGAACTTTTCCTAGAGTGCTACACATTCCAAATCTAGAGAGAAACTTGATATCTATCAGAAATATGGATGTTGTAGGTGTAAATAATGTTTGTGGAGATGATGGTTGCAAAATGGTTTGAGGATCAATGGTATTGATGAGGGGAGTTTGTTATGGAAATCTGTACAAACTATTGGTAAGCACCATCATCGATGAATCATAACAATTTTGTTGTGCATGAGGAAGGAAGTAAATATGACAGAACCATAAATGCCCTAGGAGGAAATATGATGCTATGGAATCAAATATTGGGGATATTAGAGAAAAGGGCCTTCAAACATTGCAAGTTAAAGGTATGGTTGAAGGTATGACTGATTGCACTTTGGATTTTGGTTTCTGTGAAAATTGCATATATGGAAAACATAATCGAGTAAGATTTGTATCCTATGCTACAAGAGAAAAATGAATTCTAGAGTCAATACATAATGATGTGTTTGGATTTGTGCATATTCCATCAATAGGTAGATCTATGTAGATGTTTCATTTATATATGATTTCTCAAGGAACACATGTATTTATTTCCTTCGAAAGAAATCTAAAGTATTTGCTAAGTTTAAATAATTTAAGGATCTTGTGAAGAACTAGACAAGAAGGTGTTGCTGGAGAAGGTTGACACCTTGAAGAATCTTGCAGACTCTTTAACAAAGTTTGTTATTTAATAGAATTTCTCTTGGTGTAGAGAATCTATGGGTAGTCATGCCTTGAACCTGTGATGAGTACATGACTCATTGTTGTGCAAAGAAAACAATAAGTGGGAGAATTTTGGGTATATGTTATATTATTTGCATGTGTGTGGGGGGGGAGGTGTTCATGTCAGCGGAATGCCTGACGATTCCTATCGGCACCTTCACAAAAATGGTTTGTAGGCCATTTCCAATGCGAGCGTAGAGAGCACACATTTTTGGGCTGTTTTTGGCTATTCTTGGGAATTTTCTAAAAGTATGTAATTTAATCTTGGTTAAGGGATTGGGGTTTATTTTATAGTCTATTTTAATGGATTAGGGTATTGGATGTTGTGAAATACCTATATTGTATTGTGAGTTATTCATAATGATGATGCAAAAAATAGGAGGTGTGGCTCCAAGGTTTGTTGGTGTTGTCGGTTAAGGTTTTCCAGGGTAAATCTGGGTGTTTTATGTGTGAATGTTGTGGTGTAATCTCTATTTTTCTTAAAGAATATGTATCTTTTATTCTCTACAAAGGTTTAAAAATTACAAAAAAATACACAAGATATGAGGAAAATATATCCCTCCTAACCAATGGATATATGCTCAAGTTGTACAAAAATCCATTTAAAAAGGGAGAGTTGATCACTCTAGTCCATAGTCAATAATTGAATTTGGTAAGAAACAAAAATTATCCTTCCCAAAATGGTTCCTAGTCTCATGAAAAGAAAAAAAGGGAAAAAAGGAAATAAATTCCCATGTGAAAAACTCATTGAGGCATATGCAACAAAACTGTCCTTGAAATCCTTTTTTGAGGAAAGTAAAACTCTACAAAATAAATCATCGCCATGGTGAAACCAATCCAAGTTTTATCGGAAAAATGTGGTTAGTGCGGACAAAAAACATTTTCCTAGTATATATAATATAGGTATAGAACAAAGCAAAAACAAATATGAAATTATTTCCCTAGATTTAACAAGATTACTTGATCATAATGAAGCCTTACCTTTTCTCTAAAGATTGTCCTTAATAGATGGAAATATTTAGCTTAGTTGACCTTTGAAGAACTTGCACACATTAGAGCCAACAAAGAAACAAGGAAACATAAAAGATAATCTAGAAAATCTATATCAATGACCAAAGAGAAAAATAATAAACAATGAGTTATAAACAATGAATTACACAAAGTTTATGGGAAAGGGAAAACATATTGCATTAATGAAATGAATGGAAAGATTAAAACCAAAGGAGCTTCGATATTGTGCTTCTCTCCACAAGTATTTTTCTTTAAAACTCCAATCTCTTTTCCTCTCAATCCGACAAGAATTTTAACAACATAAAGGTGCTTTCTTGGTCCTCCCTACACCATGAAGGTAAGCTTACATTTATAAGCCAAAATGAGATAAAATGGGTTGATATTTACTTGCAGGAATTTTAGGGATTATCCCTAGGGGTTAGGGGATCAAATGCCACCTAATATAATTGGTTGGGATAAGCCTCCATGAGGGATTTCTTCTAGAAAGATCTCAAAACTCCTCTTTTCTCCTTTTATTAAGTGCCGATGCTATTTTTACACTAGAAAGGGTCACCAGGAATGAACGATGCTCCTTGCATAAAGGCAAGGAGTGTCAACGATTCTAACAAGTTAAAATCCCTTCAAAAATTCCATTGGCACATGTAATCTAGGTATTTAGGAAAAATGACAATATTTTGGTGTAACAGATTCCCCCCCAAAGCATGAGGCTAGAGGGATACGACAGGTGAAATACTTTGATAGATGTAGTTTGGAGGATGAGGAAAAAGACTGTCGGTTGAAGGCATTTTACGGTACTATATACTCTGAGATATGTACTTTGGCTGAGTCAAAACATGGCTATCGACCAATACATTGCAGATCCATGAATAAATGACTTGGTCATGGCTACCAACATACACTCTAGATCCATGATGAACAAGATTCAAATTTGGACATAGATACCAGACATACACTATATATTTATATTATCATGACTCAAACTTGAGCATATCCACTAGACATAAATTGAGGATCTATGTAGTGACTCAATCACAAAATACTCCATCATAACCCAGAGAAAGGAAAATACTCAAGTGAATGCCTAAACACCTAGGGTATTCATCCCAATCTCGAATAGTACAATTCTATCCATGTGAATAGATTTTTTGATGTAGAACATGGTAGAAACCAATTGATTATCAGTCATTGATGTATACTATTAACAAGTGCAAGGGAAATCACCATTGATGTCAATGATTTCCAAGCTACCCTAGTACATTCCTTCGAATGTGAATAGATGAGTTGAATTCTAACAATTGACAGAATCTTTCAATCAGAGGACAATGATGGAAGCCTACTTTTGAAAGCAAGGAAACCTACCATTGAGGTATGTAGGCCTCAAGGTACTAACTAGTTTCTAAGGCTAATTCCCAGATGATGTGCTATTATAAAAAATAATATACTCGTCGAATGAGGGCCATGATGTTTCCCCAATCATCGACATGAAACTAGAACAAAAGTGATTTGAAGTGATTTTTATTATGGAGAAAACATGGGACTAACTCAGAGATGAATGAATCAAAGGAAGGTAGGGTAATTGTTGATGTTGGTAGTGGAAAAGGCTCCCTTTTAACATTGAATGACATGAAAAAATGGCTTGGCAATATTGACTCAACGAGGCATAGAACAAACATACTGCAAAAGACAAGACGATGCATTCTTTCAATGAAAAAGGAGTAAATTGACTCATGAAAATGGATCAACTTGATGACAAGATGATTACCCAACTATTTAAATTAAATGCAGATAGATGCCATGTTCAAGGGTGACTATAAGCTTCCATTAACACAAATGAATTTTTTTTTCCTATTCCTTTGATTTCTCCATCATGAAGGATTAGTACCTCTTTGATTTTTAACAAGCTAAAAAATGGTAACAAACACTCGATATAGCTCATTAGAATAGGATGAGCCAAATATCATATGTTTTATGAACCCGAGAAAGGAGGGGTTCAATCTCAAAAACGGTCCTTCATTGTTTGAATTTACGAGTTTGAAGAAGGTAAAATTAGTGTCATTTGATGTTTAGATAGTCTGAAAGGACTAAAGAAGACTCCAATGTATATTTTTTCATAAATGTAGTCCCTAAGGTCTGAAAAATTGTAAACCGATACCTACGAGATCTCTTCTAGTTATGATAAACTAGAGCGTACCTTTTTTGTAAATAAGTCTAAACGGTCCGAAAAAGGGGTAAACTATCATCGGATAGATGATATTTCAAATACTCTTACAAGCGTGAAATAAACAAGTTCACTTGATGATCTTTTCCTATTTATAGAGTCTGAAAAGAGCTTAAAGACAACTCCGAGGAGGTCCTTTTTGTATAGGTTTTACGAGCCTCAAAATGTGATAAAAGTATACTTGACACATTTTCGCTTAGTTTTTACTAGCACAACCATGGTATCAAAGGAGGTCGAAAGATTTTTCATTTTGAAAATGAGCACGAAAAATATAAAAACAAACTCCTCCATAGCAAAAAATTATTCAATTTGTCCTGAAATCTGAACTCTCCAAAAAGGGTATTAGAATTCTTTTCGATTCAAAACATTAGGAAAAAAGGTGTAAAAACAAATAATATTTAAATAATTAAAAGTAATTTTCATATTTTTCCAAAATATAGATTAAAATACCAAAAAGTAAATGATTTTTACCATTTGTTTTTAACCATAGAATTGCGAGTAAAAAAGTGCTTTTGTAGGCGATTTTGTTGTGGAGTTTGCTGGCGCTTTATTCAATTATTTGCCATTTCGTCAGATCTAGGTAATTTCCCTTCCCTTCCTCTTTGATTTGATGGTATAAAATCAATTTTTATCCATGTATTTATGTGTTTTTATAATGTTTTCTTGGGAGTTAAGAGCACACCGTAGGCGATGCTCTTCTCCTTTTCGAGAAGTGTGTAGTTGCACCTATCGAAAGGGGAAAGAGTGTCATCCCCGCTCTATCTACAAATGGTAAGTCTGTCGACACCCTGTTTGTAGGGGGGAAATGCACCAACATACCATTTTTTTTTTAAACCATAGATTCAAGATAAAAATGGAAACTGTTTTAAAACCATAATGCTTCTAAAGGATGTTTAATTGTTTTCTATAGATTTTCCAACACAAACATGGTCATGTGGAAGGAGAGAGAACACGAGCTAGATGATTCTCAAGCTTCCAATTATCCCAACACTGTATTGTATTTGAGAGAGTGTGGGACCTTGAAATTCTTTTGGATCCTAGGTATGAGTGTTCATGTTTGATTACTAGATCACCTGATCAGAATGTGGGATCTAGAACAACAACACTTTCAGGTTGGAACTCACATTCTCACCCTAGATGTGGAAGACATCTATTTCCTCACTGATCTCTCAAGGAAATAGAATCTTGTGTCACTCTCTAGGCCAATAGGGGGAGAAATGACGATAGATGGTCTGATAGATGAGTACTTCACCATTGGTACAAGGTACCAGGGTGGGAAGATACCCATAGAACATGTGACAGATCGACCCCTTAGGACTATCTTATTCACTATTGAGAACATGGTGGGTAGCCAAGTTTTCCACCAAACTATATGATCTCAGATGCTCTACGCCTTGGAGTGCACAGCTCCAACCACTAGTACAAAATGAGGAATTAGCTACTATGTGACTAAAAATTCTAGTCACCACAGGTTTTTCAAGTGATTTACTACTAAATATGAGCAATTTTGATTGACCCAACTATAAACAACTAAAATTAACGACTAAGTTAGTCACCAGTTAACAAATATGACTAGACAATAAGTGACAGAGTTAAAAATGACTAACATAAACGACTAATTTAGTCACGACATAAAAAATGACTAACTAGAAGAATATGAATTAGTCATTTTTAATTATGTCATGGAAAATTGCAATTGTGACAATGAAGTGTTACAATTTAGTAAATTTTGTAAATTGTCTACCTTCTATTAGTAATATTGGTGCCATGCACCTCAATCTTCAGAGATACAACAAAGCGATTGAACGAATTTTCTCTTGACCATATTTATTCCTACTGCACCATTGAAGCAAACTGTTAAGCTTGTGCCAAAGGAAATTAGGTTCCTACAGTTATGAATTAGGTACTAGAACTAGTACCATATCGATACCTAAAAGAATCATAGCTAGTTGTTGATCCTTCAATGTAAGAGTCCCAAGTCCCATACTGAGTTGTTTTTCTAACTTCAATATAAATATCATGATTTGTGACCATCAAACTAGCTGCACCAATCGACGCAGCTTCACCAGGATCAATTCCTTTAAACATCGTCAGTTGATCCAATAATAATTGAACCGATGGAAGCACCAAGAAAAATATTTTAACCAATCAAAGACTCAATTATAATTAAACTGGGGCGCTGACCCAGAACTAGTCTCAGATCCATATGCAGTAAAGGTAGAAGCCCGACCCCATCTCGAAGTTTCAGGTAAATATTTCGATTCCTCGATCTTTAACAGTCCTGATCACCTCGCAGAATATGATATGTATAATGCAGTGATGACCTCTCCTTATTACTATCAAGTTAAAATTCCTTTATGCATTATTGGTGAGGTAAATTTTGCATCTGACGTCACCACCCTCCCGATTCACGATATGCACAACTAGAGACATCCAGTGAGATCTCTACAACTCCAAATGTTAGTGGATGTGTTTGATGGAATCAAGCCTCTTCTCTAAGTGCAATATTGTTGTCAACTTGTACACTCAAAATTAGTTCAACTGATTGTCGTCAATGTTGTTGGGCATTTGTCTAGTTATGTGCTGGTAAGTTGAATCCTTTTGGGTTAATAGTCACACTAATCTATGTCGATAAGTTTATTAGGAGATGTGTTTCCTCCCAGGAGGTCACATGTTCAAATCCGGAGGGGGGTAGGGTATGTACACCTATGTATACTTCAGCAGTTAAATAGTTGCACAAAGGAGGTTCCTTGTCCCACAAATAAGGGGGTCTCATACAACAAAATTGGTGTCTCGCTTGACCGTGATCTTAAAAATATATTATTATTATTTCTTGAAAATGAGGAAATAACTTCAACACAAATGGAATGGAAGTACACAAAAAATCCCTTTAGCAAAATAGGTCTACCTAATCGAAACCATAGATTATTCTCAAGAGATCAACCCCTCAAGTGATTGGGAGATAAGTTTTAGACTCTAAATCATAAGCTACTAGAATGATTAACATAAATTCAAACCTAATTAATAACTAGGAAATTTAAATTCATTATTATTATTTTTATTATCATAGAACAACAATAATTATATTTACACCCCCCCCCCCCCCAAAAAAAAAAATTAATGTTTTAGTTTACAAATCCATGGAAAGGACTTGAGTTCTTGATATCTACTTTGAAATTCATTGAAAATAAGATTATACAGGCCACTTAAATTCAGAGAAAACACTCTCTTGGTATGTGAAAGTTCCTCTTTGGAATTAAGTAGGCATGAAGGAGTGGCGAGCAATGTTCAAAATTGAACCCTTTCGAGCCCTTCCAAAGGGTTCTAGCCCTTCTTAGAAGTGTAAAGTTAAAATTTCCCTTAAAAAAAAAATTAAAATCTAAAATTTACCCTTCTAATTAAGCAGGGCATAGTTTATGTCAACATTTCAAAAGAAGGGCAACATTTGAAATTACCCATCCATATAAATTTCTCAAGATATTGAATTTCCTATGCTATAAATTTCAAATCGTCATTCAAAATATTGGAAATTTGATAAATTATAATAACTCACTCACTCATGTCATGCACTCACTGCTTAGCTATGCAAGATGACCAGTAATGATTGATCACTATGAGACACTAGCCATCAAGATGCGACTCTGACCCCCAATGGGGCTGTAATCTAAAGTGTGGCAATGTGTCAACGACTATGACTATAACATCAAATAGCAACTACTAGTCTACTACTAGGCCCAAAACAAGCTCAAAACTTTGTTCCTACTACCGATGTGAACCTCGCTACCAATGTCCACTATTTTTTAATCAAAATAAAATTCAAAAGGCCAGTTTGATGAGTACTCTTCTACAAGATTTCATTTCTTGCATGAATATCATGGACTCATGACAACTATAAACAACACTTGATGTCATGCAAATACAAATAATGGCATGTATCTAAGATCACAAACTGTACATAGGTTGATTTATGCAATGCTATAGAGAGGTGTCATTAGGCACATGATATGGAGAAACAATGAGGTAGAAAAAACATTTGGACCAAAGCACCTGCACAATGCTTATTAATAAAATTAAAAAAACAATTGTTGAATCAAGAACAGTCTTTCAATTTGATGGGTGGCATGATCATGATGTAATCTCCCTACGTCCTTTTATACATTTGTGGTTTCTCACAACAATTGTCCTCAACGGTCACCACCAAAATACATATTAAAATTATCTATGTTTACATCCTCTTCTCTATAATCTTCATCTCATAGTCATAACTAAGGATTATTATGCATGCACATCTTTGCATTATAATATCAATTAGGTCAAGGCGTAAACACAACCATAAAATATCAAATGTGTCAAGATGCAAAGAGTAAGAGACAACTATAAGTAAGTATTATATTAAATTTACCATATAAGAATTTAATTGACACTATCAACTGAGGTTTGGCACGTTGGATTGTTGTGATATTCTTATCACTCCTTACGAATGTGATTGCAATGAATTCTTTAAAGGTGAAGTCTATAATTTTAGGTCTTCTTCCTAATTATCATGCCTTTTGGTAATACAAAAAGGAGGGTAGAGTCCTGCAATAACATGGAAAACAGTTTCGACATAGAGGTATACACATTAATTGTTTTCATTAAATGACTTAAATTTCCTACCTATGACTATCGATTCACTGATTCATGGACTGGTACAAAACATAGCAAATTTGAGGGCCGTGAGCCCTTAAATACTCACACCTAGAACTTTCTCAACTCTAGCCATTAGTAAAATTCTTTTGGTATTTTGGTTCAATTTTAAAGGAAGATTGTTGAGGCTCAGACATGCGATGTGTTGCAAGGATTCAATTGAATTAGGATTGATTCCATTGCCCCTCCATCCCCTACATGTATGCTTTCATGACAAGTGTTGAACAACATAATTTGATGCCCCAACCCCGGTTATGCCAGCGTTGCTAACTTGCTTGGTATCTAGGATTTGTTTTTTTAATGTTTTATGAGTTGTGTATTATTTTTTCTTAGGTGCCCAATCCCCATGATTCTTACATCTCTCAAGTTTGGATTGTTTCCCTCTCTCTGGTTTAAATTAAGTTTTTGGTTATATATATATATTATAGCCTCGTTTTTCTTAGTGACTTCATTTTGTATATAGTTAATAGTAAGTAATTCTCTCCTGTTTCTAGTTATTCTTTAAGACTATATTTAGTTACGACATCTTGCAATATGCATAAGGTCGAGCAGATGCCCCAATATGGTTATCACATAGTCTAAGTAGTTTTTTTTATAATGAAGTGTTCTCCAACTTGAAAAAATACAATAAAATAGTTGTTATGTTAGTAAACTATAAAATTAATGATATATATATGACAAATTAATGTGTTCAAAATAAGTTTGATTGAAAATATATCATTTTTTCATGTGCTCCTATAATAAATAACCTTCCATTTGAAATTAAGATGCCCCCTTCAAATTTGATCGTTGGTGGTGAGCGACAATGAATTCAAAGGTCAAGTCAAAGTAGCAGGATTCTTCATGACATGTTTACAAATCTGGAGCTGCAGGCTATGGAGTGAAAGCATCCACAGTTAATCCCAAGAACTTTGGCTAGGTGTGGATTTATTAAACGCATATCACAAGAATTTACTCAATTGCTCAATTACATTCTCCAATTTGTCACACAGAGATCCCCGGATCGAAAAGCATTTGTTTTTTTTCACTTGTGACTAGATACTGTCAAATCCAATGCTATTAGTGGATCGTAACCGTTTTTGGAGAAATTGGGTATCCATCGTCCTAGGGAGCCAAGTTTTCCATCGTTTAGTTTAGCATTTAGCACTAATTCTCACAATTAACATCAATTTGGAATGTCCAGTTTATTTTTATTATTATCTTGATTGGAAACATTTCGAGGATTTGCACTGCACGACACTGATTTTGTGCCAAGTCAAACAAGTAACTATTCTGGTGAAATTGTACAGAACTTGCTGTTGGCCCTAATACTTATTCCTTTGAAATTAATACTATTTGGGTGGAACATTTCATAGTAAGAATGAAATCCTACTGGATTGCTTAATATTTTACCAACCTCATCCATGAACCAAGGTCCCATGGGTCGATTGGTCAAATTGTTTGGACCCTAATGCACATCGCAAAGGCCTAAAATAAATGACAACATAAACTTGAAAGCACTTCTAGAAGCACACCCTGACCAGCTGCACCACATAGAGTGGGTGCTAGGGTTGAGGCGTAGCTATTCAGCAAAAATTTCCTGAGACATATGGCTGGCTTCATCCCTTCAATACTCCTCTCTAACAGTGGGGCATACCACTGTGAGAATGGAGACCTGGTGGACACTTGACACTCTATGATCCACACTAATGAACCAACACGCCCTGTTGGAAAATACCTATATTTTAAGTTTGCCCTGTTTATTTGGACGCTGATGGAATGGATCTCGTAGTGAAAGATGGAGATTTATTCCATAGGAAGTACTATTGTTGATGTATGGCACAATTAATATTTTCATAAGAAAGAAGGTTGATCACCCTCAATACAGGTGACATAGTTGCAACTTGATTCTTTTCCAAATCACCACCTTGCTTTTGATTTGATAGCCATACATGTTTTGGAAGAAAATCACGTGCATGGGTGTACACACACAAAATATGATATGTGCATTGTTTCTTGGCATTGTTGATTTTGATATGTACATGGAGAAGTAGAAACAATACATGGGAATAAACCTTGAAAAACAACTTATTTAAGTAACAAACACCAAGAGCACAGGCTGTAGAAAACTACATTACCTTTTACAATCAAAACAAAGAGTAGACTAATAGTTATGCCGAGTCTCTAACCTTCCTTGAACAAGATGAAAGGGCTTCAAAGCTCCTTGTGGAGGCAGGGTGCTTTCTATGACATACCCCTTACCTACTTGGAAGGAGTACTACAATTTGATTTTTTGGGCCAAAATTCATTGTGATAATCTTAACATTTATATGCTGGAAGTCTGACATACAGAAGTCCCAAAGTACCTAGTTCTCATTTTGTAGCCATTCTGCTTCAGCTTCTTTGAGCCTATCAGCCATTTCCTCATCTTTTTCTTCTCATCTTCATAGGTTTGGAACTTGCCAGAACACTACCCTGGATTAAAGCCTGCAATTTATGGTGCATATTCATCTGTCCATCTGCATGCCTACAAGTGGATACCCAGGCCTTCAAAGGAAACCCAAAATTCTCTTTTAACCACCAAGGTCAAGACATACAATCTTCCAAGATAACAACATACCTAGGTTGTCAATGTAGATGCTCTAATGTTTCTCTACATTCTTCTTCCAGTGATTCATGATGTCAATGTAGATGCTCTAGTTTGATTACTTCATTAAACTAATTAATTTTCTCAGGTGTCACCATGATTCATGATGTATGTCACATGTAGGAATGAACATATATTATTATTCATCAATTTCTATACTGATTTTGGTTACTGTCAATGTTCTAAACTATATGCTATGCAAATGTCGATTTCTGATTTTGACCTTTTTGTGTTTTGGTGTAGGGAAATCGGGCAATAGTGGAAATTCAACTTGCAGATTACATATACCCTACATTTGACTAGGTAAATTATTCATTTCTGTATGTACATTTGGATTACTAAATTTGGCACACAAAAAAAGAGTGAAAGGTTTAAATTGTTGTTGTTGGACTTTAACCGTAAGGTCCCCATAATCTGAAAGAATGAAACTTAGAATGTTATTTCAGCAAGCCGAAGTACATGGCTGTTGGGTTATGTTTTCACCCTGCATTGGGACCTCCTTTAATATAACTTTTCTTCTTTTACATATATATATATGCTTATATGCAGTGGTTACCTATTTGTTGTCACTAACTAAAATGGTGGAAATCTGTCTTTCTCAATAATTCCAATTGGAAGTTTGAACCTTCCCAAGGATGAAACTGATCCTATTATATGAAACGGGATGAAATGTGTAAAGAAATTTATATCATTCACCATTTAGTGTCTTCCTTCATCTCAAAACTTGTTCTTTGCATTCAAGTAGATTTACATTGGATGGCTTGTAATGGGTTTGTAGACTATTCGAAAGGGAAGTGAGTATTGTCATTGATAATCTTTTCTATTCAATGTCCTCTCTTTTTCATTGATTAAATCTTAGAGAATCTCTAATCTAGGCATCGAGTTTTAAACACTGATTTTTATATGTACCAACAATCATGTTGGGTTTCTGAGAAAACAACCTCATATTCTGCTTGTACAAATATCAAAATAACAAATGAGCCAAATTATGGTGCAAAATGGAAGGATGTCAGTATGTGAGAAGATTGTCATGTCACAAGTTGTCTATGTGAAAAATCTAATCTATTGACAAGTATGTTACCATACTGGAGCCAAACACAGGGTGTCTACTAAATGTATTCACTCAAAACATGTGCTTGCAAAGACAATTATTAAAGTCCTTTTGTGTACATTAGGAGTCAATCTAAAACCCCTTTGAACTGCATTTCTGTAGAAATTTTATCTTTAAATCCCTTTTTACCCCTTATTTCTTCTAGTAACCCCCCCGAGAGCTAAATGGGTCAGAAAATATGTGGTTCTATCCAAAATATGAGATCAAGACATCCTCTATAGGTTCTCTCATTCCCTTTCATGGCAGAGTAAATACCATTATAGATGCATTTATTGTCTAGTTATTTGTGTGAATTGAGCTAATGATGTTAAGAATATAAGATTATGTTTTAATCTAATAAGTGTTTTTCTTCAGCCACTCTTTATAGCCTTTGGGCTTACCATATAATGGGGCACAACCTCCTATTCCAGAAACAGTGAGGTTGAGCATTTGCATGCTAGTGAAGTGATGTTTATTTTGACTTCTTATGTTTGAAACTATTACCAATCATTGTTATATCTAAATTGGCAATGGAAATCTCCAGAATTGGGTCATAGGCAATCTCTAGAATTGGGTCATATGATCATTGACATGTGATGAATCCCAAATTTCTTTCATTATAGAGGTTTAGTTTCCCTTTTAACATTTACATTCACCTCCTATGTCTTGTGCGTCAACTTGACTGTAAAGTTATGTACCGTGACTAATAGTATACAACTTCATTCACAAACTATTGTGGAAAGGAAATGAAAAGCAAATAACAGCTATAAGCACAATGTACTGTTTATCTAATTTTTTAATGCTATTTGCTGTAAGGGAATACTGGCATAGTTTCCATTGAACACTTGCCCTTGCTTTCTGTAGATTATGAATGAAGCTGCAAAGTATCGATATCGAAGTGGAAATCAATTTAACTATGGAGGTATATTGTTTCCTTCTTGAGTATGTTAGATGCTTTAGCCCTTATGTTACTTGCATATGATTGGTTGTTTATGGCTGAGTTTTCTAGGTACATTCTATACACAAATTTCAATTATCCTCTTTATTTTGAATGTTTTCATCAGTTCAGGTGTTGCTACTGTCCATGACCAGGGAGATCCTATACTTCCAGGATCGGAATTTATCAGCTCCCTCAAGATCTTCATCAAGCTTGGTATGATGAGACATCTTAACTGAGAACCTCAAATGGAAATACAAAATATTTAGATCTTACCAGGTCAAGATGTTGAATCTGGATTTGGAGCTTGAAATTCTGTAGTGCTGGTTCAGGAGGAGATTAGGGTTCTATCGAACCAAATGCTTTGATCTTGATCTCTAAACTTAGATTTTGAGGAGGATATCAATCCAGGCCTGGGCTCACTAAAAAATCCCACTTCTGTGGAAATCCCTAATTTCCGGCAGTAGTATCAGGTCCAAAACTGAAAAACCTCAGAATTGGATTTTTCTTCGACAGAAAGATGCACCCTATGGAGGAGAGTTATTCCAACCTTTTTTTGCTGAAAATCTGTGGAGAGAGATCCACAAAGTAGGAATCCTTAGTTCTCGTAGCTGCACAGTGTCTTCTTCTCAGGTTATCTCTGATACCATGTTAGATTTTTAACATTAAGCTAGAATTACATTACGATCTTTAACTGAGAGAATAACAAGAACAACAATCAAACACAAGAGACAATGAACACGGTTTTTTTCCTCGGGGAAACCATAAATGGAGAAAACCCTGCAACTTCCTCAGAGATAGAATCAACACCAAAATTAAGACCCCAAAATAGTAAGATGATCTCCCAACAGTAGTAACCTCTTTCTTCCTAGCCACAGTGTCTTCTTCTTCCTCAGCTATGTGCTACAACTGACTGTGAGTGAGTGTGTGATAAATAGATAGGCTAGCTCATGGATTCATCCAGCCTCTACTTGCCTCCTATCTATCACAAATACCAAATACATTAGTCATAACTTATATTCTTAAAAGAAATTAAAGCTTTCAGAATATTGAATACATAACAAAACAAAAACCTCTATATACAAAGGAAAAATCCATATTGAAGCTAGATGGCATTTATTGAAAGAAATTAATTCTAAAGAACATACTTTAGTAATGCAATATTTTATTTGATTCAAACTTTAGGAAGAAGCTTGCAAGACCTTAAACATTTTTCACCTAGAATTGAAATAGCAGCACTGACAAATGCAAAAATCAACCCTAAATTGGAATGATACTTGTTTAGTGTATATATAAGATGAATTTACACCATTGTATTTTAATAAAATAAATACCCTATAAAATAAAATACTAGATTTAGTAGATAGTATTTTGCAATACAATCTACTAAACCATTTTGTTTTTGTGGGTTGCTATAGTCTATATACTTTCCTTGCTCCTATTTTGCCATTGCAATAAAAGGCTGCAATATATCATACCTACACTTTTTTATTATGATCAGAATAATTTTATAATAAATGGCCAGATATCAGTTGGAAGTTGTTGGAAACTGCTCAACAACATTCTCAAAAGAAGTTGAACATAAATGCATACCTAATAATCAAGAGAAGAATGCCATAAATGTCCAAGGCTTACTTGAAATCTCTTGTGACTGCTAGTCATTATCTGTAATATGCTAATGTGGCATGAGCTAACAAAATCAAAATAGGTCATCTTTAAATAACCCCCTTTTCTTTTTGGAGAAATGGATTGGCATGTATAAAATGAGGGAAAGATCATAAAAACCATAGTATCTATTGATGCCTCAGTCATTATTTCCTTATGAAATGTGATGTTAGGATTATACCTTTTAAATATAATAAATAGTTGAACCTGGTTACTACCACTTTAGAGGGAGAATCTACACAAAGAGGAAAATTATTACAAAAAAATCAATATTCTATTACTCTTTAGAAAATTTCCATGATACTGATGTTGAGCTAGCGTTTTCCTCCTCTGTTGTACCTAGATCCTACTACTCCCTCATTTATTGTTAGTTGTACTTATATCCTATATTCCCTTTGAATATAGATAGTTGGTTGCACTCTCAAGACCCATTGACCTTTTTGTTGTTCATTTGTTGTATTAAGAAAGTTATGACATATATAACATCCATCCCCATTTAATTCCTAAGGAATCACCCACATGCCTATTAAAAATAGTGGGGTTGTACAAACAGAATGACATATAGAAACATAGTGACTACAAAGAGAGGGAGATAAAGCACAAGAGTTAAATATAAAGTTGTAAACCTTTAAGAGGCATAGGAGGATGCATACCTAGAGGAGGTTCCTTCTTGAAGTTATTCTTTGCCATTTCTAAATGTCCTTGTTTATAGATTGACTTCCTCTGTCCAAATCAACCAATTTCACCTTCTTGCAAAACAAGCATAGGAATGAAAATAAGTAAAATGCACAAAACATGCAAAATTGCAAATCATTAAACAATTTCCTTGGCTTGTGAGCATGACAAATACATCCGGTGATTGAGACTTCCATCTGATTATGAAATATATTTGATATAGTCCACAAATTATCGAGATCAAAAGGCTTGCATCATGGAAGAAATCAAAAGGATTGATGATTTGGTAAGGGAATTTAAAATCATGTTTTCTTGGGATTCTAATATAGAGAGAATTAAAAAGGTACTTGAGGAAAAATCTAGGAATTATTTTTTCAAGAAAGTGGATTTGTATGATGAAGATCTAGGTTCTTCTTCAGATAGTGTCAGTGGGTCAGTCATGTTGTATTCAAAGAATATCAAATAGACGATTGTCCCAACTAATGGAACATCACTAAGGATACCAAGTTGAAACTACCACCATAATGTGATGTCTTTTCAACACTAATAAGGCATGTCACTAATAAGTCATGTTTGTGTAAGTTAGGTTAGGATTACAAAGTTTAAAGTTCAATCTTTTGGTTGTGCCTTGGTTGAACATTAGATGTGTCTGTTTTGAGACAGTTTGTAGTGCATCTTTTAGGGATTTTTGGGTGTGTTTCAATTAGTTCATAGTGAGGTGTCCTTTTAATTAAAGTTGTTATAGTCAAATATGATCTGATATCATAATGTAATCAAGGATTAGTGTCCAATTTCTTGAGGTATGACACTCAATGTCATTATTCAAATCCAAAATAAGTTTTGAGTACAATTTATTTCCATGGTCAAATTCAGGGATTCTTGGCATCCTGAAAGGAGAAGCTGTCCCCTAATAGAGCCATTGTTATAACCTTATCTATACTTTCTATGCGAATATTCTAGTCGACACCAAAATGTATGGTCAGATTGAAGATTGGGATGAGGAACAATGACCATCCTTGGTGGTTTCTTTGAAGCTCAATCGCTATTTTTCCTTTCCATGGAGCTGAACTCAACACATATCAACAAGAAAGTAGCGTGACCTTGAGAAGAATGATATTCTCCATTCATCTTACAGTTTAACGTTTCCATAACCTTCTATTTTAGTATTTTTCATCCTTGAATTAACTTGTGAAATTTTCACTTTAGTGATGCTATGTTAGAAGACAGAGTTTCCCTTTGCTGTTTTTATCTCAACAAGTTAACAATATGATAGGGTGTTGATTTGTTATAATGTACGGAATTTTCCTTATGCTAAATTAGCATATAGAAGAGAATCATTCCAATGGGTGATATGAGGGAGTATACTGCCTTGTTTAGATAAAGGTGTTGTGGATTTTCTTGTTATAATTAGAGGTGGGGATCACTTCCAGTTGAGGACTTTGCATAATGAAATTTGATGTCAGTTGTGCAGAAGAAGGGTGTCTTCTTTGTGAGGGTCCATTGATACCCTTTGGGAGAATTGATCCTTCGTTATCTTAGAAAAAAAATTGTTTCTTTTCTTGGTAATTGTTGCTATTTTTAATGAGAGCAAGGTGCCTTTATTATGAGGGTAATATTCCTATATTAAGAAGAGAAAAACAACTACTTGCATGATCTATTTATGGTACAACAAAGAAAAAGGTTTCTTAAAAAATAGTGCAGCATATGAAAACCAATCAACACATCCAAATTAGTATTTCTTTGAGAATCTAGCTAGTGAGTAATTTTAGTGAGATGAATAAGCTTTTCCATCTTCAGTATGAAGTGATAAAAAAAGGTAGAGAAATCACTTTAGAATAGTTTTCTTGTATGGATGATTTTGGCATGCTTGGAAAGACAAATAAAGCAGACAAAAACACTTAAATTAACATTAAATTAGAAGAGATGTATTTAGATTTTTGGTGTCAAAAATATGTATTACTGAAGAAGACAAATAGATTGGACATTATAGTAAAATTAGCATCTTAACTGAAAATTAAGTTGATCACTAAAAATGCTTCACATCTAGCAAAGGTCACGCTGGTTTTAGTGGCTTCTGGGATCTTGTTGAAGGAAAATTTAGAATAATTTTTTATTGAAAACCAGGACCAATGTAAGCACTCCAAATATATCAAAAGCTTTGAATATTAGAACAATATATTCAAGCAAAAACATAGGCCAGGAGGAGGAGCATGTCATTAGTGTCCATTGTTCATCTTCTTCTATTCTTCTAGTCTTAATGTCTATAATCTGAAAGCTTCTTTAGGGTGTTTTTGTAGATCAAGATCTTGAGTAGTGAATGTTATTCTGCATCCCCTCGAGTTCCTTGGAGTGAGCTAGGTCTTGATTTGTATCATAATTATGTAATTTCATCTTTGATTAATGAAAGTGAGTTTGTCTGGTCTATGAATTTGTCCCACCATGAGAATTCATTCAAAGCAGATTGCTCTTTTTGCTAATAATGATTTAGATTTTAGAATCTTTTATTAACAAGAGTTAGTTTTGATTTAACTTGCCAATACTTCTCTCTCCATTTCCCATTGGTCTTTGCACCACTCAACATACGAATTTCAACAGAATTTTACAGTTTCAAGTGCATATTTGACAAATCTGTTCATAGATTTCAAGAATCTTATTGTTGATATACAATGTTTAGTTGCAGATCCACGTGTCTTCTTCATTTATTCAAAGAGTTACTTGGAGGTTTTCAATATTTGATCATGGAAGAATCAACTAGGGATACCCCACTGAAACGAGCACACACAAATTTCAAGGGTGAGATTTGTTGTTAGTGGCAGGGACAATGAGTCTAGATGATATTAGACCCCCATGGGACTAATTCTCCTAAGGGACAATTCTGAGTAATAACAACAATAATTAGTAGAGCACATCTCACACTTCTATAGAAAATTTTACTCTTCTAGATACGTGAATTCAATGAAAGTTTACTTTATAGTGATCAGAACTTACTTTTACTTTAAACTTTATTCATATTAAACATTAATTACATATTTTTGGGGAGCTTCTTGATATTCACATGTTAATATACTAATTAATTTAAAAATGTTTTTGTAGATATTTGTATTTTGGCATAGATATCTCCTCTCTTCTATTCTCTGCTTCACTTCACTTTCTTTTCTACGTATTGCTTTCTATAGTTGACATTTTGGTACTCCTTCGTAACAAGTATCTGGGAGGTTGACTAAGTTTCACTTGGTTTAACCTCTCACCCTGAATGTGATTTCCACTGTATATATGAACAGACAGAAACACTCTTACTAAAAATACACAGGTAAAAGAAATATCTAAAATAAGTAGATTTAGTAACGAGGGAAATAAAAATGGTAATGAAAACAAAATTATATTAAAAAAACAAGGACACCCTTGACAGTGTCAGGGGATGAATTAGTAACATTTACAATGAAATGAAAATCATAATGATTTGGCACAAAAAAAATGGAATTGATTGGTTTAATGTCGTATGTGAAACCTGAGAAGAATCATTCTTTAAAAACTTGGGCTCACCATAAGTACTAATTAATCTTGTATCTTAATCAGCACTAATAAGTGAGTGGAAACTTCAAAAGTCAATAATATGTAAGCCTATCTATCTCACCTAGATTACTAGATTTCAACCTATTAGAACATTATGTAAGTACTTATGGGGATTCGAGTGCAATAAGAACATTCCAAGAAGATGAACTAGTAAGTGTATACTATTATCCATAACTAGTAGTGATACTATTGTAGTATAAGCACACTGTATTCAGCTGAGAAATGGCATGGTAAAGTCAGCTGGTATATACAGTAAGCTGATTCTAATTATATTATGTATATTACTAGGCTTGTTAGTAATCATTGATATCAATCACACATGTTTAACAATAGCCATCATGAATACGGTGATAAGCAGATCATCAGTATTACGGGATAGAAAGAGCTAAGGATATGCATATCATATGGAACTTATATTGAGTACCACTACTAAGTTCATCATTGATGTCAAAAATAGTTGGAGATGATGGGATTACCTCGAGTATCTTTGTAATTGGAGGTGGTTTTGGAAAGATCACCTTATCACCCTACTGCACTGTTGGATTGTATTTTAGATCATGAAGTACGGGCTTCTTTAAATGGTTAGTAGCATTCTTATCAATTTGATTGGAACCACTACCTTCTAAAGCTCAGGATCCTGTGGAGTTTCCTATATTTAAATTAAAAATGCTGAGAATAGTAGCCAGTTTGGGTATGTCTGAAATTGAAAAGCATAAACAGTCTTAAAAGTATCAAAGACATATTTGGATCTTTTCTGGAGTCATACTAGCAATATAATTTTTGTTTCTGGGGTATGTTTCATCAAATGATAAATATTTGATTACCAATATGCTTTTCTATTTCCATTGATTCACATGGATAGACATTTCAAGTAAGGTTCATTTGCATCTCTCCAATGCTTTCCTCACCATCTTTTTTATCTTCATGTAAGAAATAGAAGACTGCAAGGAGAATGCAAAAAATCTTACTGTTGAATCCTAGAGAGCCCGAAAGATCAAAATGAGTGAGGTTTCAAGGGACTTCAAGGAAGAAACCCAATACCAACATCGCGGACTATTGTCAACTATTCTAATATCCAAGGCTATGCTCAAGGGTGTTTTGAGGTTCTTTCTATCCATTGGTTGTGTGACTTGAAGCCTACACTGCCTGATAGAACTAGTATTGGAGGTTTATTTATAATGCCTCTTGTGATTGGAGCTATCTAGAGGTTGTAAGTAAGAAATGACAAGCTTTGAGTTAGCAACGTAGGGAGTTCTATCTACGAAAGTTTTCTGCTAGAAGTGAAGTATCTCCTGAAGAAGCAAGGCGATACATCTCTTGTCCTCCTACCATATGAAAATATTTAAGGAGCTATTACAGTCTGAACAAGCAGTGATATATAAAACTGATTTCATAGAAGACAAGATGTCTAAAGATGAAATGTTCTAGTTTAGGTTCCTCTAACATAGGCTCATTTTCACAATTTTGAAACTAACCATCAGTCTCTGAATAAGGATAGAACCTGCATCTAACATAGACTCATTTTCAAAATTTTGGATAGAGCTTGTACTAGAACCTACACTAGTCTTTTCAGTAGTTGAAACTAACTTGTACTAGTATTTCTAGCTTCTGAAACTGATCTTTCCTCTAACATAGGCTCATTTTCACAATTTTAGATAGAACCTGCATCTAACATAGACTCATTTTCAAAATTTGGGATAGAGCTTTTACTAGAACCTGCACTAGTCTTTTCAGCAGTTGAAACTAATCTTTCCTCTGCTTTATGATCAGTAACTCCAAAGCTGTCACCGTCACCATTAAGGGTGCAAGTATTTACATACTTTTGATGAAGAGAACTAATATCCAACAACAAAAGAATACAAAACTCACCCTTGGACTCTGAAGGAACCAAAAATTTTCTTCTCTTTGAAGTACTCTGAAATCCTTGCACCTTTGGGCCAGAATCATTATTAGATAGTCCATTAATATTCATTTAAAAATATTGACTGCTTGCTATTCTGAGACTTCCATGAACTTGATATTTCCTTTGACAGTCCATTGCATTTATCAATCTCAACAAGGAGCAAATTTGCTAAATTGTGAGGTTTATTTATAATGCCTCTTGTGATTGGAGCTATCTAGAGGTTGTTTGGAGTTAGGTGCAGAAGCAAACATTCGCTACCTTATAACCCAAACAACATTTTGATTCGATGCATGGAAACTCATAAACCAAAGTTTTAATAAACCATCATGCAATAACAACCATATAATCCATCATAAACCATCATCAGCTTGAAGCCATTTTTTTGACAATTCTTCAAGGTGGAGTCGTTGAAAGTTGCTGAGACAAGATGTGCCTCAAACTTCCTCCTGTTTGATTGCTTTGTACAGGTGAAAGTTGCATTATTTTCTATGGTGAGTGAGATTTAGTCTTTTTGGAGATAGTCAAATTCAGAGAGGAGTGCTGTGTAGAATGGTGATTGATGGGAAGTGGTGGATCAAGATTGACTTCTGCTGAAATTCACAACACCAACATTTGAGCTTCTTTGAAATGCAGACATTGCAAGCCTTTTTGGGGAGATATTTATGATGGCAGGGATACCATGGATGAGAAATCTATGGAAACCATTTGACAGGAGGGTTCCTGTGCTTTTATTTTTTGATGTAGATTTTGTAGAGGTTGTGTTGAGAATCATTGATATAGATTTTGCATTGTGATGACAATCATTGTTGACATGTGGAACCAATTCAACACCCCGTTGCACACTTTATCCCATGCTTTGAATCCTAGATTTATGTGACGATGACCTCATTGCTTGAAGCAATGGGAAGAGGAAGGCCCCACATGGATGGGGTTGGCTGCTATAGTGAAGAAAGCCTTCAAGAGATCATCCGGGGGAAAATTTTGTAAAATTTGTTGGAGGAAATTGGAATGGACAAATTTTCAGACATCAGCCTTGGCTACTTTGTATATCTGTACACTAGTTTTGGGATGTAATATTTACTATATTGTTGCCCCAGTTATCTATTTTAGTTCATTTTGAAACATTCGACATAATATTCTTATTAATATATTTATATTAATTTAGAAAGTTTTCTTTATTGGGCTAAATTGTTTTAAAAAATATTTCACATTTAGCTTTTATGATTTTTGATTTTCTATGTCCTAGTTTTCTAGTAGTAAAACTCAAAAGTTCTATGATGTTACAAATCCTTCATAGCAACACTAGGGACTTTGTTTACCTCCACCAGTGGCAGAGGTTTCCTTGCTTGGATTAGCTTCTTCAAGTAAATTGAGCAAATTACTGGCTCCTGTAAGTGACTTTAGGATTTTAGTATATTGTACTTCCATCCAATTATATTTAGCATTTGTTATTGATATCTGTGCAGACATATTTTTCTATGCTTCCATATTAGATTATTTAATAGCTTCCGATTCAGTCCTAAATAATCATTAGTACAGAAGCTAATGTGTATTTTCTTTAGAGAGCTTATGTTTTACTTCAGTGATTGTCTTCTAGATTCTTTATACATGGCTTCATTTTCATTTCCTAATAATACATACATGTTCATATTTCCATGTGAAACTAGAACACAGGAGGTAATGCTGAGACTTCCCTTGCCAGTGGAGCTGTTGGAAGATCAGTTGTATTTCCAGCTAATGCATCTTGGTATGAAATCTATTTCTTGTCATGGAATATTTGTTTAGTTTTCTAGCACCCCCTTGGATTGGTGCAGAGTAACATTACACATTAATTTTAGTGAACATAAGCTTCCATATGATTTAGGAGTTTGTGGTGGAATATTACATATCTTACTGAATATTGAGACATTAATGGTTGTTGCAGGGACTCCCATGTTGCACAGGAAAAACCATTTAGTATGAGGATCCCAGCTGTTCAGGGTTCCTCTAATCCTAAAACAAGTTCATCTCATTCACTTTCAGTGTCTCCAACATTAAATCTCCCTGCCTTGGTGGTGGAATCTGCGGCATCAGGGTTGATTTATGATCATGGAAAGCTGTTGGTCAATAAGGGTGGGAAGTCATCAACGTTTATATCTAAAAAACATATTGATGCCAAACCTAATGCAATGATTGGAACAGATATAAAATTAAATTCACGTGTAAATACCACTGGGGAAGCTTTCCATGGAAAGAATGCAAGTTTAGTTGATCCTACTATGAAATGTAGGAGTCATGAAGGTTTTAAAAGTCCATTGAAGAATTTGTCCTCTAACACACACAAGGGTGCATTTGAGCTGGGCAGTGGGCACATTGAAACAACAAGAAGTGAAAGAACAGATGCGGCTTTAGTGTCATCTGGTATTGTCTGTTTTGGACTTTCTAAATATAGCTTTCCAATCTCTATCCCTCAAAGCAACTCTGCTGTTCAAAGCAACAGTGAAGTGAATGTTGTTGCTCTAAGTAAATGTAGTAGAATGCTTTCAGGAAACCATGTTGAGAATTGTCTACAAAGGTCTCCATTTGATGATAGGTATCAAAACAATTATGAAGAACACTTTGCAGAACCATATGGTGAAGGTTGCTCTAAAGCTATTTCTTCAGAAGCAGAGGTGCCTCCCTTTATGGAAAAAGTCCAATTTTCAGTGGATGATTATAGTTCTAAAGATTGTTCTCTTCATCAAAAGTATGTAAATACTTGCACCCTTAATGGTGACAGTGACAACTTTGGAGTCACTGATCATAAAGCAGAGGATAGATTAGTTTCAACTGCTGAAAAGACTAGTGCAGGTTCTATCCAAAATTGTGAAAATGAGCCTATGTTAGAGGAAAGATCAGTTTCAAAAGCTGGAAATACTAGTACAAGATCTATCCAAAATTTGGAAAATGAGTCTATGTTAGATGCAACTGATAGAAGTACAAGTACTGGTTTTCAAATTCCTGAGAAAGTAGAAATTGCTAGAGATTCTAATGCCAGTTCTGGAAAGCTAGAATGCTTGGAGAATATGGTGTGTAATATCCTTCCAGAATTTTATATGAATGGCTCAGATGTTGGAGAAAACAGTATAATTTCAAACATATTGTCTTTGAATTTTGATTCAGAAGATAGTGTATTAAATAGTCTTCACAATTTAGCAAATTTGCTCCTTGTTGAGACTGATAAATGAAATGGGTTGTCAAAGGAAATATCAAGTTCATGGAAGTCTCAAAATAGCAAGCAGTCAAGATTTTTATTTGCAAGGTCAGAAGGTTCTATAGAAAGATCAAGCCATTATTCCACTCCCAATTTGGCATTGTCTAGGAAATTGCAGAGGGAGTGGGCAAATGGACAAGATGTTTTGGAAAGCACAAATGGACATGAACTATTGAATATTAATGGACTATCTAATAATTCTTTTGGCCCAAAGGTGCAAGGATTTCAGATTACTTCAGAGGGAAGCACATTTTTGGTTCCTTTAGAGGCCAAGAGTGAGTTTTGTCTTCTTTTGTTGTTGGATATTAGTAATTTTATTTTAATAATTGTGTTTTTCCTCTTGCTAATATGGCATTTACAGCTTTTGTTTCCTTTTATCCAGCCATTTTAAGCCTTTGTATTTTTCCAAGTTTGTTATCTATGGATATAGACTTATTTTTATGGATCTAAATACAAGAGATAACCATTTTCACATGCACCTATCTTTTAAGATCGAACACTACATAGGGGATGTCCCTAAGTTGCACCGGGACATTACCAATGTCATGTAGGATTGCCAGATATCCCTAGGCCATCTTGGGGACTTCTTAGCATCACTTTCCAAAATCGGTGCCTAAGAGAAAAGAAATATAAGGCCTTAGCGCTACACTCACTCACCAACACATTACCCCTTACTAAGAGACTATTCGATCTCTAATTCAGCCAAGATTTAGATTTTTTTTCTATAAATTAGCTAGGCCAGACCCTCTCTTACTCTTACCATCTACTCTGCCCTGCCTCTATCCTCCCGCAGAAACATACCCTATGTTATAATGGTGTACTAATGGTAGGTTTTGAACAATTCTTCATGAAGCTTGAACTTTTTACTTGTAAATATAACCCCACACCAAAAATTTTGTATTTTGATCATAATAAAATAGGCTTCACAATAAGAGAAGAAACCTTTTGCAGTTTGATCACAACCATAGACCTGCTTATTATGGAACCTTCTCAAAGAAAAGGTGAATATACTTTGCATAATTTTAAGTTTATTAATTATCAAAGCAACAGGTTGTGTTTTAATTTTGATAGCCCATGATGAGGAACATCTGAAACACCTTGAATCTCATGGATTCTTAATATTGCAGTAGACAAGAGGGAAATTTTTGTTTCTAACTCTTTGTTTTTGATGCAGTGATGGCATTGGGCTTCGAAATCCTTTCAAGAAGGACTCTTCTTTGGACTATGAGAATGATAGTGATGAAGAATGGGAAGAGGTACTCATCACTAAATCTCTTTGGTAAGAGAATTTGTAGTATTTTTATTAGCTTTAGTTATAGGGAAAATTGTACATAGCTCTCAAGAAATAGTTTATCATAAATACTAGTTACTGGTAAGCTGTAGTAGTAATAATTATGTAGTTTGTAGATTGATATCTATCATAAATTTGTTTCATTATCATCATTGTCAAGCAATAACAACTTCTTAAAGGGTGCTAGCTCAATGGTAGAGCGCCTTCCTAATTATAGGCAGGAGGTTGGTGGTTCGATTCCTCCATGCCCTATCATAAATTTGTGACTACAAAAATGACTAAATTCGCATATATACGACTATTAGTAGCTAATTTCTCGTATCTTAGTCGTATCTAGCTTAGTCATTAATATGTTAACATCTATTGATGGTGTGTTTGTACATGAATAGGTGCTTATTTATATGTTGTTTTTACATATGTCATCCATCTCTAATGAAAATTGAATATGAGCTATGTACCAATCCAAAACGTAATTAGCTAATGATTTGGAAACTACATTCACTTGTCTCAGAATATGCTAGTATGAAATAAACTCAAAATACCTTTCAAGAATTCGAACCCTTCAAATTGTTGAAGAAGTAAGGGATTTCAGATAGTCTAGACATGGTTTAACTAAGAAGCAATAAGTTATGAAACTAGGTAAACCATAACCCAACTCACATCATTTGACAAAGTGTCAGTTAATAGTCCAATCACCACATGATATTCAATGAGATTGTTCATTGTAGGACCTAAGCAACTTGCACCCGAGCTTACCAAATCACTGGTAGGGGAATAAGGTACCCATGCCATTGAAGCGAGATTCAAGGTATGTCGACTAGAACCATCCACAAATCCTAAATATAAGGCCATCTATTCATTCAAGTATGACACTATATAAGCAGTCCTAACTAGGATGAATCCTAAATTCAAAAGAATAAAAGTTAAAACTACTCTACAACACACTCTATTAACAAAATGTATAAGGTACACATGTAGAATTGTCTAAGAATAGTAACTTTTGAGGTAAATCCCATTTTGGTGATCACCTAAAGGTATCCCATCATAGTCAATCAACTCATAATCCCATTTTTCTAAAACATGACTCACAATATAAGGACCATGCCACATGGATTCACGTTTTCCACCTCTTAGTTTATCATGTTTTTTGTCATAAGTCAAGACCTAATCACATTCATTATAGAGACAAGGTTGAATGGATCAATCATATTGATATTTAACTTGTAATTTGTGTATCTCATTAGCCAAGGTTGCATCTCAGTGGGTTTCATCAAGTTTGTTTAAATAGAAACAACACTCTTTCTTTGTGGTGGCATTGGGTAGGAGTTCTACAACGAGTTTCCGTGAAGGGATTGCAAATTCAATAGGTAGATTTTATTCTTGTCCATACACCAATTGAAATGGTGTGAAATCAGTTGATGTATTTACAATTTTACAGTGATCCTATAATCCCATAATGCCGAGAATAATTGTAAGTGACAACTAGACTTAGCGTGCCCCACCATTCGTTGAAGCATAGTTTTAAAATTTTTATTGATAGCTTCAACTTGGCCATTGGCCCGAGGATAGTAATGTGTTGATTTATCATGATGAAATCCTAGTTTGGTGCTTAATTCCAACATCCTCTAGTTCCTAAAATGAGAAAACGATGACTAGTAATGATGGCTTGAGGAAACCCAAACCTAGCGATGACATGATTGAATAAAAATAGGGCAGCAATTTTACCATCTTCAACATATGTAGGCATAGCCTTGACCCATTTAGTGAAATAGTTGACGCCAATGATAATATAACCATGCCCCCCAGCTAAGGTAGGTTTATAATGCATGAAATTAATGCCCCATTTTGCGAAGGGACTAACAACAATGATGGGATGGAGTGGAGCAAGATGAGTGTGCTTTTTGGATTGAAAAAACTGACGGGATGGGAAATTTTTAATGGATTCAATACAATATTTGAAGATAGAAGGAAAAAAGTACCCAACACATAGGATTTTATGAGTTGTATCCATCCTAGAAATATGACAACCACAAGCTCCAAAGTGGCAATCATTCAACACATTTTTACCTTCATCATGAGTTAAACAATGCCATAGAATGGAATCAATGCCATGACGATACAATGTATAATGAACGATAAGATAGTATGTGGCATGGTGACGGATACGACAATGTTCATCATGAGTCAAACTAGGTTGAAAAAGTTGTGTTTGGAGATATAAAATCATATCTCCATACTAGGGGTCATACGTACTAATAAGGAACAAAGATTCATCGGGAAATGAATCAATGGGTTGTAATTCCTCAATAATACAGGGAAGATCACACATTATCCCAACAAAAACTAAAGATTTTTTTGAACTGGATTTAGAAAATTCTAGCTCAAAATCCTGCAGAATAACAATCCAATGAGAATACTCCCCCCTAGTACTTGATGAGTCAAGATATAATACATAGGCTTAGAATCTGCGTAAATGGTTGTCCTGTGGAGAAACATGTAATGGAGAGATTTTTTGAATACGATGGATGTAGCTAGAACTAATTTCTCAACATGTGAATAATGGGTTTGAGAATCAAGAAGACTCTTACTCAGATAATATATCACATGTTATTGGCCATTGTTCTCTGTTTGTACCAATACCATGCTGATGGTGGTAAGAGATGCAACCACATACAAAGAATAATCTTTAGCATAATTAGGAGGTTGCAACACAGGAGCACACATGATGGCACACTTGAGATTATCAAAATCATAATGTGTAAGGTCATTCGAAACAAAAGGTATTCCTTTCTTAAGAAACAACATAAAACCATGTGTTTTCTCGGCATAATTGCATACAAAACTATGCAAGAAGTTTGGTTTCCCTTGCAAACTTTGAAGTTTGGTAATGTTGGTAGGTGGTGGTAGTTTGGTAATGTTGGTAGTTTGGTTTCCATTTTGTTATTGATTGTGTGTTTGTACATGAATAGGTGCTTATTTATATGTTGTTTTTACATATGTCATCTATCTCTAATGAAAATTGAATATGAGCTATGTACCAATCCAAAACGTAATTAGCTAATGATTTGGAAACTACATTCACTTGTCTCAGAATATGCTAGTATGAAATAAACTCAAAATACCTTTCAAGAATTCGAACCCTTCAAAATTACTAAAGAAGTAAGGGATTTCAAATAGTGTAGACATGGTTTAACTAAGAAGCAATAAGTTATGAAACTAGGTAAACCGTAACCCAACTCACATCATTTGACAAAGCATCAATTAATAGTCCAATCACCACATGATATTCAATGAGATTGTTCATTGTAGGACCTAAGCAACTTGCACCCGAGCTTACCAAATCACTGGTAGGGGAATAAAGTACCCATGCCACTGAAGCGAGATTCAAGGTATGTCGACTAGAACCATCCACAAATCCTAAATATAAGGCCATCTATTCATTCAAGTATGACACTATATAAGCAGTCCTAACTAGGATGAATCCTAAATTCAAAAGAATAAAATTTCAAACTACTCCACAACACACTCTATTAACAAAATGTACAAGGTACACATGCGGAATTGTCTAAGAATAGTAACTTTTGAGTTAAATCCCATTTTGGTGATCACCTAAAGCTATCCCATCATAGTCAATCAACTCATAATCCCATTTTTTTAAAACATGACTCACAATATAAGGACCATGCCACATGGATTCACGTTTTCCATCTCCTAGTTTATCATGTTTTTTGTCATAAGTCAAGACCTATTCACATTCATTATAGAGACGAGGTTGAATGGATCAGTCATATTGATATTTAACTCTTAATTTGTGTATCTCATTAGCCAAGGTTGCATCTCAGTGGGTTTCATCAAGTTTGTTTAAATATAAAAAACACTCTTTCTTTGTGGTGGCATTGGGTAGGAGTTCTACAACGAGTTTCCGTGAAGGGATTTCACATTCAATAGGTAGAGTTTCTTCTTTTCCATACACCAATTGAAATGGTGTGAAATCAGTTGATGTATTTACAGTGATCCTATAATGCCAAGAATAATTGTAAGTGACAACTAGACTTAGCGTGCCCACCATTCGTTGAAGCATAGTTTTAAAAATGTTATTGATAGCTTTAACTTGGCCATTGGCCTAAGGATAGTAAGGTGTTGATTTATCATGATGAAATCCTAATTTGGTGCTTAATTCCAACATCCTTTAGTTCCTAAAATGAGAAAACGATGATTAGTAATGATGGCTTGAGGAAACCCAAACCTAGCGATGACGTGATTGAATAAAAATAGGGCAGCAATTTTACCATCTTCAACATATGTAGGCATAGCCTTGACCCATTTAGTGAAATAGTCGACACCAATGATAATATAACCATGCCCCCTGGCTAAGGTAGGTTTATAATGCATGAAATTAATGCCCCATTTTACGAAGGGACTAACAACAATGATGGGATGGAGTGGAGCAAGATGAGTGTGCTTTTTGGATTGAAAAAACTGACAGGATGGGAATTTTTTAATGGCTTCAATACAATATTTGAAGATAGAAGGAAAAAAGCACCCAACACATAGGATTTTATGAGTTGTATCCATCCTAGAAATATGACAACTACAAGCTTCAGAGTGGCAGTCATTCAACACATTTTCAGCTTCATCATGAGTTAAACAATGCCACAGAATGGAATCAACGCCATGACGATACAATGTATAATGAACGATAAGATAGTATGTGGCGTGGTGACAGATACGACAATGTTCATCATGAGTCAAAATAGGTTGAAAAAGTTGTGTTTGGAGATATAAAATCATATCTCCATACTAGGCATCATACGTACTAATAAGGAACAAAGATTCATCGGGAAATGAATCAATGGGTTGTAATTCCTCAATAATATAGGGAAGATCACACATTATCCCAACAAAAACTAAAGATTTTTTTGAACTGGATTTAGAAAATTCTAGCTCAAAATCCTGCAGAATAACAATCCAACGAGAATACTCCCCTCGTAGTACTTGATGAGTCAAGATATAATACATAGGCTTAGAATCTGCGTAAATGGTTGTCGTGTGGAGAAACATGTAATGAAGATATTTTTGGAATACGATGGATGTAGCTAGAACTAATTTCTCAACATGTGAATAATGGGTTTGAGAATCAAGAAGACTCTTACTCAGATAATATATCACATGTTCTTGGCCATTGTTGTCTGTTTGTATGAATACCATGCTGATGGTGGTAAGAGATGCAACCACATACAAAGAATAATCTTTAGCATAATTAGGAGGTCGCAACATAGGCACATGTGTGATGGCATGCTTGAGATTATCGAAATCATAATGTGTAAGGTCATTCGAAACAAAAGGTATTCCTTTCTTAAGAAACAACATAAAACCGTGTGTTTTCTTGGCATAATTGCATACAAAACTACACAAGAAGTTTGGTTTCCCTTGAAAACATTGAAGTTTGGTAATGTTGGTAGGTGGTGGTATGGCCAGAATGGACTCGATTTTCAGAGGATGAACTCATATTCCATCCTTGGATACAATGAACCCAAGTGATCGTCCAATCTCAACAAAAAAATACTTTTGTGTGGATTCAAATGGATGTTATAGTGGCGACATCTAAGGAAAATTGCTCTTATATGGTCAACATGATGTTCTCGATGATGCAAATGGGAAAGAAAATCATCAAGATAGGCTTCCACTATATGCTTGATATCATTGAAAGCATAAGATATAAAACGTTGAAATGTAGCACCATCGTTTATCAGACCAAAAGGTAATTTACGATAAGAAAAGGTCCCCATGAGCATATGGAATTTGTTTTTTGTTGATCAGAAGGGAGTATCTCTATCTGATTATAGCCAGAAAAACCATCCATGAATGAAAAGATGACACTTCTGACATAGTTGTCGATAATTTGATCGATGTACGGAGTAGGGTAATTTTCTTTTGGACAAGCCCGATTGAGATATTTGAAATCGATACAAACCCTAATCGTACCTTATTTTTTAGTAACAAGAACAATATTGGAAAACCATTATATCAGTGGTACAGGATAAATGAACCCAGCTATTTTCAACTTCTTCCTTAATGGCCATAGCTTTCTGCGGATGTATTTGACAAAGTTTTTTTCAGACTGGCTTGGCATCAAGGTATATTTTAATCTCATGAACAATAATCAAAGGATCAATCCCTGGAATTTCTTTGTAACTCCATGCGAAAACATCATGAAATTATCTAAAAAAGGGTCGTATAATTTCCAACTTAATGAGAATAATAGTTATGGCCCAAATGGGCATGTTTAATAAAATTAGGTTTCACCAATATATCGATCGGGGTGGTCTTAGTAATGTTGCTCAAATTAACTTTAGAATCAACATTTTTGATGAGTATAGGTGATTGAGGAGAAACTATAATATTAGATGACATGAATGACTCCAAATAATTTTATACCAAATGGTAATGGGGAAGAAAAGAAGATCGATGGTGAGCATCTTTCCAAGGAAACTCATCTAAGGACATAACCTCCATGATAGATTCACTTGATGGAAGGGGATGTAAAATATAGTCCAAGTATGGATGAGGGGAATATAGCCAATATGGTATATGGTAGGGATCTGATGCAACAAAAAGGTGATTGTTAATACTGCAGTAATTAGAGGTGGATTGAATGGTTTGATAAACTTCTTCAGAAGGACTCAAAGGTATCAAATCATCAATTGATTTCCCTTTTACCAGTTTGTCACTACTTGTTGAGATCATGTTAACAATTACAACTCGCCAAGGAGGAGGAGGGTAGTTTAACAGAAATATTCCCATAAGAGAATAATATTTAAGGAGTCCTTTCCCAATGCTCTGATATTGCGAAATTGAAGACACTAAAAGAGGAACATTATTCGCAGAGTTGGAATTTGTATTTGGAGAGAAAAAAATATATTTGATCAATGGTAACAATCTTCCCTTGGAATGAAAATTGGACCACATGAAAAATGGATGATGCAACTGCATGCATTGCATAGAACAAATTTATGCCTAGGAGGAGATTATAATTCAGGGGTGCATTCACAACTTCGACATGAATGAACACTAATCCCCCCGTAATCATATTAACAAGGATGACAATAATACGTAGGGATGGAAACCATGACCATGAAATGGCTTCAATGTCGTAGGTGATCAGTTGATTTCATGGGAACCAATAGCTCACCAACAAGATAGAGACATAATTGAAGTTGAGACACCTTCGCCCAAAATGGTACGATGGAACTTTTTTCTATTAACTTTCATAGATAATTGGAAAGCAAATTGGTGAGAAATCCTCGAATTAAAGTCTTCTAGCTTAAAGGTGATAACATTAGAAGTTTTTGGATCCATAGCTCCTAATATCGACAATTTTTTTCTTTGAATTGGACACATTTGGAGTACTTTAAGAGTAGACATGATGCATGGTCTTGAGCCAAATATTCAATGAAATTATAATATTGGGAATCCCGTGCACTAGGATTGAATACTGCTTCCTGAAAAATACTCTTAGGTGGTCGTAGGACTTTGTCAAGCACATATTTTTTGATTTGAAGACCATTAGCTGGAGGAGGAGTGGAAGGGGAAGGTTTATTAACTAAAATGCTATCAATATTTTTCTCTAGAGGTGTTTCATAGCTATGTGATTTGGTTGTGATGTGAACCATTTCACTAGACATTATATTGACTTGTTCAATGGAAGAGGAGGAAGGTCCATTTAAGGATTGATGATTAATAAATTTATATTGAGTAGGGAAAGGATCGGTTAAGGTTGCTTGTTAGAGAATCATACCACCTAGCACCATGGTCACATACCACCTAGGACACACCTTCAATTTTTTTCCACTCATGTTGTATGGTCCAAACCTTGGTTATGTTGGTCTACTAAGGTATTCAGGGGTTTTGGACTCATTGATGCACCCAAGCGTCTACATTTGATCATTTAGGAGACTCATGTATTCTCATTAAAGATATTTTTGTCCTTGGGGTTCTTGAACTTGTGAGAATTATAATCTAAAACAATATCTAGGATCATTAGAGAAACTCACAAATCGAATTTCATGCAAAACCATTAAAAAACCGTTAAAAGAGAACAATTTACACATGCAATGTGAACAAAAACAGGTTATTATTTGACTTTCTAACATGTAAATATGTTAGTAACATGTTTATATTACACATGAAGTGGTTTTTGAGGATTGGGAAGCCCAAAATGACTGTACATGTGAAATTGGCCAAATTGGCCTCAATCCTCCCTAGGTGGGAAAAACTCGCTCCAAATCAGCCAAAATGGCCACGAATTTCTATGTGGACGTGGAGGAAGTGACTTGGATAAATCATGACTCCTTGACATGTGTGGGTGTGCAAAATAAGGTGAGTGAGAGGCTCTAGGTGGCATTAAATGCTCCAAAACAGTCCAAAATTGGACAAAACACCTCTAACGCTCTTAATCAATCACATTCAATGAATGGGAGCACACAAGAAATTATGAGGGTGCACATGTAGAGGTTTTACTGAGCTGGAGTGCTCATTTGGGTGTGAATGCCCCAATTTAACTAGTTATTTTCCCAACTAAGCACCCTAATTCCAAAGCCATAGTGTATTAATGCACAAATGTAATAAAATTGACTAGGAAATTAAACTAAGGTACTAAGGGGTTGGGTTACTTTTATAAATCTCTACCTTAACCAAAAAATTAGTACAACACATAAAATCAAGTGGGAGGCCTTGGCAACAAAGGCTCAAGTCACCTCAAGACATAACATAAATTTTATTTGTCCATATGAAGTGAGGAAAAGAAGGAAAACCACATGGGACAAAATCTTCCCTCAAGAATGGACATGGGGCTGAAACCTGCAACAAATAGCAGCAATCACCATCCATCACTCATTCCAATAAAATATATCAAGTTAGTGAAGGTCTTCTCTGTGAAATTCTTGGTGAAAATGTTGGCAGTTTGCTTGGTGGATGGGCAATACTACAAGGAAATCACCCTATCATGCACTAAGCTCCGGATGTAGTGCATATGGATATGAATATGATTTGTTCTCTACCTATAAATTGGATAAGGATATATCTTGATGTAACTTTGATTTTCCGCCCAAATGTTGGTAGGAGAATCAATTGTGACACCAAATTCCCAAAGAATTCCCTACAACCAAACACACTGTGTAGCTGCATTCATTGTTTCCCTGTACTCGGCCTCTGCTAAAGAAAGAGAAATGGTATTTTTTTTCTTAATTAACCAGAAAATAGGACCTTCATCAAGCATGAAAACAAAACCTGAATTTGATTTTTTGTTAGTGGGATCTCCAGCCCAATCAGAATCAGAAAATCCAGCTAGTTGAAGTGAAGCACTAGCTACATAGTGCACCCCAAAATTCTTTGTTCCTTGGACATGCTGGAGGATTATTTTGTATTCCTTCCAATGGATCTCATGTGTCTGGTGCATATGTATTGCTACAATACTTACAACATAATATAAATCAGGTATTGTATGTGTAAGATAGAGCAAGATACCAACTAGCTGTCTGTAGAGTGTACAATCTACCAATGGAGAATTGCCAAATTCACCTTGTTTAATTCCAGAAAGAAAAGGGCATTTGGAAGCCTTACAATAATCCATGTTAAACTTATTTAGCAGTTCTTAAGCATACTTTGGTTGAATCAGAATGATTCCCCTTTTAGATTTCTCAATTTCCAAACCCAAAAATTGCCTTAGCAATCCTAGATCTGTCATGGAAAATTCACTATGTAGAGATGCTTTAATTGAACCAATTGAAGTGTTGCATCTCCCTGTAATCAAGAGGTCATATACATAGATAAAAATAACCTGAAAAATAGCATCATGTTGCTGCAAATATACATTTGGATCAGATTTTCATCTAATGAAACCAATACATAGCAAGAAAGCATCCATTTTTGCATACCAAACCCTGGGGGCTTGCTTGAGTCCATATAGTGATTTATTCAACCTACAAACAAGTGAAGGATCCTCTTGGAAACCTTTATGTTTCTTCATGTATATCACCTCATGTATCTCACCATGTAATAATGCACTCTTGACATCCATATGGTGCACTTGCCAACTGTTACTAGATGCAATTGCTAGAACTAGTCTTATGGATTCCATCTTTGCAACCAGTGCAAAGGTCTTGGTGTAGCCCACACCATGGACTTGAGAGTAGCACTTAGAACTAATATGGATTTTTATTTCACATCTGAACCATCATAAACAAGTTTTTTTTGAAATATCCACTTGTATTGGACAAGCTTCCTCTTGGGAGGAATGGGAACCAATTCCCATGTTTCATTCTTTTGGAGAGAATGGAATTCTTCTTCCATTGATGTTTTCCATTTTGGGTAATGAAAAGCTTGCTTATATGATGTGGATAAGATCTAATCAGCATATAAGAGTGCTCAGAAAGATAAATTTGACTTGCAAAGGAATCATTGTTAGATTGAGATCTAGTCTTCCTAGTCTCTTGGGGATTTCTAGCCAATTCCCCTGCAGCTTGTATGATTTTTTCATCCCACTTGGGACTTGATGGAGACTCATATACAGAAATATCATCTATAGCCATATCATTATCATAAATATCAGAAAATACAGAGCATGAATAATCACTTACATCATCAAATTGTTGAGGAGAAGAGCATTCCCCCGTTGCAAGCTCAAAATATGGTATTGGTTCCTCTTTGAATTGCACACTCCTCTCAATGAAAGTCTTGAGTGTGGAAGTTTAAAAGAGTTTTTAACCTTTTGTATCCTCACCATAACCAACCATGATAAATTCCTTTCTTTGTGGGTTCAAGGCCTTCCTCTTTTCAGAAGGAATTCGAGCCCATGCTCTCGATCCAAAAATCCTGAAACTTAGACATTTGGTTTATGGCCAAACCATACCTCGTAGGGAGTATTTCCTTTGAATGATTTGTGGAATAATCTGTTCTATATATGTGCAACACAATTAATATCCGCATCCCATATCTTGGGACTTATATCCCTTTCTTCAATCATGCATGTGGCCATCTCCTTGAGAGATCTATTTTTCCTCTTTGCCACACGATTTTGCTGTGGTGTGTAGGGAGTTGAATGTTGCATTTGGATGCCACATTCCTCAAAAAGGTGCTGCAGATTTTTTTTGACGTACTCCTTCCCATTATAATCCCTAAGGATTTTAATCTTATGCCCACTTTGATTCTCTACTAAGGCCTTCCAAATATTTAATTGCTCAAAAACTTCAGATTTCAATTTAAGGAAGTACACCCCGCAAAATCTCAAGTAGTCATCAATAAATGTGAGTACATACCTTGATCCACCGTAGTATGGAGTGGGAAAAGGACCAATCAGATCTGAATGTACCAACCCAATTGGTTGTGTGGCTCTCCTTGCCTTCCCCTTCTCATAGTTCCGCTCTAGATGTTTCCCAACTGCACACCCAATGCAAGCTCCATTTGATGATTTGATTTGAGGAAGCCCTTCCACCATCTCATCTTTGTGTAGTGCTTGGAGGTACTTGTAGTTCATGTGTCCAAAACTCTCATGCCATAGTTTGGAAGTCTCATTATCATTTGAGAGGAGTACTTGGTCATTGGAACTAGGGAGGAAGTTTGAAAACTTGTACATCCTCTCATGGTGGTCTGCATACCTAGCTGCTACAACTTGGTTTGATGAGATTTCTGCAATCTCTACCAATTCTGGAGTGAATGTCACTCTCTTTTCTTCTCCTATATGCGTAATTTGGTATAATGACAACAAATTTGATGCCAAGTCTGGTACATATAACACATCACTGAAGTAACCATGCTCTAAATCAATCCTACCAATTCCCTTGGTCTGGATTTCAGAGTCATCTCCCATTCAAACTGCTAGGACAACATTCAAATGCATGGAGGATAAGAGCTCTCTAGTGGAAACCATGTGTCTAGATTCCCATAAATCAATGATAAAGGATGAGGAATTAGAATTAACTACTACCAAGGCATTACATTTATCCTTGTTGTCTGAACTGGAGGTGCCATCTTTCTTCCTTGCGCCATCTGGGATAGGGATGTTGTTTTCCTCTAGAAGCTGTGCCATTTGGTCAATGGTTTTCTTCATGCATGAGCTCTATGGATTCCATCCCTTATGGAAATAGGTGCATTTGGTTTTCTCTTTCCATTTATTTTCCTTATCCTTGGGAGGATTCGAACCCCCATCCCTGGATTTGGTTTTTTCCGATTTCCTCTTCTCTGGCTGCTTCAAATTCTTTTATTTTTTCTTTCCCTTGGAGGCATTTGAAACACCCATTCCCAAATATTGATACTTATATTTGATGGTAACCATATGGGCTAGCTTATCTTGCTTCTGGGTGAGGGACTCCATGAAGCTAGGTAGTGTTGTCATCTGCCAGTTTTGAAGTGTCAACTTGTCAGAATGAAATGTGCTGACAAAGACTGAGAATTCTAGCCCCAAATTTGAAACGATGGACAGTATCAACTGATCCTCTTTCTTTTCAATCCCACATTGATTTAGCTAAAGCACAGGATACTTGAACTCGATGAAGAACTCCTGGATATTGTCAAAATGCGTTGGGCTTATGCTAATGTGCTCGTTCTCAAGCTAGTGTCCTCTCAGTTCATCAGTTTTCCTAAAGAGTGATTCTAGTTTTAACCAGAATTCATTTAGGGTTGTTCAATTGTCTATGTGGAACAAAATATCTCTTGAGATACTCAGGAATAACAATCCATATTATTCATCTAGTCTGTTGAAGTACTTGGCTTTCTCTACAGCAGAGTTTGGCTCCACCTATGTGCCTATGGTAAATCTGTAGAGACCCTTGAATCTCAATTGAATAACCATTTTTTCCTTCTAATTGAAGAAATTGAAAGGTGTAATCAAGATGTGGGTTGCTTCCATTTATTCCTGCACTAATGGTGAAGAATTGCCGAAATTCCTGCAAAGAACACTCAATTTAATCTGGAATTTCTTTAAAAAATGCAGCTCAAAACGCTCAAGATTGATCTACAACTCACTGAAATCCACTCCTCTTTGATACCATGTGATAATTTCAATATACAACAAGATCTATGATCCTTAGAGAAACTCACAAGTTGAATTTCATGCAAAACCAACAAAAAATATTAAAAGGGAACAATTTACACATGCAATGTAAACAGAAACATGTTATTATTTGATTTTCTAACATGTAAATATGTTAGTAATAGGTTTATATTACATATAAAGTGTTTTGTGAGGCTTGGGAAACCCAAAATGATTATACATGTGAAATTGGCCAAATTGGCCTCAATCCCCCCTAGGTGGGCCAAACTCACTCCAAATCATCCCAAATGTCCACAAATTTCTATGTGGACATGGATGAAGTGACTTGGAGAAATCATGACTCCTTGCCATGCATGGGTGTGCAAAATAAGGTGAGTGAGAGGCTCTAGGTGGCATTAAATGCTCCAAAACAGTCCAAAATTGGACAAAATCCACCTCTAGTGCTGCTAGTCAACCACCATGTCCACATTAAATGAATGGGAGTGAAATATAAATGTGGAGGTTTGAATGATCTGGAGTTCTCATGTGGGTGTGAATGCCCCAATTTAACTGGTTATTTTTGCAACTAAGCACCCTAAGTCCAAAACCATAGTGTATTAATGCACAAATGAAATAAAATTGACTAGGGACTTAGATTAAGGTACTAATGGGTTGGATTAATTTTCTAACATCACTCCTTAAAATAGGGAACTAGTTTGACCAGAGGATCCCATGCATTGTATTTGAGTGTTTCTAGCTCTTTTGGATCATTAAATGCTACCTAGAGCCACTCCCACTCACCCATGCACACCATAAAATCTAAAATAACCTTATTTATGTATTATTATGCTTCTCCCACATTCACATGTCCATTAGTTATCATTTGAGGTGGTTTGGGAGCTCATTGGTCCACCTAGGGGGGTTTGAGGTCCAATCTAAGACTGTCACATGTATGCATCCAATATGCCTACAATGGCTAACAATTTTCACCTATTGTATTATATTAATGTTCCAGACATATTTACATGTTGGACAGTAATAGTAACTTTAGTTATTGGCACTATTCATATGTGTTAATTTTTCTCCTTTCACTGTTTTTCTACATAATTTGTGAAATTATGGCATTGTGAGGATTCTCTTAGATCCTAGATATTGATGTGAATAATATTTTCACATGGTATTAGATCTATTTGGATCTGCATATTTAATTCAAAGAGTTTGATTTTCTATCCAGGGCCTCCTCCAGAAACATTTTGAGTGTTTGCATTGCAGGTAGTTCCAGTGTCTTTGTCACTTAGTGCGTAAGAAAAAATGGAGAAAATTTAATGTATTTATTACCCCTTTCAACTATTTTGAATGGAAGGCCAAAATGGTGATCCAATTGAGGTCAAAAGGCCTCTACAAAGTAACCATGGGAACAAAGAACAAGCCCAACACTGCTGTGGAAAAATCCAAGTATTTCAACAGGTTGGATGAAGCATTCATGATGCTTTGTATTGCTATTTTGAGGGATATTTTATTTCATGTAAACAGTCTAACACCCAATGAGGTGTGGCTAAATCTTAAGTCACTATTTGGGAAGAATTATGAGATGAGAGGACACCAACTCGAAAATCACTTGATCACATTGAGAAAAACTCACTTTGAGATCATCCAGAACTTCTTCACCAAGTTCAAATCCTTGGTACTTCAGCTGAAACAATGTGGCATTGAAAATAAGGAAGAGAAGGTGATCTTATCCATTCTTTCGAAGCTATTCCTTGAGTATTCTGTGTTTGTCTCGACATTCGACTCAGGAAATATTGAATCATTGTTTGGGAAGAATGATGAGATGAGAGGACACCAACTCAAAAATGACTTGATCACATTGAGCCCAACTCACTTTGAGACAATCGAAGACTTCTTCACCAAGATCAAATCCTTGGCACTTCAGTTGAAACAATGTGGCATTGAAAATAAGGAAGTGAAGATGATATTGTCCATTCTTTCAAAGCTAGGCCCTGCGTATTTCGTGTTTGTCTCGACATTCCACTCAGGAAAGCTGGGATTTCAAAATTGGAGAATTCCTACCCTGAAATAATTCATGGAGTCTTTGACTCAAGAACAAGACAAATTGGTGAAAATGGGTACCATCAAATCCACCAAGTATTATTCCCTTGCTGCAGGTGTTTCAAATTAAGCCAAATACAAGAAGAAATCCAAGGATTCGAAGAAACAAGAGAAGAAGAAGCAGGAGAAGCCCAAATCCCCTGACGGGGGTTCGAATCCTAGCAAGGCCAAAGTGAAGAAGGAGCAAGAAAAGAAAAAATGCACTTATTTTGACAATGTTTGGCATCCATAGAGTTAATTCATGAGTAAAACCATTGACATGATGGTGGAACTACCTAAGAAGAACAACATCCCCCTGCCAGACGACGCAAGGAAGAAAGAGGGAGGTTTGAATTAAGAGAACAAAGGATATATGGCATGCACTGGTTGATGGATATTATGGATCTTCCTCCTTCATCATAGATTTATGTTCCTCAAGGAACATGGATTCCATACAATACTCCTTTTCGGCCCTACATCCATTCAGTGGTCCATCCATCCTCATGGGTGATGACTATGATATCTTAGCCAAAGGGATTGGAAGGATCAACCTTGACAATGGGTACTTCAACAATGTGTTGTATGTGCCTGATATTGTACCAAACCTACTCTCTATACATCAAATTACATATATAGTTTCAGCAAAGAGAGTAACATTTACTTAAGAATATGTGGTAATATAAAAAATTTCTACAAGACAAGTTGTTGTAGTGGGTATTGCAGACCATGAGTAGAGGATGTACACGTTTTCACACTTTCTTCTTTACTCCCAAGGGAATGTGCTTCTGTCACATGCTAATGAGACCATAAATATATGGCATGAGAGTTTTGGAAACCTCAACTAAATATATCTTCTAGCATTTATCAAAGAAAACATGGTTGAAGGGCTTCCAAGCATCAAGTTTTCCAAAGGCACATGCAAGCGATGCATTATTGGGAAACATGCTGAGCACAAGTATAAAAAGGGATATGAAATAAGGGTAGTCCAAGTGATTTATTTGATCCATTCATATATGATAGGACCTCTTCCCACACCCTCCTATGTAAACTCAAGATATGTATTAACATTCATAGATGATTTCTCAAGGTATTGTTGGGTGCATTTTCTCAAGCAAAAATCTGAAGTGTTTGAGACATTCAAAGTTTTCAAGGATTTGGTTGAGAACTTGAGTGGGAATAAGATAAATTTATTAAGGACTGATAATGTAAAGGAATATATTAACAATAACCTACAAAATCAATGTGAGGAGAATGGCATTCAAATGCAACGTTCTGCGCCTTACACACCTCAACAAAATGGTGTGGCAAAGTGAAAGAATAGAGAATTGAAGGAGATGCTCACATTCATGTTGGAGGCTAAGTTTTTTGTCTCCTAAGATATGGGATGAAGAAATAAATTGTGCTGCATATGTTCATAATAGAGTTCCAAAAAAATAGTTTTAAGAGAAAACTCCATTTAAGGCTTGGAGTGGTCACATGTCCAATGTTTCTCATTTCAGGGTTTTTGGCTCAAAGGCTTGGGCTAGAATTCATCTCGAGAAGAGAAAGGACTTGAAACCTCAAAGAAATGAGTACATAATGGTTAATATGATGAATATGCAAATTTATACAAGATCTTTTATCCCTCATCTAAAAAAATTTCATTGAAATGAGTGTGCAGTTCGAAGAAGGACCCATGCAGGAGATCGAACTAGTTAAGGGGGATTGCTCACACCCTCTACTCAATGATGATGTAAGTGATGATTATTTCTTTGATTTTTATGATTTTTATATTGAAGATGAATATGATTACATGCATGCATATCATGACTCACCCATAAGGCCAAAATGGACTGACAAAACTATACAAGCAGCTGGTGATTTTGCTAGAAATCCACTAGACTCTAAGAAGACTAGATCTCAATTTCATAATGCTTTCTCCACCTGTGATTCAAATATTCAAGAGAGGTGCTTCATGATGGTTGTATCTCATCCTTTGTAATATGATGAAGAATCACATTATCTAAGATGGAAAATAGCCATGCAAGAAGAGTTCAAGTCCTTGCAATACAATGAAACTTGGGAGTTGGTTCCTCTACCTTCCAAGAGGAAACTAGTGCAATCACTAGTACAAAATGAGGAATTAATGACTAAAAAAATGACTAAAATTTGGCTATAAACGACTATTTTTGAGTCAGGGACTAATAGTATCTAATTTACACTATCTTATAGCTTGACTAACTTAGTCGTATTTCACTTAGTCATTAATTGGTTGACTTATTAGTCATTGATTTAGTCATTGATATTCAATGATTTATTCATGGATTTAGTCACTGAATGCAACCGTTAATGACCAAATATACGACTAAATAAACTACTAGATGATAACATATTAATGACTAAGCTTAATACGAATAAATGTTAGTCACACTCTAAGATACTAGAAATTAACTACTAATAGTTGTATATATGTGAATTTAGTCATTTTATTAGTCACAAATTTATGATAGGGAACGAAGGAATCGAACCACCAACCTCTTGTCTATAATTAGGCAGGTGCTCTACCATTAAGATAACACCACTTAAGAAGTTTTTATTGCTTGATAATGATGATATTCAAACAAATTTTGTATCATTCAAGCATGAAAAATAATGATTATCAAGTTACTATAGATCCATAATGGCTTACCTTGTAATATTCCTTCAAGTCCTTTTTGCACTTAATAAATGCATTTGAAAGACTTGAAGGACTATTACAAGGTAAGACATTATGTATCTATAGTAACTTGATAATAATTATTTTTTATGCTTGAATGATGCAAAATGGAAAAATCCCAGAAATTTATAGGAATGACAAGCATGCATCCAATGTTAAACTATCTACCTAGTCATCTATAGTCATGCCAAGATATTTCAATTTGACTAAAAATTCATTGGTAACTTGAAGATAGTGGTATATGATGTCATAGAAAGGAGAATTTCAGTTTATATAGAAGAAAAGGATGAGAAAATGGAGCAACTCATCACCCAAAATGTAAATAGAATAGTAAAAATAAATATACAACTAATTCCATTTCACATCAAGAAGAATGAGCATTAACTCTAAGTACTCTTAGCCACTAGGTAAATGGAAATGAAATGAGATGAAATATTATCAACAATACCTTCGAGTTGGATTGTTGACAAGAAGTATGAATACTGATGTGATCATTTTATTCAGAGGTGACTTAAACAACCACTAACCTACAATCAAGGAAATAAAACTTGTTAAGATTGATATATAAATAAAATAAAATAAAATTTAAATATAGACTGTACCATTCCCACGATCATTTATACTTCGAAAGAGAACTAGAAAATCTCCCACAACTGTTCAAATTTTTCCAAAATGGCCACTTGGAATGCCACTGTTTAAACAAAACAAAAAGAAATGGAAAACATGAAAGTAGTAATTTACTCTATCTGTCTATTGGATGCAGAATCCCATAGTTGTACAACATAATTAGTCAAGAACATTAGAGGAAATTTCAACTCAAAATGGGCCTTTTAACACTAATTCAAATTCCATGTCATCATGTGTTTTCCAATGAAATTGCTTTAAATTTTAAATACCATATAGGTCTTAAACAAATTTTAATATAAATTTGGGGATATGTATCATAAAAAACTACTTTTTTTGTTCGTAATTTCAACATATCTCCCTGTGTTTTTACTCAAATTTTGATCAAGAGATCTCCCTGGATGTGAAATTAAATTCTGTATCCAACGAGTACCCACTCGACATACTTTTGACGGGCCCCTCTACCCCCAAAAACAAGAAATACCTCATCATCATGTTTTTCAGGTATTTCTTGTTTTTGGGGGTAGCGGGGCCCGTCAAAAGTATGTTGAGTGGGTACTCGTTGGATGAGGAATTTAATTTTGCATCCAACGAGCTCTCCTGATCTAAATTTGAGTAAAATCACAAGAAGATATGTCGAAAATAGAAACAAAAAAAGTAGTTTTTCTCTTTTCTTCCTCCAAAATTAATAAATATTATTTTATTATTTTAACTATTATTTTTTTATTTTTCTTAGGAAGCCCATTTTGAGTTGAAATTTCCTCTAATGCATGCAATAAAATTATAAATGGACAAAAAGAAGAAAACAATGTGGTTTAGACCTTCCTTTATATACTCAGATATATAATATGATCACACTTTGTCTCTTAGGAGACAAGTCACTAATGAAACAAAGGAAATACTTGATAGAAATATAGATAGGTAGTTGTTGGGTAGAGTGAGACAAATACAGGCCTCAAGGTATTAATAAAAAAAATATAGAAATGAGGATGAAATTTCAATCCCATTACTGCAATAAGTGACGGTCTTTAAGGACATTCATACATCAACCAAATAGAATCTCCTTTCAAATGTGCAGAGGAAACCTTAACCCACACTCCAGAATGTACATCAGACTATGACACACTTCGATACATAGTAGCATCCTCAAGAAGGCTGAAAAGGAGCACAAGAATCCTCTATAAAGTATAAACATGTTCGACATACTGCAACATGCTGAACAAGAACACAACACCCCTAGTAAAGGTCATGGTAGGCACCAACAATAGTACACTTACATAAAAGACCTTAGAACAATCAACATACCATAGATCTAGTCAAGGAATCTCAAGGAACAATCATGGTTCAATCTAACAGACTTAGCAAAGGTCACAACCCATCTTAGCAGCCCAAAAAAGGTCACGACTTAGTCGAAACAACTCACACATGTCATGACTATGTCCAAACAACCCACAAAGGTCATGGTTCTGTCAAAAAAACCCATAGAGATCATAATTCTATCCTAGTAGAGGTCACCACTCAATCCAAGGCAACCCATAAGGTTACTTCTCAATCCAAGGAAGCCTAAAAAGTCACTGATCAATACTATCAAACTCAAAGGTGGTTGTAGTTCAACATAACAAGCTCAATAAAGAACATGGATCACCCTAGCAGGATGCCAACAAGATTCAACACAATATATAAAAAAAAACACATATATGAAAATATAAATTATAAAACAAAAAACTATATGTAATGCAGCTCTTGACCCACCTCTGTTTGATGACATTCATGGTCGATTTCCTAAACTCATGGAGATTTCATCCTCCAATTATGTAGATGACTACTCAAGCAGCTAGTTGGATCCAAATAACCAGTCCATGCAGATCGTTGGCAGAAAAATAACAAGTCCAAGTAGACTGTTGGCGCCAAATATTTTGCGTTGGTTGGTGGAGAGGAGGTTTTGGTGGGTTCTAAGGCGCTACTAGCTGTAATTGGAACTGGAGGAAATTTTTGTGTATTTATTAGGTCACCAATTATACCAGTTGAGGAAATTGTGATTCCTATTCACAATTTTTGAGGGTTTGGAATTTTGGTATTTAATTGTCAATGATGCCATGGATACAAGAGATTTGGATAGAACCCGGAGGCTCTTAAAGAGGCATGCCACGAATTCTTCATCTCTAGAGTCAAAATGACCTTCTTCCATTACAGAATCATAGGTAAGTTTCTTGGTTTACGATGAAATTTTAGCTTTTTCATGTTAATATTGGTTATAATTCTGAAGAGTAGGTAGGTAGGTAGGTTTTTTGAAAACCTAGAAAGCATTCATGAAATAAGTGGTATAGGGAGACTAGGTGTAGTTCTTAAGGTAGGTAGCTAGGTTTTTTTGAAAATGTTGAAGTGAAGGTAGTGTAATTCCATTCAATCCCTCAACAAGTTAACAAATGTGAATGGAAAGTCATCATGACAAAAGGGTCAATGTACCACACTAGGAGAGGGAGGTGCTAGCATAAGTACTAACAAGGTTCAACATAAGATCGAAAGTCAACAAGAGTGGTCATAACAAAGTGGGAAGACACCCATTTCACCCACAAGACCAAGGTGTACCATCAAGGTACATAAATAAACCTTTTACCCACAATATCGAGGTGTACAATGAAGGTGGGGAAACAACCCTTTTACCCACAAGACCAAGGGTCAAACTTTTATCTTCTCTCTCAAGGAATATAGTCCACAGGTTTTCAATGCAATAATTCTAAGTTTTATCATCACCATATAAAGGAAGGTCCAAACTATGAAACACTTCGAGTGACTGCAATACAACATGTATAACATACTTTTCATTTCTTTCAACTTAACACTCCCAAAGGTCCCTGTGTTAAAGTTGAAGCATCCAAGGGCAATAAATAACAACAATAGCAATAAATTAATGAACAAATTAAACTAGCATATGTAAAGGATAAAACAACATTGTAACATATATAATATAATTTTCATTTCTTTCAACTTGACACTCCCAAAGGTCCCTGCATTAATGTTGAAGCATCCAAGGACAATAAATAAAAATAGTAGTAATAAATTAACGAACAAGTTAAACTAGCATACATAAAGGAGAAAACAATGTGGTAACATATATAACATAATTTCCATTTCTTTCAACTTAACACTCCCTAAGGTCCCAATGTTAAAGTTGAAGCATCCAAGGACAACAAATAACAGTAGTAGTAATAAATTAATGAACAAGTTAAACTAGCACATGTAAAGGATAAAAGAACGTGGTAACATATATAACATAATTTTTATTTCTTTCAACTTAACACTCCCAAAGGTCCATGTGTTAATGTTGAAGCATCTAAGGAAAATAAATAACAATAGTAGTAATAAATTACCAAACAAGTTAAACAAGCATACGTAAAGGATAAAAGAATATGGTAACATATATACCATAATTTTCATTTCTTTCAACTTAATACTCCCAAAGTTCCATGTGTTAAAGTTGAAGCATCCAAGGACAATAAATAATAGAAGTAGTAATAAATTAATGAACAAGTTAATCTAGCATACGTAAAGGAGAAAACAATGTGGTTTAGACCTTTCAATACCTTCAAAAAACCAACCAAGACATCATAGCCGACGTAAGGTTTGTATCTTGTTGTATGATAAAATTAATGAAAAAATACCTTGGACCTTATAGTGTTTAAAACTTTCATCATCTATAACATTCTAAAATATATTAGTAACAAATTCAACTATTCTACAATATTTTCAAAACAATGAATTTATGTATTTGAAAATGCTAAAAATGCATTCAATATAGAAATAACCCTAGGCATGGAAAACCCATTTATCCACTTGTAACTCTTTTGTTCTTGTCAAAACTAACTACACCAACATTAAAAAGGACTGTTTTTTATAATCTATCAACAACTAGAGCTGCAATAGAAACATCTAAATGAATCAACTATAACTTTAGATAAGTTACAACAACATATAACAAGAATCAAGTACCCTACCTAGTCCACTAGAAGCAAAAAGATAGACATGTCGCTCACTAGAGAAGGAAATGCACCAATTCCTTGAATAAATGTCCTCATGAACAACAAAGCAAGTGGTGGATCTATTCAACCTATTCAAATTGAAAATACTTGGAACAATTTTATTCCTGCACATGCAATACAAATATAAATGGACAAAAAGAAAAAAAAACAATTGAATATAATGTCAATTCAAGTATGATTGGATGGGTTAAGGATTCCATATTCAGCTGGTACTTTGGTGAACACAACCATTTTCTTAAAGCATCTAGAATATGCATCTATAACATGTTAGTAAGTACATAGATTTGGGTTTGGAGCAGAAAAATTAAAAATATTGTACTTCAATGCATGAATTTCTAAAACAATACCAGAAACACAAATAGTACAACTATGACAATGCAAGATAAAGTAAAAACATAATTTTCATTTCTTCCAACTTAATGCTCCCAAAGGTCCTTGTGCTAAAGTTCAATCATCCAAGGACAATACATAACAACAGTAGTAATAAATAAACAAACAAGTTAAACTAATATATGTAAAGGAGAAAACAATGCAGTTTAGACCTTCCTTTATATACTCAGTTATATATTACAACCACATTTTGTCTCTTAGGACACAAGTCACTAACGAAAAAATAGACATACCTGAGAGAGAGAGAGATAGGTAGCTGTAGGGTAGAGTTGGACAAATACAGACTGCAATGTATTAATCAAAAGATTCTAGAAATGAGGATGAACTTTCAGTCCCATTGATACAATAAATAACAGTCTTTTAGGACGGTCATACATCAAGCAAATAGAAGCTCCTTTCAAATGTGCAGAGGTGGCCTTAACCCACACTCTAGCACGCCCATCAGACTGTGGCACACTTCCATACATAGTAGCAGCCTCAAGGAGCTCAGAAAGGAGCACATAACAACATTTGAATTCTTGGTTTCCATGACTGAGGTCCCAAGTCATATCTTGTAAATATCCCATGTTATTTAATGTCCCAATATGACTTCCTTGCCTACTAGTTGAATTTGGTCAATGCATCATCCTTGATTAATCCTTTTTTTCTTTAGACAAGATTGCAAAGGAAGACTTGGCATTTTAATCCCCTGAGGTTGTGGACAACCTGGTTTTCCGGTGCCAAATTAGGGGCTGAATGTATTAAATCCTCTTTATGTTGCCTTCTATATCAAGAAAATTATTTTAAGGTATTTATTATATGTTTGTGTGCGAGACCAGTTGAATGTTTTAAGGTTTTTTCCATGCTTGTTTTGTATGTTGATTGAATGCCTTGAGGATTCTGAAATTAACGTGACTTGATGGAGGATAAACTAGCAACCATTGTTTGATGAGACCACATATAGAAGTCTGAATCCTGTTGTGTCCTAGCATCTTCAAGTGTTTCAATAAGCTACGTGAAGATATCTTGTATTTCTCACCCATCTTATGCTTATTTATGGTCATAAAATAATAGCTGAACCATAATATTTCTGGAGATGAAATAATAGTTGAACCCTAAGAAGCTCTATCTCCAAGTTGTTAATTTGGGAGGTAATGTGGAGATAATAAATTAAAAATGAATTTTCATTGATTCAGGAGAAAACTTAGAGAAATGGGGGGAACACTCTACCATTTGAAACTACAATGGTGCTTGAAAACACTGTGCCACTTGAAAATACTTTGGTTCTTGAAAACACTCAGATGCTGGAGAGTATAGTTCCTCTTGAAGACACCGTGCCACTTGAAACACGGTTGTTGGGGGAGGATAAAAATAAAGAAGAAAAATGATTGCTATTGAAAGAGATTGACAACGATAATGACAATGAAGATACACTTGATGTTGATAATTTAGAAGGTTACACAGAAGAAAAGACTCAATTAATTGAGGATTTCCAAGAAGATAACACCATTATTAGTTCAAGAGATAAAAAGGATCTTGATGTAGTAGTTGGTAGTGATGATGGAGGTGGTGGGAACACCGAATGTTGGGGTGAATATGAACATGAATATGATAACAAGTCCAGTCCTAGCAGTGTGGATGAATTGAAAGGAAATCAGTTTTCGGTGAAAAGTTTTCCATTACCTAATTTTCTTTATGGGAAGGAAACCTCCTAGATTCATTCCAGTGACATAGAAAAAAGGGTTTTGTTCAACAATATAAATTCATTTCATCAACGTGAGCACCAAACTATAGTGGAATCAGATGCTTCAACTGAAGATGAAAGTGACGTGGGTGAGCCCCAAAAATCTGGAGATTTGAATCTTGATGACTCTGTACATGCTATCCATGACTATCAAAGATCCGCACAAGGTTTTCTTCGTCACACATCAAGGAGAGCTGCATCAAGGTTAAAGTTAAACCAAGAAGCTTCAAAGGTTAATAATCAGCTGAAAAACATCATTGTTGTCTACCAAAATCCTGATCCAAAGAGAACAAAAGATGGCCATAAACAAAAGGAAGATTTAAATTCAGACGATTGGAATAGTCCCAAAACTGTTAAGAGTGTTGGTATATGGTGGAAGATAGAAATAGGTGTCACTCTTACCAGTATCACCATGGAAAGCATTGGTGATTCTAGTGTCATTTATTCAACTCCCACATATGTACCTAGAAGCATTGATTATGTTAGGGTTGCATCTTTGCGTGCATTTGGATTGTGTGCTTCAAGGATGATATCTACAATGCAGGAAGTAACTTCTGTCAAAGATGCCAAAAGTGATGTTCTTGGAAAACATGATCTAGTAGCATGGCTCAATCTTTTGTAGTTTCAAGAGATCAAATAGGTCACCTTCCTGGGTATAAACCTTCATTGAAGAATAAGTCTTGGAAATCCACAAGACCAAATGAGGCAGACGATTATAAATAAATGGCAAACATATACCGTGCAGGATGGTCAGACATTGTATAGTCTGCACAACCAAGGGCTGAAAATATGACAACAAGGAAACTTTTCTACACTAAAGCTATGGAAGTTGATAAACCTAAACTCAATGATGTGCTTGATGAAGCCGATTAAAGAAAGTATAGGGGTAGTGAGGAGGAAGGTGATGAACTAAGAGAAATATGCAAAAATGAGAAAGATGAACAAAGGGTCATTGGTGGTAATGGCAAAAGTGAGAAAATGACAGCCCAGGTTGGTGACAAGGAAGATGATGAACTGCATGCCAGAGCCAAGAATGAAAAAGGTGGTATCCCCAAAGATCAAAAGAATTTAGACATTGTAAATATGAAGAACCTTAAGTCAGTAGGACTATATGATATTGGGTTTAATAAAAAATCACCTAACCACCCTATCTCTTCTGGTTTAAACTATCTTGATTCTATGGAACCAGGTGAAAAATACCAAGCTGATGCATTGAGTATGGTTAACAAATTGGTATGGCTCAATACAATTGGGTTTTCCCAAGAAGTTGATCCTAAAAACTTGATTGAAATGACATACTCTAGGCCTCTGAGTGCAAGGGGAACTCAAAATATTTCTCACTTGGTGGAATGCAAAAGTCCAAAGGAAATAATTGGAGTCTTTAATTGGATTGACATCCAACATGATGAAGGCGGGTGCCAATTTTTTTGTAGTAATGGCTTGGCTGTTCCATCATCTAGAACTGGGGAGGATAAAGTCAAAACAGAATCCAAGCAAATTAGTCGAATATATTTTAAGGGTAAGAAGGATGCTTCAGTTCAAAATAGCAAGGATGTAAAGATTGGAAAAGACAAAATCGATCTTCTATAGTAGGGCTTACTAAAGCTAACTAACTCAACCGGTTTAGATTCTAACATAACCATGGATTCTGGTGCACTACATGGATGAGAAATTAAAGTGGGGACCAAAGTCCAAGGAGCAAAGGATACCTTATCTATAGGGGTGAGCAAGTCAGAATATGTTAAGGTCTCCAAACGTTCAACGAGGTTACAATTGGGTGAGGAACATGATATTTACAGGAAACAGAGCATTATGTCTGATAAACAAAATGCCACAGATGAGAAATTTTCCTTGAGTTTAGGTGAATTTTTTGAACAATTGGAAAAACTTCCTAGTTGCAAAGAGTCATTAAGCATGTATCATATTGAAAATGGCATCGAATTGGATGCAGAAATGATGTAGTCAATGGCAGCATAGATTCCCCCTAATCAAGAAACTGAGGAAAATGCACATACAATAGAATGAAAAGGCCGTACCAAATCTGGAAAACCAAGAAAGATGAAGACTAGACTATCTGGTGTGTTTAGAAAGGAGACATCACCAAATAACCACTCTGAAAATGGTGAAACATTTGCAAAAAAAATGAAGGATGGAAATCGTTTTCTTGCTTAGGAAAAACAACAAGAGAGTCCATTGGGAAGAAGATGAAGGACAAGTCCAACAGAAGGGTGAGAGAAGGAGACAAAAAATACCTAGAATTTCCAAACAAGATGGAAAAGAGAAAGTTGCATCCAAGGGTTCTGAAATTAATGGAGAGAACCAAGATATAATTCAGAACTTTACAAAGGTTGTTAGGAGGAAAAGAGAAGGGTGAAATGTGGAGGTCACATGATTAAATCAACCTCATGGCTTGGGATTTAGGAAATTTGTTATTTCAAATGACTAATCCCCTTGTTCATGTCCTTTCTACAAAGTTTGAAACCCAAACTTAGTAGTTTTGTCCCCTCAAAAGGCTCCTCAAATTCCTAATCGATCCAAAATTATCGACATGTTGGTGGGTGATTGATCAAACCTAGAACAAAAGAATAAAAATAGTTCAACATTAAATATTGTTTCTAAAAACAAGTCAGACCTAGATATTTGGCAATTACTAAGGAAAATACAACAACAAGAGACAAACACTATGCAGATTGCAAACCTGTACAAAAATACCAAAAATATATTTCTAATTATAGCTAGGAAATTTTACACATACCTTGGGTTCTAGAAATATTGAATGGAAATCAATCGCCAAACCACATAAGAAACATTATGGTGATGTTCCCTTCATAAATTTGCATGAAAGCTCTCCAAATTCCTCCAATAGAGAACAAAAGATGAAAATGAAAAATAAAAGTATGTTTTGTCCTTTTACTTCTCCCCAGTGATAGTTTTCGATTGAATTGCAATGATTTCTAATATATCATGATAATTTCAATTTATTGCAATATTGTCTAATTTATCAGAATTGTCATGATAATTTGTTTGTGATATATCAGGAGGCGTTAAAATATCATATTTATCATGATATAGTGTGATAATTTTATCAATGTCATAAACCATATAGCTCCTTTGAAAACATTATCTTTATCTTGTTGGATTGAGAAAATCACTTGTAAATAACATTTGGCTACATATGCAATTTTATTAGCCTTGGAGGCACCATTTTTCAAGATTAGCCGATTATGTTCTAATAAGAAGGTAATACTACTATGATTATAGAGATGATGATTTGATATTTTATAATAAAGATGTTGTATTTCAAAGGAACTACATTCAGAGCTGCCTCGGGTTCTCCCACTTCATCTAAAACTATGTTCTTTTTTGGGCTTAGGAAATCATTTACTTAACAAATTTTTTCAGAGTCCTGCTATTATCATTGAGAGATTTAGGCCATGAGAGTGAACTCCTTCCTCCTTTATAGATCATTGGCCTTTTTCATTTTTCTAGTACCATTCTGATGAAGCATGAGATGCATGGGATACCTACTTTGTGATGTAGGATGTGAAAAACCTTATTTTTCTATTGGAAAATTTCTTCGCCATGTTGGAAATGTGATGCTAAATACTTGTAACATGACCTGCAAGTGACAATTTTGTAACTTTCTTGCTTCGATTGATAGTATACATGAATACTAACAGTTATCTTATGCCATATTCAATAAATGTTTGTACTTTTATTGTATACAGGGTGAATTATTTTGGAATTCCAACCTGTTAATACTTGATTCTCATAATGTACGAATAGTAATGTTATAAGCCTCCTGAGTCTTTTCGGTAATGTAGCTTAATTCTGAGTGGAATATCAATGAAGATGGCTCGTCCCACCACCCAAACGATGTGATAATGCCCTAATGCTGTTCCATTTTGGCTCCCAATCCCAGGTATATATTGGTATTTGATTTGCACCCAATATTGGGCCAATAGAGTTTGTTGGTCATGTTTTAAGCACCTATCTACGCATTCAACTCCTAATAAGGAAAATGCTAATTCTTTAGCCTGTAGGGTAGGAAGTCTTTAACAGAAAAGTAGAAATAACATGATCTTACTTGGTGCTATAAATGTTTCAGGTCTACTTAGAAGACTTAGCAAATGCCAGTTAATCCTCAATTTTCATATGTCATAATTTTTCCACATACTTGCATTTTGCTATTGAAAAGTGTCGATCAGACTCTATAATTAATTATTTAGTACATAGAAGATTGGAGCGGATCATAAAACTACTGTTGTGATATAATATGTTTGTTGATAGGAAATATTTTGCTAAGGCATACAGACATAAATCACATTTTCCTTGAAGATGAGACAGTGCTCTTGCTGCCCTCAAATGTATGCTACCATCAAATTTAACTAGAGCTCGTGTATCTAAATCCTTAGTATAGGAATTGTCAACAACTACCTCACACTTACTTATCTTGAGGCACAAAGAGAGTAAGCTCGTTTAATAGTGCTTCCTTACAACTAGAATTTGCAGGATGCATATTAGCAAGAAGTCGAATGATGAAAATATCCATAATTTTATGGACTAGGGAATATTCCAAGGCCTTCCTTAGTTCTTCAGTAACCTCTGGATCAAGAATAGACATAAAAACATAATCACCAAATTTTCCACGCCTACAATGCACATGATATCTTCGTTTGAGCATGCCTAAGCAAGCTAATGCAATTCGATCGACATCATCAGGATCACACCGAATGATGACCAATCCCTTACACTGCCACCAAGGAAATTTAAGAATTTCTTTTACAGCTAGATGGAAATACAAATATCTTATGGTCCATTATAGGAGAGACATTCAAAGGGAATACATAAAAAAATGAACATCCAAATTCTTCATTATTGAGCGGATGCACTATTGTATGAGCTGCTTCTAGAGAGAAAAAAAGTAATTGTGCTCCATTTTACAGTAACTTATACTTATCTTTTCACCAAGTAGTTGTGGAAACCAATAATTTTGGATATTAAATACTGAGAACTTGTCACGTCCCCACCCTTCTACCAGAGAGAGGATGCGACTAATGATGCTATCAATCCGGGAAGCTAGCCTTATAATCATGATATAAAATGCATGAAACTTAAAAACATACATAGATGTATAAAACATGCAATCTAACGCGGAAGCATACACATTCAAGCATTCACATACATGTTGTGCATACTCATAAAACAAGCAACGTTCATCCTATTCAAGCATTTAACATATTCATGATAATTTACAAAGAAAATACAACTACAGAGTTAAATACAAGAATACTTATCTCAAGAAGAAGCTTCCCTGCAACTAGCTATGTCACTGCAACGTTCCACCCAACCATAGGCCAATGTGCTCCTTACTCTCTCAACATCACTGCCACCCCGAGATGGGCATGATTTCCACATGGAACTAGGGGACATAGACTTACACACACAACAAGTCCAAACACCCATAGTCAATCCAATAACCACATCCAAACATAGTCAGCCCACTAATAGATGGATTCTTGGACTTACTTAGCCAAGCCAACACGGGGATGTACTACACAACAAAATGCAAGTTCTGGGTATGAACCAAAAACATCCTGGGAGCCAAAATTGACAATGATGAATGGGGATAACAACCCTATGACCAAAATTGACTTCACAGATCATTCTTGGCTCCACATGGGTAAGAAAATGACTCAACAACCACTCAGAAATTTGTGGTCTCCTTCCCAATTCGTTGTGCATTCCCAAAAATGATCTTGGAAACAATGGGGAAATCCAACAAAATCATGGGGGAGGAAACCCAACCACTAATCATTACCAAAAATGAATTTCCCAGCCTGGGGAAAATGGAGCATACTGCAAAAATGTTCCTGGGAGAATGAAGAAAAATGACTGAGGAAGTAGAACTCCTACATGAGGAAAAATCAACTGCGTGAGTGCATGAGGAAAATATCCTATGCGTGAGTGGTATATGGCTGCCCTCTTCCACATGAGGGAAAAATGGGAAAAAACCTTCCCCTTTGGAAAGTGTGTGGTCAAGGATGACAGCCCTACCAGAATTGACGGCTGCCCATACTCCCCAAGCCCCAAGGCAATAACTGCCCCCAACGAATTGCTAGAGAATTTAATTAGTTGGTGAATAAACAAGAAAAGGAGAGTAAGAAAAAAAGGTGGTTGCAAATTGCATGGGTTCTTCTTTTGAAACTTGGATTCTCCCATTGACTCAAAGTTAAACCCCCCCACCCCACTTTATCCTTAAGAAATCATGCCCCCATCTCTTTAATGTTGCATTGACATAACTAGTTGTGGGTATTTTATTAATTGGATTTTTACATGATGTAGAAATTCTATTGTGCCATCAACTAGCACGATAAATGTCACATCCCCACCCCTCTACTTGGTGTAGAGGATGCGACTAACATAGCTTCTATCTATCTAGTCCAGGAAACTAAGCCCCATGAACATAAATAAAATGCAATGAAATAAAAGAATACACAGATGCATAAATCATTAACAGACAATGGAAGCATTTACATTTCATTCATAACATTTAACATGCTCATATTAATCAATAAGCACATACACAAGTGCAGAGATTTGACACAAGAGATACTTATCTTAGAAGAAGCTTGTCCCGCAACCAACTACATCACTGCAACGTTCCACCCAACCATAGGCCAGTGTGCTCATCAATCTCTCAGAAAGACTACCACCCCCAAGCTGGGTATGATTCCCATAAGGAATAAAGGAACACTAGTAGACTCACACATAGCCAAGGATACACAAAACTCAGCCAAGCCAACACAGTTGGGTTTATCAGGCTATAAGGGAGCTGAAAAGGATGACTACTAATATAGTGAGCTCAACCAAAGAGCTAAGGACACCTGCACCAGATCTATCTTGATTTCTAAAACATCTACACACCCAACACAAGGAAGCATCCCCTTCTCTGCTACACAGTCCCTTGGGCTATGCCTTCCCTTCTAGCGCTATTCAGGGTGTGCAAAGAAGAATGCCAACCCTCTAGCTCTGTCTGTGAGGTTTCCTTCTTCCACTAGGTTTATCAAGCTATCTCAGACCCCATTTCCACTCCAAAAACTATTCAAATCAAAACAACAGAGGCATACACATCAATTGTCAGATGTGGAATTGATGAAAAATGTTTTTCAACCAAAAATGTAAACAAAAATGGGTAAAAAAACCCCCTTAACAACAATTGGATTTCTAGATTCATTTATGGCCCTAATGTGGCCAAAAAAAACTCAATCAGCACCCAAAATTCATGGCTTTATCCCCCCCATTTGTTGTACAACACTGACACACGAAATCCACAATCATGGAGATGTGTAAACAACACAAAGACATGCAGGAGGGATCCCAGCCACTGACTATTAGCAAAACCACTTCCTAGCCCTGGGAAAAATGAATAACACAACAAAAAATGTGAATGGTGATGCCAAGAGCTCCAAAATCGCAGGGAAGACAAAAAACATCAATGCCTAAAGGAATGGGCAACATTTTTGGGAAATAACTTGCCCCATAAGTCAAAATCGCATTTCCCAAAACTGATAGCTTCTCAAATTTGAATTTTGGTTGTCATACCTTTCCTATCCCATGCAATAACCAACTCAACCAACTTCTAGCAGTAATAAATGATTGGATGAATAAGACATGAAAGCTAGTTGACAGTTTGATGGGTTCTCCCTTTGACATTTGGCTTTTCCCCATTGGCCCAAGGGTTTGAATACCCCCCCCGCCTTTATCCTTAAGAAATCATGCCCGATCTCATTATTGTTGCATTGACATATATGGTTGTGGGGTTTTAATTAAATTTCATATTTACATGATGTCAAAAGTCAAAATCTTACTTGAAATAACTTGCCCCATAAGTCAAAATCACATTTCCCAAAATTGATAGCTTCTCAAATTCAAATTTGGGCTGTCATACCTTTCCCATCCCATGCAATAATGAACTCAACCAACTTATGGTAGTAATAAATGATTGGATGAATAAGACAAGAAAGGTAGTTGATAGTTTGATGGGTTCTCCCTTTGACATTTGGCTTTTCCCCATTGGCCCAAGGGTTTGAATATCCCCCCACCTTTATCCTTAGGAAATCATGCCCCCATCTCATTATTGTTGCATTGACATAGATGGTTGTGGGGTTTTAATTAAATTTCATATTTACATGATGTCCAAAATTATAATGTGTCGGCTAGCACAAAAATACCATCGGCAACGATTTTTAATCGTCGAAACATAAAACTCTAAATCGATGGTGGGGATTTTTCCTTTAGCTCCACACCACGATTAAATACAATATTTACATCATATACATTTAATTCAAAAGGGGTCAAAACTGGGGTGTTACATTCCCCTCCCCCTTCAACAACACTGTCCTAAGTGCCTTACACAATTGAACAAAATGATACACTAGTACAGCCCTTAGTGCTCCGCAGAATTGAACAAAAATGGATGTGCCAATCGCATGGCATCCTCCAGCTCCCATGTAGCTTCTACAGGACCGTAGTGCTCCCATTGCACCTTTACCTGCCCTATGGCTCGGTTCCAGAGCATTGTGATCTTCCTTTTGAGGATGCGCATTGGCTCGATTTGGAACTCTCCCTCAGGTTTCACCTGAATCGCATCCCAGTTTATCACATGGTTAGGATCATGTACATATTTATTAAGAAAAGAAACATGAAAACCATTATGAGCTCTAGTGATAGCAGGCAATGCAAGTCTATATGCAACTGACCCTATTCTTTCAAGCACTTCAAACAACCCACAATCTCTAGGTGACATATTGGCACGACTGCGAAGCTTCAAGGAACTCTTGTTTTCCCTCACTCTGAGGTAAACATGATCCCTGACACTGAACTCTATGTTCACCCTATTCTTATTTGCATAGATTTTTTGTTTGTCCTTAGATGCTTTCATATTCCGCCCGATCCTTACAACCTCTTACTCCATCTCCTTGAGCAATTCTAGCCTAAGCACAATCTTGTTCACTGGATTATCCTAAGTCACTGGTGTCCTACACCTTCTTCCATACAAAGCTTCATATGGACTCATCCCCAAGGATGCTTGCTATCCATTGTTATAGGCAAACTCCACCAAGTGTAAATAATCTTCCCACTTGGTTGGTTTGTCCATCACATACATATGAAGCATGTCTTCAAGCACTTGATTTACTCTCTTTGTCTACCATCAGTATGATGGTAGGAAGTGCTGAAGTTCAGCTTTGTAACCAAATATGCAAACAAACCCTTCCAGAAATTGGAAGTGAACTTGACATCTCTATCCGAGACTATTGCCTTAAGCAATCCATGCAATTTGAAAATATCCTTCATGAATATTTTTGCAATGTCATCAGTCTTATGCGGAGACTTAACCAGTATAAAATGTGCTTCCTTTTCCAACTTGTCCACCACAACCATGATGGAATCATGATGTCTCCAAGTCATTGGCAATCCTATAATAAAATCCATGGAAATAAATTCCCATTTCCATTCTAGAACTGGAAAAGGATGCAACAAACCTGCTGGGTGTTTATGCTCAACCTTCACATGTTGACATTTCATGTATCTTGAAATATATTCAGCAATGTCCTTTTTCATTCTAGGCCAAAAGTACTACTTTCTGGCTATAGAAATCATCTTCTGATACACTAGATGACCAGAATATGGAGCTTGATGGATCTCATCCATAACCATTCTCCTCAAATCTTCTATATTTGGAATATAGACTCCGTTCTTATAGTTAAGAAGTCCATCTTCTTCCAATTTATATCCCTCATACCATTTCTCAAGACTTTGCTGCTGCAACTTGTCTTTTGCCTACTCATACAATTCATCTCCAGCAGTATGATTAACAATATGTTGTCTCAAATATGACTGGAAAATACTAAGAGATGCCACATACATTTCCTGCACCTTCCTGTTGATTGCATTAGCTACCTTATTCTCTTTTCCTTTTATGTTCTTAATTTCAAAATCAAACTCACATAAAAACTCCATCCATCTAGCTTTCCTAGCATTTAACGTTGGCTGATCAAACAAGTACTTCAGACCACAATGGTCTGTCCTTAGCTCAAATATTCTTCCCATCAAGTAATGCCTCCACATCTTGAGAGCATGTAATATGACCGCAAGTTCTAGATCATGAGTGGCATAGTTCTTCTCATGCTCCTTCAACTTTCTTGACTCATAACATATCATGTGGTTGTCTCGCATAAGGACTCCTCCAAGCCCTTAACCGCACGCATCAGTACACACCACAAAATATTTTTTTAGATCTGCAATCTTCAAGACAAGTGCACTTGTGAGAATATTCTTCAACTGAAGGAAGATTTCTTTGCACCTTGGTGTCCATTCAAACTTTATTCCCTTATTTTGCAAAGAAGTGACCAGATGTGAAACCTTGGAGAATCCTTCAATGAATCTCCTGTAGTACCCTGCAAGTCCCATAAAAGATCTTACATCTGTCACATTTCTCGGAATTGGCCAATTCATAATAACTTCAATCTTCTCAAGGTCTACAGATATTCCCTCATCTGAGATAATGTGACCTAAATAATGAATCCTATCTCTGTAAAAGTCACACTTACTCAACTTTGCATACAACTAATGTTCCTTGAGCAATAATTGTAATGTCAATCTCAGATGCTCTTCATGCTCTTCCTCATTCTTAGAATAAATAAGAATGCCATCAAGGAAAACAAGAACAAACTTGTCCAAATACCTTCTGAAGACACTATTCATAAGGCACATAAATGTAGCTAGTGCATTTGTGAGACCAAATGGTACCACTACAAACTCATAATTCCCATACCTTATCCTGAAAGTTGTCTTATGAACGTATTCATCCTTGATTCTCACCTGATGGTAACCAGACCTCAAGTCAATCTTGGAAAATACCTTTGCTCCTCTCATTTGATAAAAGAGGTCATCAATCCTAGGAAAATGATATTTGTTCTTCACCATGACTTTGTTTAGCTGTCTGTAACCAATACACAACCTAAGTGTACCATCTTTCTTCTTCACAAACGGAACTGGTGCTCCCCAAGGAGACACACTCGGCTTGATATACTTCTTCTCCAACAACTCTTGTAGTTGCATCTTCAGCTCTAGCATTTATGGTGTACTCATCATGTAGGGTTTCTTGGACACTGGTGCTGCTCCTGGCACAATTTCAATTGTGAAATCAATGTCTCTTTTTGAAGGAAGACCTGAAATATCATCAAGAAACACATCCCTGAATTCCTGCAATACCTGATAGTCCTCCAACCTAATAGTCTCATTCTCTATTGCCTCCAAAACCTGATCTGCATACACTCTGCAACCTTTCCTACAACACTTCTTCAGCTACATAGCTGAAATCTGCCTAACCGAAATCACCTTTGGAATGCCTCTTACAACACTTGGGTTCCCTTCTTCATCCATGCATTCAAAAGTCTTATTGTAATAGTCAAACTTTACCCTTTGAGCTTCTAACCAATCCATTCCAATGAGAACATCATAGGAACCAAGTGGTAGAACATTCAAATCAACACAAGTGACCAATCTTTTCATGACCAATAGACATTTCTCTACGACTTCACTAACCTTTCTCTTAGTTCCAGTGGCTAGATGAACTAACAAATATTTTTTATGCTTTACTTTATTAAAAACAAAAATATACACTACTCTAGGGGTAATGTAACTGTGAGTAGAACCAGGGTCAATCAAAATAGAAACATATTGCTCAACAATATTAATTGTAACTTCAACCACAGTTGACTGGTGATCTTCCTGGTGGTCTTCCAGTGCTGCATAAATCCTAGGGACAACCCTTCCTACTTGACCCACTTTTTCTACCTCTTGAATGTTGTAAGTTGGCCTTGCATTCTCATTCTCAAGTGGATAGTTCCTGCACATGTGGGGCCCTCCACAATTCCAACATTGGAGTGGTCCTCTGTTCTATTGTGGTTCTCTGGGGTTTTCTCCCACCACTCTGGCTGGCTACTTCTCAACTTGCAATGGCTTCTTCTGCTGATTCTTGAAGTTAGAAGGTTTGAAACCTTTCTTCTTTTGATTAGAATTCTCATTCTTCTTGTACTTCCATGTCTTATGATAATCAAGTTTTCCTTTCCTTTGCTCATAGCAATACTTAGCTTTCCTTATTGCTTCTTTAAGAGCTCTAGGTTCATAAAACTCAATTCTGTCTTTGTAAGACTGAGGCAATCCACGCAGGAAACGCTGGATATTCACTTTTTCATCTTTGATGTACCTGACATACCTCAAAAGTTCCAGGAACTTGTTTGCATATTCCTCCATGGTCTGCTGTCCCAATCTCAACTCATGGAACTCCTTAATCTTATCATCATTGTAACTATTAGAGAGATACTTCTTCTTGAAATAATCTTGGAACTACTTCCACACAATCTGCCTTTCATTAATTTTTTTCACTTGCCTGAAGTGCTCCCACCATATGGATGCTCTTCGAGTCAAATTGGATATGGCTACCCTAGCATTCATATTTCCAGATTAGTATTGGACTTGGAAATATTTTCTCATCCCAAGAAGCCAAGCTTTAGCTTCTTGTCCATTCTTTATCTCACCATTGAAGGTAGGAGGCCTTTCCTTCTTAAATTCATCACGTGAATGGTTCCAGTAATGCCTTTTCCTCTCATTATTGTGAGAAGAAGAACTTGAAATTCTAGTGGATCCTTCAGAGTCAGATGACCCATTAGGAAATCTCTTCCTTATTCTGGTACTGCTCTTACTACCTTCCAATCTTACTGTTTGGTCCCCAGAGTTCATTCGCCTCTTGATGTCTATCAAACTTTGTAGCATGGTTGCATTCAACTGATTCTGCTCCTCCTGATCCTTAACCAATATTTCATTATCTTCCCTATAACTTTGCATCTCCACCCTTAGGCTTCTTATGGTGGCTGCAAAATATGGGGGAGTCTATTGAAATCTCCTCCCATTAGACTCTGTCTCAACATTTCCAACTCGAAAATTCCCCCCCATAGCATCTTCCTCGTACTCATTGGGGTTCTGTGCATCATTAATGCTGTAGGTTCGCATGAATGAACCAAAACCCAACTTTACTGATTTGCACTATGTGGAATGCGGCCCTTTTTGAAGGTGACTATAATTCTACAAAATGTGTTAATAAACAAAATTGTTAGCTGCATAACATTCACATGAATTCATAATTACTTAACTTCATCTGGAAAAACTCATATTGACAAATTTCTCAAAAACAAAATTTTCTTTCACAACAACGACTATTTGAAGGGGACAACGGGGGTCAAGAGGGATTTCCCCCTTGTGGCTTCGCGCAATCTGGAGCATAAACACGCTGCCATTTTTCCATTTTTCTAACCGTGCAGATCTCACTGAAAAACCTGCTAAAAATCCCTGTTTCAGTGAAAATTTCATTTTTCTTCCGACATGTTGGCTCCATTTCCCAATTCTTCCTGATGCGCGTCGACCAACTTCACCCGATTCCCTCCGATTGAGCCTCCCACTGCATCAAAAACATTTCAGGCTTTCACCCACTGCAGGCCTTTCGCTGTAGCCAAAAAATTTCTGTCTTCTGTCTGCCGCTCATTAGATCGACTCACTCGATGCTTGTTGACTCGACTCACCCAATGTTCATCGACTTCTTCCTCATCATCCATCCATCGTTGTGGATCCTTCCCCGTCTTACATCCACCAATCGTCGGCTCGACTCACCTAATGCTCGTCAGCTCAAACCTAAATTTCCATCTGCCGTTGCGGCTTAAACTTAAAATTCCACTCGCCACATCAGGAGAAACCTATTGAATTCTCCACTGTTGTGGAAATATCTTCAACTTCCATTCGCCGTTGCGGAACAATTTTTGTTTTGCTCAGCCGATTTCCTTACTTAGAAAAAATTTCAATTTTTTTTCTGTCGGCTCTACTCAACCGACACGCATTAGCTCACATCTCATCGATCCTTCTGCCGTTGGGGCTGAGATCCATGTCGTCTCCATCTTGGTGACCCAGTTGCCATTGCAGCTTGCCTTCAATCAACCTAGACACCACTACAACTCTTCTTCAGTGATCTTAGCTGACATATCGGCTCCCTTTATCTTACTAGGCCAATAGGTGATTTTCACGCGATTTTCATACTTAGAGAAATTTTGAAGAAATTTCTCCTTCGTACTGCTCTTCTGCTGAACTCATAGGTGGTTTTCTCATGGCCCCTTTGAGGCCCAAAGCTACAACATAGCTTTGATACCACACTATCACATCCCCACTGCTCTACTCGACACATAGGATGTGCCTAACATAACTGCTAGCTATCTAATATAGGCAACTAAGCCCCATGAACATAAATTAAATGCAATGAAATAAAAGCATGCACAGATGCATAAATTATTAACATACAATGGAAGCATTTACATTTCATTCATAACATTTAACATGTTCATGTTAATCAATAAGCACATACACAAGTGCAGAGATTTAGCACAAGAGATACTTATCTTAGAAGAAGCTTGTCCCACAACCAGCTATGTCATTGCAACGTTCCAGCCAACCATAGGCCTGTGTGCTCATCAATCTCTCAGAAACACTACCACCCCCGAGCTGGGAATGATTCCCATAAGGAATAAGGGAACACCAGCAGAATCACACATAGCCAAGGATACATAAAACTCAGCCAAGCCAACACAGTTGAGTTTATTAGGCTATAAGGGAGCTGGAAAGGCTGGCTGCTAAGCTAGTGAGCTCAACCAAAGAGCTATGGACACCTGCACCAGATATAGCCTGAATTCTAAAACATCTACACATGAAACACAAGTAAGCATCCCCTTCTCTGCTACACAGTCCCTCAGGCTATGCCTTCCCTTCTAGTGCTATTCGGTGTGTGCAAAGAAGAAAGCCAACCCTCTAGCTCTATCTATGAGGTTTTCTTCTTCCACTAGGTTTATCAAGTTATCTTAGACCCTATTTTCACTCCAAAAATAGTTCAAATCAAAACAACAGAGGCATACATAGCAATTGCCAGATGTGGGATTGATGAAAAACATTTTTCAACCAAAAACATAAACGACAATGGGTAAAACAAATTCCTTAACAGCAATTCGATTTCCATATTCGTTTATGGCCCCCCTAATGTGGCCAAAACGAACTCAATCAGCACCCAAAATTCGTGGCTCTATCCCCCCCATTGGATGTCATACATAGAAACATGAAATTCCACAATTTTGGAAATGTGGAAACAACACAAAGACGCGCATGAGAGATCCTAGCCATTGACTGTTAGCAAAACCACTTCCCAGCCCTGGGAAAAATGAAGAACACAACATAAAACGTGAATGGTGAATTCCAGAAGCTCCAAAATTGTGGGAAGACCAAAAACGTCAATACCTAAAGGAATGGACAGCATTTTTGGGCAATAACTTTCTGCATAAGTCAAAATCACATTTCCCCAAACTAATAGCTTCTCAAATTCAAATTTGGTCTGTCATACCTTTCCCATCCCATGCAATAACCAACTCAACCGAATTCTAGTAGTAATAAATGATTGGTTGAATAAGACAATAAAGGTAGTTGATAGTTTGATGGGTTCTCCCTTTGATATTTGGCTTTTCCCCATTGGCCCAAGGGTTTGAATATCCCCCCCATTTATCCTTAGGAAATCATGCCCCAATCTCATTATTGTTGCATTGACATAGATTGTTATGGGTTTTTAATTAAATTGCATATTTACATGATGTCCACAATTATAATGTGCCGGCTAGCACAAAAATACCATCGGAAACAACTTTTAATCCCCGAAACATAAAATGCTAAATTGATGGTGGGGATTTTGCCTTTAGCTCCACACCATGATTAAATACAATATTTACATCATATACATTTAATGCAAATGGTTTCAAAACCGGGGTGTTACAATAACCGTCAGCATCAATTTTAATTGTCAAAACATATAACACTAAATCCATGGCAAAGCCTTTGCCTTGATCTCCACACCATGATTAATTATAATATTTACATCATTTATATTTAATGAAAATGGGGTCAAAACCGGGGTGTTATAGCACTAGCAGAGTCTTGGGCACCATTTTTACCTATTTTACCATGTAAATACCTTCCATTTTTCTCCATAAACCTTCATACTTGATCCATAAAACCTTAATTTCATCCACAAAACTTTGGTCAAAGGTATAAATGTTGTTGCTTCTTAACAAATTGAATTATGAGAATTTTAAGGCATTTAAATTAGGGTTTTATTCAAAATTACAGAATGTGCTAACTTCCCGTAATTTCTCCTAGGTTGGATACTTGCAGGCCAGCTAGGCGCAAACTGAGAGATGCGAGGAAGATCCTCGATTTCCAAGGATGGTTAAATTTCTAACGAACAGATGATATGGCTTTCATAGGTGTTGAGTCAATGCCGGTCAAAGACGACCACTTGTTCTACCACTTAGCATAAAAAAAGGACAGTTTCAATTTTGCCTATTTTTGATGGATCTAATGGAGGATCTCAAGGGTTGCATATCATTATGAGTCTTCCATATTTGTAGCATTTTCAGTTTTTAAAAAAATTGTATAGGTATTTGATTTTATAGAGGAAAGAAACCCCCTGGATCATAGACATATGGTTTTGAAATAAAGACTGTGGATTTGATAAATTACTGTGTATGTTCATTTCTATCTAGTGAATATGATTGAGTTCTAGAGCTCTGCGATTTTATTTGCATGTGAAAGCAAAGCATTGGAGGGCCCCCTTTGCCAAGTCTACACACATCTTTCTGCATCGTTGCATGTGGTATGTTTTAATTAAATCCCGTAGAAGTCGATTTTCCTTATTTTAATTACTCATACATTGCAGAACGAGTTAGATTGTATGAACATGGTTATGAGATCTATTATTTAAATGTTTAAACGCTGTAGGAATGATTTAGATTGCATTGCTTATTCAATATCCAACTACTGAAGATAGTTACACATTGCGAACTGTTTTCTTGTAAAGGAAATCAATGATTGTCTGCTTTCAATAGTGAGATAATAGGCAGTGTATTGTGATCTGTTTTTAAGATTTAGGTTCAGTATTTTTTTTTTATCTCGGAATATTTCATATATGAATTGTTGATTAAACTAATAGATCAAATGAAGTTGCTTCTGTAAGGGAGGTTTTGCATTTCAAAGTCACAGCATTCTAGCATTTAATAGATTTGTTTCATAGGTAAACTAAATTTTCAGTCAGGTCTAGCTTTGAGTCTCTATATTTGGGATATGCCTCTAAGTCTACAAACTCTGGATTGACATAAACTTAAGGTCTAATTTACACTAGTGGATTGGAGCCCAACATTTGGCGCCGTTGCCGGGGAGGCATTTTAGAAGCAGACTTAAGAACTTTAGTTCTCTTATAAAAAGAAATTTTCAAAAACACAAAGTAGATTCTAGTTTTATGTCAAGACAAAGAGATGAGAAAGGAATATTTATCAAAAATCCCCCAAAAATAGAAGTAACAGGAACTTCTTTATCTGATAAAAAAGGACTCATTACAACTGTTGATACTTTTGAAATGGCTAAAGAAGAAACATCAAAAGGGCCAACTACATAACAGAGAAGGGAGTATGAGAGAAGGTTAGAAATGGAAAATAAACTAAGATAAGAGAGAAGGGAAGAAGAGAGGAGACATTATAGGGAAGAAGAGAGAAGGTATGAAAGGGATGAAAGAGCAGAAGAAGATCAGGAAGCCACCTTTAAATTCCCCATCTTGGACACTAGCATCATCCTAGGGGAAGAGGTAAAGATGAAAAATATTCCACCATCTGTCCTACCAAATTTCTATGGTATGACTTTTGAAGATCCAGATTCTTTCCTATTCGAATTTGATATCTTGTGTCGAGCCTATGGATATACTGATGACACCCACAAACTTCGTCTTTTCCCTGCTACTCTTAAAGCAGCTACCTTGAAATGGTTCATGGGATTAGGAGAGCATTCTATAACTAGCTGGGATGAGATGAGGAAATTTTTTCTTAGAAAATATCAGGCATATTGTAGATCAAAGGATTTAAAAGATGACATTTTTAGAATGTTTCAGTAGGAAGATGAAATCTTGGAAGAGTATCTAGAAAGATTCTCATATAACTTGCAGAAATCCAAATACAATTCCTTGACACCTGAGATCACTCGGACAATCTTTTTAAAAGGAATAAGAGAATAATATCTTGATATTTTGAATGTTATGGGAAAAGGTGACATCTCCTACTTACCCTTTGATGAGATACAAGACTTATATTAGAAGTATTCAAGAGGAAAGGCTAGAAATGGGAAGAGGGATGTGACTTCCAAAGTAACTAAATCTACAACCAGTGGCATATACAGAGTTCAACTTGGGAATCTGTTAGAATATTTTAAGACTGATCTATTGAGTACCTTAGGAACACAAGTCAAAACATCAAGAACCAAGAAAATACAAGAACAACAAGATCAACAAGATCAGGCCCTGTCTATTTTTTTCCCTAATTGTAGAAAGAAACACCCATTAAAAGAATGTCCTTTAAATACTGTTCAAATTTGTGGCTTATGTACTTCAAATCATAAAACTGATTATTTCCCTAGATTGAAAGAATTGCAGGTAGCCCGAATGGAGGAGAATCAAAGCATGGAGTCTCTCTATTTTGATGGGACAATGAAGACCTTGGCAGCCACAATTTTTAGGTATGTCTCAAGATCCTATGCAGCAGTTTCATTCAAATTATCAAACTCCTGTTCAGAATTCATGGAGTGCACCCATGCCTTGGAAAACTTGGTCTCCTCAATTAGCCCAATCTGCTCCAAATTGGTGAGGGTATACTCATGGTAACCAGATATATCAATAGGCCTATCTATAGCCCTATCAACAACCTTTTGCATATCCCCAATACCAGCAGAATCAAGCCCCATTTTTCCAACAACCTCAACAACTTCAATTGCCATCCAACCAGCCTCCACCTCGACCAACACAATTTCCATCCCATCCAATACCAAATTTGAATAATAAAATGGATAAACCCATGTATAATGTTGATGATGGAATGGCACTCCCCTACTCAATCCTCCCACTTCAAAACATCAACTTAAGATCTAGAAAAACTTTGCAAAAATAATCTCCTATTATTTTAGAAGAACAAGCAGAAAATGAGAAAACTCCAAAAAAATCAAATATAGAAAAGTCACAGTCAAAAAATCACAGTAAAAAATGGAAAACATTAGTACCTTATATACCTCCCTTTCCAGAAAGGTTGGTCAAGGAAAAACTTTCAATCTCCCTACCTGATTTTGATGTTTTGAATGAGTTAACCAATGTATGTGTCAAAATTCCCCTACTGCAGGCTATAAAGGATATTCCAATCTATACGAAAGTAGTTAGGGAATTATGTCTCAATAAGAGAAGGAAGGATCCATAAAAAATTCACGCGGTAGGAAAATTAGAAGGATTAATGTCTAACACTGTTTTTATTGAAAAGTATGTTGATCCTGGAATCCCAATGGTCACAATCGCTGTCAACAATTTTTCAATTCCAAAAACACTGATTGATTTAGGTGCTACTATTAATGTCATGACACTAGAGACAATGGAATACCTTCACTTGAAAAATCTCAGACCAACCACTACAGTTTTGGAACTAGCTGACAGATCTAAAATCACACCTGAAGGGATCTTAGAAGATATCATTGTTTCTTTAGATTCCTGAGAGTATCCTGTAGATTTTATAGTTCTGTAACCAAAGTCTAATCTAGGGGGGCATCCATTGATTCTTGGCAGACCCTAGTTGGAAACAGCTGATGCTTTCATAGGGTGTAGATCAGGAAGTATGCTCATTTCACATGGGACAGAGAGAAAACAAATTACACTTTATCCTTCTGCCCAACGACCTTCTGTCTTAGATCAATTATCATGGATTAATGAGACCAAAGATCAGGAAGAAGAAGTAATTCAGCCTGTCCTAAGTATCAATCAGTTCTTTGATTTTCAAGAAGAAAACAACGAAGATTTGCTAGATTACTTCATTGCTGAACCTGATATTTTTGAAGAATTAAGAGACATTCAGTATGCTATAGCAGATCAAATTTTGGGATAGAATTTTCAGGAAAATTGCACAGTACATTCTTTAGCATTGGCACTTCATGATATTTTTAATGTTCATTCAATCACTGATGTCCAAAGAAAAATAGTTGAAATCAGTCCAGGAAAACATTTGAATACCAGTGCACATATTACTACATCACAGGAAGAATATTTGATTGCCTTACTGAATAAATATTCCCATGCATTTGCTTAGGAATACACTGACATGCTAGGAATTCATCACGAAACATGCACTCACTACATTTACACAGATGATAAAATCAGACCTCTCAGACAACCTCAACGTAGAATGAACCCCATACTAAAAGAGATAGTTAAGGAAGAATTGCAGAAGTTATTAAAGGTAGGATTTATCTACCCTATCTCTGACAGCCAATGGGTTTCTCCCTTGGTTGTTGTTCCTAAGAAAAATGGCAAATGGTGGATATGTGCAGATTACAGGGAGTTAAACAAGGAAACACTAAAAGATTATTTCCCATTGCCCCTTATGGATCAAGTGTTAGATGCCTTGGCTGGGAAGGAATATTTTTCATTTCTAGATGGTTTCAGCAGATATAATCAAATTAGCATTGCAAAAGAGGACTAGGACAAAACTACCTTTACATGTCCCTAGGGAACATATGCCTACAAGGTTTTACCTTTTGGCTTATGTAATGCCCCAGCTACCTTTCAGAGAGCAGTCTTGGCCATTTTTGCAGATCTAATTCATGAATGTGTTGAAGTCTATATGGATGATTTTTCTGTGCATGGAAGTGCCTTTGAGGATTCCTTAGAAAACTTGGAGAAAATTTTAAAAAGGTGTGTTGACTCAAATCTTTCCCTTAGCAATGAAAAGTGTTTTATGATGATGACTGAAGGGATAGTTTTAGGACATCAAATTTCTTCATCTGGAATAAAGGTAGATCCTGCTAAATTTCAAATTATTGTAAATCTATTTGAACCAACAACTCAAACAAATGTAAGAAGCTTTTTAAGGTATGCACGCTATTATCGTAGATTTATTGCAAATTTCAGTAAGATAGCTCTACCATTGTTTAAATTACTTTCAAAGGATGTACATTTCAAATGGGATACTAACTATCAATCTGCATTTTAGACACTCAAAGAGAAGCTCTCAACTGCTCCCATTTTAAGGGGACCAAATTGGACATTGCCCTTCCATATTTCTACTGATGCATCTGATACTACAATAGGGGACTCTTTGGGACAAAAAGAGCATACCATGACTTATGCTATTTATTTTATCAGCAAAAATCTAACACCTACATAATTGAATTATACAGTCACTGAAAAGGAGATGTTGGCAGTAATTCATGCTGTGAACAAATTCCGTCATTACATTACTTGCTATGAAATTTTTGTCCACACAGATAATTTCTCTTTAAGATATTTGATGAATAAGTCTATGACTAATGGTCGGATAACCAGATGGTTACTATTAATGTAGGAATTCAATATCACTGTTTTAGGTCATCCTGGATGCACTACAACAAAACTGGATTTAGCATCTCTTTTTGCATCCTTTTTTGCATCTAGACCATCTTTCAGTGTATTTTTCTTCATTTTATGGAAAAAATGGCGCAATTTCATGGGTTGGTGCTATTTTAGGCGTTTTTTGCATCCATTTTCTAAATCTGGCGCAAATTGCAACATAATTTGCACCGGGTTTTGCACCTAGTTATGCACCAGGTTTTGCATCAGGTTTTGCGACAGATTTTGAGACTAGTTTTGCACCTAATTTTGCGCCTAGTTTGTACATCTACTCTTGTTGCGCCCCCTTTTACGCCAATGTTTGCCTCAACTTTTACGCCCTTGTTTTCATCCACTTTTGCATCCTTTTTTACATCCACTTTTGCATCCACTTCTGCTTCTTTTTTTGCATCCCTTCGTGCACCAAGTTTTGCATCAAAGTTTACATCCTGTTTTGAGTCTAGTTTTGCATCTCATTTTGTTTTAGACATTTTTGCATCCACTTTTGCATCCATTTTTTCGTCCACTTTTGCACCCACATTTTCATCCCTTTTTGCATCCCATTTTGCATCCATGTTTACGTCTTTTTTTGCATCTACTATTGTATCCATGTTTGCATCCACTTTTTTCGTGTCCCAATTCACACCCATTTTTGCACTTACTTTTACACCCACTTTTGCTTCAACTTTTGCATCCACGTTTGCATCTTTTTTTGCATCCAATTTTACATCAATTATTGCTTCCCTTTTTTCATCCATTTTTGCATTGGGTTTTGCATCGGGTTTTGTGTTGGGTGTTACGACTACTTTTGCATCTAGTTTTGCATCTATTTTTGTTGCATCCACTTTTGCATCCAATTTTGTATCTAATTTTACATCCATGGTTGTATCCACTTTTGCGCCACTTTTTTCATCATGTTTTGCTTCCATGATTGCAATCATTTTTTTCATCCACTTTTGCATCACCTTTTGCAGCCATTTTTGGTGCACCCCATTATGTGCCCACTTTTGCACCTACTTTTGTTGCATCCTTTTTTGCATCCATGTTTTTATCCACTTTTGCATCCAGTTTTACACCCATATGTTGAAGATGAAAATGAGGATAATGATTATGATATTGAGGATGGTTATGATGATGATGATAATGTTGTTAATAATGAGGAGAACGATGACAATGATGATGATGACGATGATTATGATGATGACGAGGAGGAGGAGGAGGAGGATAATGGCAATGACGACATTGCCGATGATTATGATGGCAATGAAATGAATGGTGACGATGGTGATGACAACAATGACAATGATGATGAGTACAATCAGAATGATGATGTTGATCATAATAAAAAATAAGTTGTTATTTGTCATGCATAAATCCTGTGTGTCCTCCATGACCCTTTTCCACTAATCACATATTTTGGGTAGATGCTATTTTCTTATGCCAAAGGTAATGATGAATAACTGATGAAAATGTCAATA
>LPNX010847750.1:0-44147 GCA_001517045.1 Pseudotsuga menziesii
GAGGTTTGCAGCTTTACAATTATTTTCAAGACCAAAGTAAGCTTTCCACCCTCCGTTAATCCTTTTCTTAATGCTATAGTTCCAGTTGAGCTTGTGATGAATATGAATTCTTAGGTACTTGTAAGAAGACACTTCCTCCAAGTTGCTATTGTCATACATAAAATTAGCGTATGTATCATTCTTGGATTTGATAATCATAACTTTTGTTTTGTCAGTGTTAAAAGTCATACCCATGTTAGAGCATAAATCTTTGAGGAGTCGAAGCTGCTTATCAAGATCAGAAGAACACCTTGCCAGAAGGACAATATCGTCAGCATAAAGAAGAAGGATGATGACTATTCCAGCTAAGATCGTACCAGCACAACCTGCTTCTTCTAAACAACCCTCTAACTTATCAATGTAAATGCCAAAAAGGGTAGGGGAGAGGGGGCAACCTTGCTTAACTCCGATATTACACTCAATATCTTTCGACTACCCCTCATTGCTTTTAAACTTGGCAATTACATTCTCGTAGAGCCTTATCGCGACAGCTCTCAGCTCGAAAGGAACCTTAAGCTCTTCTAACCTATTCCAAAGGTTATTTCTAGGTACCATATCGAAATCCTTTCTAAAGTCCACAAAGCAGCAAAAGAGATTGGATTTATCATTGCGGCACTCCTCCATAATGATCCTAAGCATATTAAGGTGGTCCGTTGTTGAGTGATGCCTTCTAAAATCCGCTTGGCCTTTAGCCCGCTTACCTTCACTTTCAAGCCAAATGCTGATTTTATTTTCCAAAATAATACCATATAACTTGGCTAAGAGGGGGCTTATCATAATAGTTCGAAAATTTGAGGGGTTATTTGTATCCCCACTTTTAAAAATGGGGATAATGAGGCTCTGAGTCCAAGGTTTAGGGAACCCTTGCTTGACTGCTTGATTAAAAAGCTTGTGGATGTGAGGGATGAGGACAAGACCTCCAATTTTTAAGATTTCTGCCTGGTAACCTTCAATGTCCTTAGCTTTTCCATTAGCCAGACGCTTAACCCCAAAATCTATGTCTTTTAAAGAGAAAACTTCTTCCGTTGTGAGGAGGGTTTCAAAGTTGTCTATGACATTTGGGGAGTCATAAAGCTTTTTAAGATAGGAATTCCAGTCGTGCAGAGAAATTTTATTATTATCTTTAGTTTTTCTAGTTAGAATCCGCCTCCAGAATTTCTTAGGGGCCGTCTTAGAGAGGTGTAAGAGATTGTCTTGCCTTTTGTGAATATACTGCCTTTTTTAATTTTTAGTAAGGGCTTTGTAATTTTTTATCTTGTTAATTTTAAGAGATTCATCAAGAGCTTCCTTAATCTCTCTCCTCGCATTTTTACAATCAGTATCATACCAAAGGTTGGCTTTTCTATTCCTTTTATTACTCGAAACTTCAATTGAGAACTTGTTAATGGAAGAAGAGAGGGTTGTAGTAAAATTATAATATAGGTCTTCAATGTTGTCTGTACTTGATAAAGGAAGCAAATTAATTTTTAACTCATTTATAAAAAGATCTTTTTTATTCCTATCAAAGATCAAGTTCTTTTGGTTATAAGGATTATCCTCTATGGGATCTCTATGGATGGCATAGTTGAGAGTTACCATTAAAGGTTTATGATCCAAATCAGGCTCATGGTCATTTAGAACGTCCAAATTTATTATATCGTTGTATAAAGAAATATAAGAAATAACATAATCTACTACGCTGCTACCAAGCCCATGGATACAGGTCATCTGGCTAGAGCTAGGCCACTGCGTTAGACTGTTGCAAATTATGAGATCTTGAGAACTACAGAGCTTGATTAACTCAGACCCAAACAAATTTTCCCCTAAATCTACAGAGCTTCTCTTGTACCTGCTAGCTAAAGTAAGGTCTTCATCTAACCAGAGAGGATTAGGGTTGGAATAATTGCTTAGGAGAATAGCTTGGTTGTTAGAAGTTCTAGCATTAAAATCGCCCATTAAAAGGATATTACCTTCATTCCTAAGGCTAGAAATATCATTCTCTAGTCCATTGTAAGGACAATTTTTATCCAAATTGTTCTTCTTATAGAAGTTAGAATTAATAGGGGCAAAATAGCATATAGCTATGTAGGTTTTTCTATTGTTATTGTCAGTGATTTCTATCCACATATACTAGTTGTAAGGTTATTTTTTATAAAGACTAGCATGGGGGGAGATGTTCTTCTTAATGTAACACGCTATACCCCCAATGCCTCTGCGAGAGGATCGCTTGTTCCAGATTGACCAAAGCACAAATCCATATATGTTAGGGACCCTAGATTCTTCATGCTCCCAAGTTTCAACTAACAAAATAATATCAACTTCATTAGAAATCCAACTTAGCTTGGGGCCTTTGTTCCATGGAAAGCCTCGACAGTTCCAAGAAAGAATCCGGAGCATGTTGAATTGCTATTTATTACTATCTTTTTGGTTTCTATCTCGAATAACAGCTTTCCTATTTCTGATTATTGCCCATTTTCCTTCCTTCCTGGATTCTTTTACCTTTTGAACCTCCTTTCTTAATTCTGCTTGATCTTCTGGAATGAGATCTTCATTTATGAATATTCCAGTTCCTTTTAGACTTGAGGTTTTACTAAGTATGTTATGTTTATGGTCAGTATACAAACCATAGCCAATATACAAATCGATCGAACCAACATACAAGCATGGATAAATGAAACACCCCAGAAAAAAATGGGGTTTCAAGCCCTTGTAACCTTCCAAACTAACAAACAAAACTCACAAATAGAATGCCAAAGATGCACACCAAAGGATAAGGGAACCGAGCAAGAACTCACCATGGGGACAATTGTTCCCTCAAAATATCAAAACTAAAAATATTGAGAATGGAAACTAGAATATTCACCAAAGACATCCTGTATACATGTATAATGATCAACACAAACTTAACCAATGTTAACCTTCCTCCCAATGAAATCCATTTAAAACTCCATCGACCAATCCTATTCTTTACTTTTTTTACTAACCAATGCCAATATTTAAAGTAGCTATTTGGTTTTAAGAAATAGCCAAGATATTTGAAGACCATATCAATAGAATCATATTTGTAAGGGAAAAGATTCTGAATTTGTGCAAATACCTCATTTTCCACCCCACTTCTAAAAAAATTAGACTTGATGGGACCGACTTCCATCCCTTTTGCTTCACAAAATACTTTTATAATTTCTGGAAAAGCTTACAAATCCTCCAGAGTACCATTTCCAAATAGTAATACATCATCATTAACAAATAGTATGCAAGTGATAAACTGTGAAATAGTAATATTTACCCCAACAATTTTACCCTCCCTCTTTGCTTTACCTATCATCCTGCTAAGTCCTTCCACTACTAGAAGAAAAAGTAGAGGGGATAAGGGGCATCCTTGTATGAACCCTCTACTACTCTTGGAGAAACTAGTAGGGGTGCCATTAATAAGCACACCAAAACAAGCACTAGTCACACAATCCATGGTCCAATCAGTAAGTGTAAGAGGTAGACCAATCTACAGAAGCACCAATATTAAAAATCCCTAGTCCACCCAATCATATGCCTTCACCACATCCATTTTTAATATTAAAGCATCTATTTTTTTGCATTGACTAAGTGGAGACATTATTGCGTGATACCAACATCATCCATAATTTGTCTATTGATAAGGAAACCAAACTGTTCTTTAGTCACCATCTCTACTAATTTAGATTTGAGTATATTGGAAATAGTTTTAGTAATAATCTTGTATATCAAATTTCAGGGGTAAATTCGTCTGAAATCGTGGAAAGTATCAGGCTTCCCACTTTTTGGAATCAAAGTGATAAATGTTGAGTTGACTATACCTGAAACATTATTAAATGGAGCTTCCAACTAGGGAACCAACAAATTCCAAATACACAGAGAGTTATGGGATATAAAATCCTCCCAATTTTGAGAAATGTCCACCATAATTCTCTGCATGTGAGAGATGAGGGAATTGTATAGTGAAATAAACTTGTACAAGGTCGAATGGTCCATCCTCAATGCCGATTGGAAATTAATGCGGGATAAGTCTCCTGCTTCATGCCAAGGTAAGGTGGCAAGAATTAAAGCCACCACCCCTATACCACGAACCATTATATGCATGAAATTTATGACCATATGCAACAAGAGGTTGAGAACTTATGGGATCCATTGGTTCTTAGGTACCACATCCTCGTTAATACAAACACATGTATCTAGGAGATCACCTTTATTAGCCACGGGGTTAGTGAGAGAGTTGTTGAAGACGGACGTGGAAGATATGTAGATCTTGAAGGCCTTTAAGTAGACGATAGACTTGCTTTTCAATGCTGTCCCGAGGGAACTCTTTATTGGCCAATGGTTTTTGAATAGAGTGAATGAACAAAAGGGAATCCTCAAGGAGGAAAACTTTGAGGTAGTTGCATGCTTCGAGGAGATTGCTTCCCATTGTTAAGGCAAGCCATTCCTCTTGATTATTTGTGGCAATTCCAATTCCCCATTAGGAGTTCACAATGTTTTTTCTAGGGTCTAACAAGATCCGCCCCCCCCCCCCCCCCCCCCCTCCCCTAGATTTCCTTTAGAGGAACCATAAAAAAATAGAGAGTAACAACCCTAAGGGATTAACGAATCCTTAAACACATCTTCTTTCATGGACACCTGTTAGTGTGGAGGAGGGGAGTAGGAGGAAAATATTTTGTACTGAAGGGAGCTCTGGTGTAACAAATCAAACACCACAACACTGTTCATGTTGGGTGAGAGGCTTAATAACATGGTTGAATATTCCTCGTGAAAGGATTGTTTCCAAGAGAAAAGCCTTGGATTTAGTAAGGAAAATTTTAGGGGCGAAACTTTGCCCATGGGCGAAATAATAGAGTTTTAAATTTTGAAGGGGTGAAATTTTGTATAGAAATGTTTTAAAATAGTACCCCTCCCCTTTTTAATATGCAACTCTTTCACCCATTCAAGAATATAAAGGAAAGTAGTCGTAATATATTTTTACCCTCCATAATTCGATGATCCTCCATTTTCGCCCCAATCCTTTGGAATACATATTTTTTTAGGAGTAGTTAACGTAAGATTTCATTAAAAATGATTAAAGACTATTTATTCGGTCAATAAATGGTTTATAGTGGGTTGTTTATGAACCCTTGGTTTTAGGTGACCCATGGTATTGTATGTGATGAAGTCTATTTAAGGAATTGAGAAACTCCATGGTATTGAGAAAATCTAAATTTTTTATCAAGATAGTTATGATAAATTTTATGAAAATTAATTTTCAATTTCCATGTTAAGAATCTTTTTATTATTTTATTATGTTATTAAAATAGTTACCATTCCAATTTTAAGATTTGGGTGTGGATCATTTTTCTTGAAAAAAAACTGTAGTGAAACAAAGGGTATTTCATTAAAATAGTTATTTATAATTATTAAACATGGATTCCATTCCTTATGAGGCCTGTACTATATACACATTAATAAACAAATAAGAGTAGAGTGCAGATCATTCACTTGGAAATTTGAAAGAACCCATCTGAGAACATCACCTTACACACTCTTCAAATAATAGGTATCTTTGACTTCATAACACATTCTTTTCTCCAATTGAGTGCACTCTTTAATATGATCAATGAATATGGAAAAAAAAACCACATTTCTTTCAAAATATGGAGGCATTCATCCCAATTGTGAGAATTTAACATATCAACCCAGTAAATAACTAATGATTATGAAATCATAGAGAGGGTATACAACACACAATAAAATCTTTTGTGTCAGAGATGAAATCCTTCACTTTATTGATGTTTTTATGATTGGTTCAATGAAAATCAATAAGATAGCTGATTGTGGCGATTTTTTCCTATTCTCCTAAAAAGAAACAAAATTTGAAAAAAACATTCTATTAAATATGTCTCATATGACGATATAATTATACCACTCTATAATAATATATAATTAACTTTCATGAAAATAGAAAAGCAGTCCACCTCACCTTGATGAACTACAAAATGTTATATATATGCTTGATAAGGAAATCTAAATCGACATCCACTTTTCTACTTTAAATGCATTCATATCTTTATGTATGGCATTAAGAGATTGGCCATTGGAAAAGTAGTGATGGAGGGGCATAAGGCTCAAGACTAATAGTCACAGATATATGGCGCGAGCCCCAAGAGGACAACCGAAAACCTATAAAGGCATGGGGAAACTCAATAAGGTGATTAGGAGAGTCGTGGAATTCTAACCAAGAGTGGTTGATATATGGCGCGAGCCCCAAGAGGACAACCGAAAACCTATAAAGGCATGGGGGAACTCAATAAGGTGATTAGGAGAGTCGTGGAATTCTAACCAAGAGTGGTTGATGATAGGCGACGAGAGATGAAAGTAAAGGGTAGAATCTTAGCCGCATGATCCGACGGGAGGAGCAATGAGGGGTCAGAGGTAATTTCGATCAAACTAAGGATGAAGTCATGATTCAAGCCGACGATGAAAAATATAACCACTGACTGCAAGCCAGGATCCTAAGGAGCGGAGCCATTAGAGTAGTTGGAATAGTCATAGAGCAATTAAGGTAGCTGTTGCAAAAGTATAGGTGGAAAAGACTACTGAAGGGAGCCACATGAATTATTTAACGAAGTATGATGGTTCTTTGGATAAAGTGAAGCTTCTAGGGAAAGAGCCAAGTGAGACTTAAGTTTAGGAACGAGTATAAATACTAGTTGGTGTTTAGAGAAAAGGAGAGAAAAAAAAGGGCAGGATTGGTTGTTGAGGATGAAGAATCCCCCCCACACCTATGTGTCAATGAATGCTGTGTAAAGTTCGATATTCTTGCCGAATGATCATAGTAGAGTCTCACTTTGTAATTACCTCTCCCTTGTAAAGAGATTGTTTCATTTAATTCAAATCCATAATTCTTGGCAGACTCGGTTGTGTGCTTGTGTATGTTACTTTCCAAAGTACATTGATACACAACCCACTCAAGTGGCGTCTGCATCAATTGGTATCAGAGCAGGAAGTTATATTATGTAGAGGTCCAATTGCGATTGGACATGGAAAGCGACTCCAGTTGCATTTGGGTAGAGTTACATAGGGAAGTGGCAATTTAGTCATCTGGACGGAAACAATGGCTCAGAGAGGTGTTAATGTTCATGGAAGAAGATCGTGCTAAGGTGCAGGAGTCACTATCAATCGTGAAATATTTGAACAATATGTCTAGGGGATGAAGACATTGAAAAATGAGTTGGAATCCATAAAGGAAGCGCAACGACAAGGATATGTTCTTGAAACCCTTAAGCTCAATGATGAATAGGTTGAGGACGAAGAAAATGCACTTGATGCTAATGAAGAAGAGGACCAAGAAGAGAAACCTTTGAAGGAATTGTCTGAAATGAGGGGTAACGATAAGATGGACATGCCTACCTACTAAAGAAGTTTGAACCCTGAAGATCTCATAGACCTAGATCTAGGAAATGGAGAAATATTTTGTTATGGAACAACTAGAATACCCAAAAAGGGTGAAAGTTGCTTGTTTGAAGATGAAGGGTCATGCCTCATTGTGGAGGGTCAATGTATAGGATGAAAAATTAAAGAAATGAAAAGATAAAGTGAAAACTTGGGACATAATGGTCGCCAAGTTGAAGGATAAGTTCCTTCCCACCGACTATATGATTTCTCTATTCAGAAAAATGCAAAACTTGTGACATGAAGAGATGATTGTGAAAGAATCCATGGAGGAATTCTATCGACTATCTATCCAGATGGGACATACCGATGAAGGGGAAGAATCAGTCATGAGGTATGTAAATGAAATGAAGTATGCTATTCAGGACAAGTTGAACCTGTCAAGGTTTAGAACGATCATATGAGGTTATCATCTATATATGAAGGAATAGGAGAAACTATCTTGGAATACTTCGACGAGCAGGGGGAAGTTGACTGCTCAAAGTCATAAATTTTCTCTTACTAGAGGCTAGATCGGTGGGTCAATAAAGGAGGAAGGTCGTGATGAGAAATGAGAAGAGAGCACGACTAAAGACAATGCACCTAAATACCAACGGGGAGGAGAGAACTACACGAGTTGAGGAAATCATGGTCGTAGAGGACCATAGAGAGGATCACGTGCAGAACAACTCAAATTTGTCTTCTACAAGTGTCGAGAATTGGGACACAAGGCGTATGAGTGCATAGATAATATACATACCACAAATCAACAAGAGACCAGAAGTTGGGCCGTAGACAACGAGATTGGTTTGATTGTGAAGGCCAGTTTAGATGAAATCACGTTGGAAGGAGGTCGAAACTTGATGACCCGATGGACACTGTTGCAATCAACGTGACACGAGGAGAGGAATTCAATGTAAAGGAAGTCCTTTTTTTGGAAAAAGGTTGTATGACCATCGTTGATGGAGGCAACACTAAGAATTTGGTCTTGACAGACATGATTGATAAGTTGGGGTTGAAGTGTCGATCGCAACCGAACGCCTATATGGGGTTGTGGTTGTAGAAGGGCCACCATGTCATAGGGACATGATAGTACTTCACCAATTTCAATATTGGTGGGTTACAAGACAACGTGATATGCGATCTAATTCCGATGGACGCATATCATTTTTTGTTGGGACTACCATGGTATTATGAACAGAACATGGTATATGACGGTTGCAAAAATACAATTATAGTCGAGAAAGACGACAAGATTTTTCGACTAATTCCCTTGGTTGAGGAGCAGAGAAACTAGGGAAAAGAGAGTGTTGATGTGTTTGTCTAAGGAGTTCCTAAAGGTGGAAAAGAAGCAACAATACTTCTTCACAACCTTTCCCAAAGGTCTAAGTGTCGATAGGTCGATTGAGGACATCCCAACAGAAGTTGAAAAAGTTGTCGAAGTTTAAAGGCATAATGGTCAATGAGATGTCGATTGGGTTGTCACCAACAAGGAGTATATCACATCAAATCGACTTGATTCCAAGATTGAGTCTGTCAAACAAGGCGCTGCATAGGATGACATCGATCAAGAATGATTGAATGAACCAACAAGTATAGGAGCTCTTGGACAGAAGATTTATTAGAGAAAGCTCGAATCCATGTGCAGTACCAACTTTACTAGCACCCAAGAAAGGAGGAGAAAGGAGGATGTGCACCAATTCAAGGGCCATCAACAGGATCACCATTAAGTACTGATTTCCATTACCAAGGATGGACAAATTGATTGAATGCCTGAGTGGAGAGACATACATCACCAAGATTGAACTGAAGAGTGGATACGATCAGGTTCAGATTAGGGATGGTGATGAATGGAAGATAATCTTCAAGACAAAGGAGGGGTTATATGAATGGATTGTTATGCCATTTGAAATGAGCAATGCATTAAGTACGTTCATGAGGTTGATGAATGAAGCACTGAAACCATTTTTGGGGAAATTCGTTGTGGTATATCTCGATGACATATTAATTTTTAACAAGACAAGGGATGATCACTTGTTGCATCTTTGATAAGTCCCACAGAAGCACAAGTCGGGGAATACTAATAGGGTAGCTAATGCATTGATTTGAAGAGTCACGTTATTGGGAATAATACCAATAAATCGATAGGGTTAGAGTCAATGAAAGTTGACTATGAAGTTAATGAGTATTTCGATGATGCTTGGAAGGTGTTGAAGGAACCATGGAGTGGTGACAAAAGTCCATACTTGGATTACTTCATCCAAGAGGGATATATGTTCAAAGGACATCAATTATGCATCCCTGGAGGATCAATGAGGGAAAACCTGATCAAGGAATTGCATAGTGGAGGATTAGGAGGACGCTTTGTCATTGACATGACCAAGGCGTTGGTCGAGGAAAAGTATTAATGTATACAACTGCCGATATATGTGAAGAAGTGGATCCAACAATGTAGAGTATTCCTTCATGCCAAAGGAAGAAGTCAAAACACAGGACTATATGCACCATTACCAGTACTCACTGTCCCATGGGAGGATATAAATATGGAATTTATGTTGGGATTGCTGAAGACACAACAAGGTAACAACTGTATTTTTGTGGTAGTTGACATATTTTCCAAAACAACACACTTTATCTTGTGTCAAAAGACAAGTGACACCAAAGGTATTGGTGTTCTATTTTTTAAGGAAGTTGTAAGGTTGCATGGGTTGCCGAAGAGTATCATTTCAGACAGAATTATCAATTTTACAGGTAATTTAAGGAGAACCCTATGGAAGGAGCTCGACACAGGATTGCAGTTCAGTTATGTGTACCATCCACAGACTGATGGACATATTGAAGCTATGAGCAGGAGTTTGGGAAATTTACTGAGGAGTTTGATTGCTGATCAACCAAAGTAGTGGGAGAATGTGTTGGAATAAGAATAATTTATGTACATCAATTCAATAACCAGACTGACATGAATGATTCCATTCAAGATCATGCAAGGGAGAAGTTAACAAGGATTAGATGAATTGGAATATTTTTCGACAGGAACACAAAAGAGTGCAGACGTAGAATTGATTATCGACCATATGAAGGAAGTGCATGACAAGGTGAAATGACATCTTGAGAAGAACCACGCGAAATATAAGTTGAAGGTTGACAAGAAGAGATGTCTGGATTCATTTTTAGAAGGTGACATAGTGTATGTGTACCTAAGGAAGGAAAGTTTCCCAAGAGGAACATATAACATGTTGAAGTTGAAAAACATTGGACCATGCAAGATCCTAAAGAATATTTCAGACAATGCATATGTGTTGGAGCTACCGAAATATTTGGGCATATCACCAACGTTCAAGTTTCCAAGGTATATAAGTTTGAATGAGGTTCGACAAGTGAAAGTGAGACGACTATAGATTGGCATGGGTAGATATCGCTCCAGTCGACAGAAGAGGTTGCATAAATACTTGACGGGTGTGAAGTTGGGAAGACCAATATTTTAAAAAAGAAATAATATTAGGTCTGGTGGAAAGACATAGACTTGGAAGAGGTGACATGGATTTCAAAATAAAAGCTTGAATAATTGCAAAAATGTGAGCATATTTCTTTCCAACCCAGAGTGGATGATGTAGGGGCATCAAGGCCCAAGACTAATAGTCACATATAGATGACATGATCTCCTAGGGGAAAATTGACGACCTACAGAGGCATGGGAAAAGTCGACAAGAGTATTAGCAGAGTCACGAAATTATGACCAAGAGTGGTCAACAACAGATGATGAGAGACAAAAGAAAAGGGTCAAAGCTCAATTGCACAAGCCAATGGGAGGATCAGTGAGGGGTTGAAGGTAATGCTGACCAAATGAAGGAGAAATTTGTGATTCAAGCCAATGCCGATAGATTTAACAACCGATTGCAAGCCATGATCCTAAGGAGCAGAGCCATTGGAGTAGTTGGAACAGTCGCAAGGCAGTTATGGCGGTTGTTGTGGAAGGCTAGGTGGTGAATCCTACAGAAGGGAGCCAAATGAACTATTTAATGATGTATGGTAGTGTTTGGAACCAAGTGGAGCTTCTAGGAAAAGAGACGAGCGTGACTTAAGTCTAGGAATGAGTATAGATAGCGATTGGTGTTAAGAGAAAAGCAGAGTGAAAAAAGAAAAGGGAAATATTGGTTGTTGAGGATGAATAATTCCCTCACACCTGTGTGTCAATGACTGCTGTGTAAAGGTTGATGTTCATGTCGACTGATTAGATCATAGTATCACTTTGCAATTACCTCTCATAAAGAGATTGTTTCATTTAACAAAAATCCATAATTCTTGGCAAATCTGGTTGTGTGTTTGTGTCTATTAGTTTCCGTTATGTACACTAATATGCAACCCACTCAGTTGGTGTCTGCGTCAAGTAGGCATCACTTGAAGGAGGATCATGGGTTTTGGGATCATTTTACTTTACAACAACTAGAATGGTAGAATAAAGGTGTCTTCCACTAAAGCAACAATGATTACAGAATCATCTTCAGAAGTGGAGAGATGAGGAGGAGTTGATAGAGAGGTTTTGGGGTCATGTTGCACTGGAGAAGCAACATTTGAATTATCATTTGGAGGAACATGCATTTCTTCTATTTGTTGTAGATGTTTTGGTATTAGCGTTAATATTAGAAGGTTGTGCATCTTATGATGGGGGAAATGTGTTTTCTTGTGAAAAGGCGGGAAAACATGAGAACAAGAAGAAGGTTGAATAGAAACACCAACATTTATCTGACATTGCTAAAGAACATAACCCCTCAATGAGAAAGGAAATTTGGAGATGGGAATCAACAAAAAGGTTGGATATTGGAAACATAATTAAAAGGAGATATAGGTATTCACATAATATCACTAACTACAGACAACCATTCAAATCATTGAAAAATTAATATCCAACTAGAGGACGACATTTTCATGCATTATATTGACATAGTTGTATTTGAATAAACATCTACACTTAAATCCAAAGTGTCAAGGTAGGATACAGGGAAATATATGTGGTTGCGATTGTTTGGATATTTGGAATATTATGTGAAAAAGTACACGGGTAATTTAGGTATGTGAAGAACAAACTATTTACTATCAAATTAGATCACTCCTATTGCACACAATGAAAAGGGGTTGAATTACACACTCAATTATATCTAATAAATGTGTGATACTAGGGGTTTTTCAACAAATACTCTCTATGATCTTTCCCGTAGACAAGAAATCCATTGGCGGAGAATCTAACTCATGGGTTTTGTTGTAAGTGAATGCATGACTTGTTGAGAAGGTAACTAAAAAATATGAACTATCATGAGACGTAATAAACTCATGCATTATCTAGAAGAAGATATGGTTTATCTATATTAATTGATATGAAAATAAGGTGGTTGTAGATGGTAATGGAACTGCGGAAATTGATAAACACTATCCCATGATGTGTATTAAGAGCCATTGAACTATTAAGTAGATCAACGTATAAAATGAATTCAAGAATGTATAACTACCCTCGACAATGAATAAAAAATATACCAATATAGAAATTTTGTGTGTTTACTCTCTTTATGTATCACACCTCTCATATATGTCCTCTCACCAAGACTTTTACAAGGTTTTATAATTTAGTAAAAATTCGCCACAATCTTACAAGATTTTATAATTATGTGAATGATTCACCCATATTTTACAATATTATATGATGTTGTGAAGGATTCTCCAAATAATTATCTATAATATTATATTATAGATAAAATAAACTTCACACTTTCCCATGTATCATGGGGATTTGCCCATTTATTATACATATAATTTCATGGGGGTTCTTAAAATTTTCCCTAGGATTTAGAAGCTGTAAGAGGAGAAGGGAAAAAAATAAGGTCCAAGATCGCCTTCTTTCGAGTAATCCATGCTGACTGGAAAACATATTTTGGGAGGGCTTTCCATATTCGAGTGAAAAAGGCTTGTTTTTTAAATAGCCTTGATAAAAAATTTTCCAATTCAAAAATAGGTCCCTCCAACTGTTGGAGGAGAGTGGGAGTGAATCATAGCTCACCAAGGAGATGGACCCAAACCAGATTGATATAGTCACATTCTATAAAAATATGTTTAGAGTTATCCTCATGTTTCTTGCACATAAAACATATAAAAGGCCCAACAATGGCTATTTTCTTCAGATTTTTGGCTGTGACAACCTGATTTTGAAATAAGATATAACATAATATATTAAGCTTTTCCAATTGGTCTTGGTGCCAGATTTTACCCCATATACAGGAGAAAGGGGGGAAGGTTAGGCCACTCACAATTTTCTCATAATTCTATTTTATAGTATAACGACCAAGTTGTTCCCAACCTCTAGTGTCTTTGTCTAATAAATGTAAAGGAGATGCACCTTACAAAAGAGGGAGGAATGGAGTGAAGTCATTCATTAGATGCTCAGGTATCACTATATATTTCCACTTGCTTCACAGGCCATTTGTCTCTTAAAATGAGAGATCATACATGGAGCATATCCGATGCAACGTCAACCAGTCCTTTATGTCTTGCAAACCAACCCTTCTTTCCAAAGGGGTGTGCCCAAGAATTTTATCCTCCCACATCTTGATGTGCTTCCGATTTCCAAGGATCCTGTTGCTGCCGCAACCTCTTTCTCCCTGATTTTATTTTTTCACTTAAAACTCTGGGACCCCTCCTCATCATTTGTTGCTTGGATTGATTGTTAAAATCTTGGCACTCTCGAAGATGTCTGTTCATTTTATCTTGAAATTGATTGCCTGATATTTTGTTTGCCTCATTCAGTTTAGATTGGGTCGTGTGGTCTGTTTTAATACCCGTAGAGCGTGAAATTTTTTGCCTTAGCGAAGGAAAAATGTTCTGGATGCAATCGATCCTTTATGCTGTTGGTTTTCGCTTTGGATCGGGCCTCTTTCAGAAGATGCTAAGCCTTAAATCACCCGCCGTTGCGGCTCCTCAATCAAACTTTACGCCCAATTGAAGTTTCATCCGACGCCTGATTCGTTGTTTCAACCGCTTCCTCCTAAGTTTCTAATGGCCCGCCGTTGCGGCCGGGAGGATAAAGTCAGCTCCCGATTTGAGTTTCACCCGACATCTGACTCCTTGCTTTTTTCTCCCGCCCGCGTCGCTCAGCCTTCGCATCATCCGCCGTTGCGGGTGGCAGATCAATCTAGCCTCCGATACATTCCTCTCCGGCGTTCGATTGCTTTATCGCTTGTGTTGTCGCTTACCTGTTCCTTGTACCCTCCGCCGTTGCGGCCCCCTGAGGTCTTGCCCCGTCCGATGTGCAAGCTTACCGATCTCCGATTATATTTTTGCCGCCCCAAGCTCAAGCAAGTACTCGCCCGGATAAGTCAGGCCAGCGTCTTGAGGACTTATCATTCTGATTAGAAACTCTAAACGCTTAAGATCTCAAGCCCATAGATAATGCACCAAAGTTGTATGCAGGTGAAATCTCACAGATCGTTGAGGCATCCTAGAGCGGAAGAAAGGAAAAAACGAACGAATAACAGAAGCGCCGACGAGTAAGTCTCATCAATTACTGGTCAGAAGATAAACGCTCATAAAGAATGATTGGGGAAACACAGCAGCCAGAAGGAGAAGCTGAAACGTCGAAGATGCTGAAGGGTCACACGCTGAGAGGCAGCCCAAGGGGCAGGAATTGTAGTTTAAATATTTGGAAGTAGGACTGAAAAAGGGGCTTTTTCCCTTAGAAATTTTGTAATTGTTTGCTTGTAAGAGGAACTACTTCGTTTTGCTGAGGAAACTGCAATTTTGTCTGCTGGAGAGAGCAAAGAAGTGGAATGTATCAATGCAATTCTATGAATAATTGTTGAATAGGAACTATTTCGTTTTCAGCTGTATTTCATTTGCTGTAAGAATATTTGATGTTCTGAACCTACGTTCTTATTAAATGTTCTTCAGTAGTTTTCTGGGATATATTTTCACTAAGAGCAATAAATGTTGTTATAGAATGATCGGCTATCTGGTTATTTGAATATCTGTAAGCGTTCATGTGCTTTAGGAGAAGTATCAGCTATATGTGATTTTTCTTACTGTATGTGATAATGTATTGCTCAGCCAAAATGACAACCATGCTCCCTAGGGATAGTGTAGATAGTTAGCTTATTTCTTTTGTATTCGGTTGAATGCTTGTGAGTAAGACGAGAGGTAAGAACCTGCGCATCACTTTGTGAGCGCTCCCTGCATTTTGACCACCCTGCATTTAGTTAGGCACTTGCATATCATTTCTTTAAGTCAAAATACAAAAACCCGGTGGGCCGGGCCGCAACCAGTAAACCCTTTAATTTTGTTTCTTGACCTACGGTAGCCGGACCGCAAACCGGACGGATTCCCTTTTTCAAACAGTCAGTGGGCTAGTTGGGAACGCTGATTGGGGAGAATCCCTTACTGTTGCTGCCTGCGAATTTCCAGGCATCAACAGCATTGGCGCTAGAAGGAGGGCCGCCAGTGCATGGCTGGCCGAGGAAACCCGTTTTACAGAGATTATTCCGCTGGTTACAGTTTTGAAAGTAGTGGACCACGAAATCCAACTCCAGAAGAAGAAAATAGAGAACATCTATATCCTGTTCGCAACGAAATTGTAAATGATCTAAGAAGACACACCCGTGCTTATGTAAAGAAGATCGGAGGGTTGCCAATTATCCATGAATTGCCTAGAAGAGAGTACAAGAAGAAAGAACATCCTCTCATTGAAGATTCAATGTTGGTGGGAGACTGGGAAGAACTTGCGGAAACTGCCTTACAGGAGGTGGAATTTCCTTTGAGCCAAGTAGGCCCAGACACTCCTTACAACTCTCCTGTTCACACCCCTGTTGGTTCACGTCCTCACACCCCTGTTGTTTCACCTCCGCATTCTCCACCCCGACTCATGGCTGGTGTTAACGCAAATCAACCCCCACCTAATCCTCCACCACCCGCATGGAAAGCCATATCACCTCTGAATCTGACCCCACCTTTGCACGACCTACCCCAGGCCTTCGAAAAGCTACTACCCAAATTCGACCCAAATGATAAAATCCTGGTGGACGATCATCTACAGAGTTTCTACTTGGCGATAGAAGGTCTGAGGGCTGGGGAACACGAAGATGTGGTGTGTAGACTGTTCCCGCATACCCTCAAAGGAGCTGCGGCTTCATGGTATTTTGGATTGCCCGCCAATTCGATCCCAGACTGGGATACTTTCGAGAGAATGTTCAGAAGTAAGTATGCCGTCCAAAAGACTCACGCTGCCCTCATGAAAGGACTGTGTGCATTGAAGAAAGAGAAAAAAGAAAAAGTGCATAGCTTCACACAAAGGTTTGCAGCATATCTGAGAAATTTTTCTGAAACGGATAAGCCTTCAGACAAAGTACTGATTGAATACTATACGTCAGCTTTGGGTCCTGATTTAGCCATGTTTGCAAAAGGCAGAGCCAAGCCTACATTGTCAGAGACTTACGAAGAGGCGGAAGTGGTGGAAGCGGAGAGAGAAAGTGTTGAGGACTATCCAGAACAATCAGGAGAGAAAGGTGCGGGAAAGAAAACATTATTGTTCACCAAGCCTAAAGAAGAAAAGGCGTCAGACTATGAAAGCATGGCTAAAATGATGCAAAAGATGTCCAATAAGATCATCAACTTAGAAAAGGAAAAAGAAGCACAAAAGTTTTTCAGGCCATACTATAAGAAAAGAGAGGACAACAACCAAACCCAAACTCCTCCTCAGAAAACTGCATCCATGAATCTGACAGAAATAGGGATGGAAAATTTCTGTACTTTCCATCAATAGCCTCTTTCCGAAAAGAACTGTCCGCAACGGATAAATTCTATGACATTGGTCATGAACCAGATGTTGGATTCGAGATTGACGGAGGAAGATGATGATGAAAGGAAAGAAAATGCTGCATCCACTTCTACGAAGGAATAGGAGGAAGAGACTATGGCTTTATGGAGTTCTGTCTCTGTACTCGACGCAGAAGAGGAAGATACTTAGAGACGCGGGAGTATCAGGGAGGCTAATGTGACAACTAGGAGTAAAGGGACGGTTAGTGATGACAGTCTTCTGCTCCCAAAGATTCGAAGGCTGCAAAGAAATATAAAAAAGAAATTTCAAGACAAATCATTGGCTGATCAGATTCCGAAATTTACCATCACCAGCCAGGATCCGAAGCAAAACAGAACGCCGCCTAAGCCAAATGAAGAGAATGTGAGTGCTAATAGACCTCAGTCCACTAAACAACTAATCGAATATGACGTTGTCGAAGATCTGAAGAAGATAAAGGCCAACGTCCCGCTGTTCGAAATGTGCAAAGTACCTCAACAGAAAGAAAGGTTATTGAAAGCACTGGAAATATCCGAAGAAAAGCTGCCCGCTGAGAATCAGCCTCGGGAGGAAGAAGAAATTGGGGAAGCTAGCATTGGGGGTAAGTCTAAAACCAAACATCCACCCTTCCTCTTGACGTTTGAAATTTTTAATCATAACGTGCACAATTGTCTAGCAGACTCAGGGGTGTCAATTAATGTCATGCCCATATCAGTATGTAAGAAAATAAATGGGCAGCCCAAGCCAACCACATGGAAAGTAGTGCAGTTGGATAGGACGGACGTCAAGGTAGTTGGCGAAATGGAAGACGTTCTAATACGCCTGGCGTCTGATGATAGAGTGTGCCAGGTTATTAACATTATAGTGGCTGACATACCAGATGCTTATGGTTTGGTTCTTAGCAGAGATTGGTCGGCCAAACTAAATGGGTATTTCGCCACAGATTGGTCACATCTTTGGTTGCCGTACAAAGGGAGTCCTAATCAGATCAAGGTTTTGAGAGAACCTCATATGAAATACAATGTCACTCAATTGGATGGGAAGAATATACCAGTCGAATCTGTATTGGGAAACTACTTCCTAGAACTAGAGCCAGGGAATTATCAAGCGGAAGAGGCCAGCGACACATATGACACCCAGCCTGATCTCCTTCGTTTTTTTCAGGCTGATGAGCTTGACTGTAGAATAGTAGATTTAGCTGTAGGAATAGATTCATTTTCAGTAGACAATGTTTTTTGGAATTTATATTTTGATGGCTCAAAAACATTAGAAGGGTCAGGGGCTGGCTGTGTCCTTATTGATCCACAAAAAAATAAATACTTCATGTCCTGTAGATTAGAGTTTGAATGTACTAACAATACAGCCGAGTATGAAGCACTGCTGCAGGGACTCAAAAAAGCGATTGAGCTGAAGGTTAGTAATTTAAAAGTTTTTGGGGACTCAGAAATAGTTGTGAAACAAATAAAAAATCAAATACACTGTGTTTCCCCTCATTTGAAAGCTTACCAAAATGAGGTATGGGAATTGCTTAAGTGTTTTCATGCGTTTAACATTGTTTCAATTCCAAGAATAAAAAATGCAGCCGCTGATCTTTTAGCTACATCAGCTGCCAGGCTGGTTCCCACTAATAACAAATGTTCTATTGAATTACTTTTCAGGCCTTCAGTACCGGACATGATCACCAACCTGCGAGTATTTGACGATGATCAGCAGATAATTGAATGCTTGACAAACGATGAAGTCTTTAAAGGAGCCATTATCGATGATGAGGAACATCAGGCTGAAATGAAATATGACAATTTCATTCCCAAAGGGGTCAGGACGTTAGAAAAAATGTTTGACTTGAACGAGAAATTTAGAATACCCGCTAATGTGAAGACGCACAACTCAACTCTACAGTTCGAGCTAATAAATTTAGGGACTGAAACGGAGCCCAAATTCGTTAACCTCGGCAAGTGCTGTTCACCAGCAGAAAGAGACAAGTTCCTCAGTTTGTTTAAACAGTACAAAGATGTCTTTGCATGGACGTATGCAGATTTAAAAACTTATGACACTAATATCATCAAACATATCATTCCTATAAAAGCAGGCGTCAAACCATATCAGCAGCCATTGAGGAAGATGCACCCAAAGCTGGAACCACTAATTCAAAGCGAGGTGAAGAAACTGCTGGACGCTTGGATTATCTTTAAAGTCAGGCATTCTGAATGGGTGTCAAACCTGGTGCCTGTCAGGAAAAAGTCGGGAGAGATCAGGCTGTGCGTGGACTTTAGAAATCTAAATCGCGCCTCAGACAAAGACAACTACCCGGTACCTCCCATGGAGCAATTGCTTCAGATGGTTTCTGGTTCTGAAATGTTTTCGTTGTTGGACGGTTTCTCTGGTTACAACCAAGTGCTAGTAGCCGAGGAAGACAGATTAAAGACAACTTTCAGAACTAAATGGGGAACTTTCGCCTACAGAAGAATGCCTTTTGGGCTGATTAATGCAGGGGCGACTTTTCAGAGAGCTATGGACATAGCTTTTCGAGGATTGATAGGACGAAGTGTGGTGGTTTACCTAGATGATATCACAATATTTTCCAAGAAAAGAGGGGAGCACGCGTTCCACCTAAAGCAAATTTTCGAGCGTTGCCGGAAGTATGGCATTTCCCTCAATCCTAAAAAATGCGTATTCGCTGTCACAGAAGGGAAGTTACTGGGGCATATAGTTTCAAAGAAAGGTATCTCTATAGACCCAGAAAGAATTAAGGCCATTGAAAAAATCCCCATGCCTCATTATAAAAAGGGAATGCAATCCTTCATGGGAACAATAAACTTTGTAAGAAGATTTGTGCCTGATTTTGCCCAGACTGTTAAACCATTACAACAGATGGTCAAACAAAACGCACAGTTTAAGTGGACGGAGACTGAAAAGAATGCTTTCAGTAAAATCAAGATTGCTGTTTCCCACGCACCCTCTTTAAAAAGTCTAGACTTTGACAAGGATTTCATTATGTATACATTTGCGTCCGATGATTCATTGGCAGCCGTACTTACGCAGAAGGAAGAAGGAGGTGATGAATTCCCAATCTCTTTTATGAGCACTGGGCTACAAGGAGCTGAATTAAACTACCCAGCCATTGATAAGCAGGCTTACGCAGTGTTTAAGGCAGTAAAACAGTTCAGGCCTTATATATTAAAGAGTCAGACCAAGGTAATAGTCCCTTACCCAGCTGTGAGATCCCTTCTCATTCAAAAAGAATTAGGAGAAAGAAGGGGCAACTGGGTAACAACCCTTCAAGAATACGACCTGGAATTCAAGCCGGCTACTTTAGTAAAAGGGCAAGGCTTATGCAAACTGATGACTGGGAACAGAAATAACGAAGAACAGGTATGGGAAGATGAAGCCGAGTTTCATGTAGCGGACGTTTGCCCTTTATTCACAGCTCCTGAATCTTGGTATAGAGACCTTGTGCATTATTTGCAGTCAGGGGTGCTACCGGAACATTGGAATTCCAAACAAAGAAGAGCCCTGCGTCTGAAATCAGCTTCCTATCAAATCATAGAAGGCGTATTATTCAGAAAAAACTACGATGGAGTCCTCCATAGGTGCTTGGAGAAAGAAGACGCTGAGAAAGTAATGTCCGAATTGCACGATGGTCCGGCCGGGGGACATTATTCGGGGGACACTACAGCCCATAAAGTCCTCAGAGCCGGTTACTACTGGCCAACACTTTTCAAGGATGCACATGCACATGTCAGAAAATGTGATACTTGCCAAAGATGCGATGGAAGACAACCTAGAGCAGCAGCGCCTCTAAATCCTGTAATGATCACATAACCTTTCGAACAATGGGGGATAGACATCATTGGAGAAATAAAACCAAATTCTTCCCTGCTGCACAAGTATATTCTTACTGCAACTAATTATTTCACTCGCTGGGTCGAAGCTATCCCATTGCGCAAGATCAATGAGGATGAAGTCATCAGCTTCTTACAAGATCATATCATGACCAGGTTTGGAGTTCCAGTTTCGTTAGTTTTTGATAATGCTAAATATTTTTCATCAATTAAATTGACTGCATTTTCTCATGAAAAAGGAATAAAATTGCATTACTCTGCTAACTACTATCCTCAAGGGAATGGCCTGGCGGAATCCTCCAATAAAAACCTCATCAGAATCCTGAAGAAGACTGTCATATAAAACCAGCGAAGTTGGCATTCAGCCTTACCAAACGCCCTGTGGGCTGACAGAGTCACTCCCAAGTCTGCCGTAGGAGTGTCACCCTATACCCTCGTATACGGAAAGGAAGCCATCCTACCTCCCAATATTCTGCTACCTTCTTCCACACTAGCTCAGGAGTCTAGGGGGTCGGATGATGAGGTTCTGCAAATAAGAATATGTAATCTCCTGAAAGCAGAAGAAGCCAGATCCAAAGCTAGAGAACGCTTCATACAACAGCAGGAGGTAGTCAAAAGATGGTTTGACAAGCACAAAGCCGGGAAGAAGGACTTTGAAGTAGGAGACCTTGTTCTAAAATGGGATCATCCCCATGATGATAAAGGGAAGCACACTAAGTTCCAACAGTTATGGGTAGGTCCGTTTCAAATCACCGCAAAACTTGGCCCTGCTACTTATATGTTACAAGATTTACAGGGATGGAAGGAGAACTTGCCAGTTAATGGTTTGGTTCTCAAACCTTATTTTTCTTAAATTGTTTTGAGCTTTCTGACTTGTACATAAATAAGCTGTTTTTGAGTTTGCTTTCATTGGCTTTAATTTGAGTTTTGGTTTCAATAAAGGTGGTTAACTCGTGGTTATGTGGGGACACCAGAATTTCTGGGTGGTGGACTTTCTGAGTAGTCAGACTGTGCGATGCTATGTGAATTTCTTCCAGTCAAATAGTTCTCTCAAAATCTTTGTGTGCATTGAAGTCCTACTTAAATCCCTGCAAGATAAACTGGATCCAAGAGAGTCTAGAATACTATGTTGAAGCTACGCCCACTTTACACTTAAAAGTCTAAGGGGCAACGACAGGAGACCCATGGAGAAGGGCAAGATGAACAGGGTGTTAAATCTAAATGATCCCATGCCAGGGAACAAATACCAAAAGCCTGATAAGAATCCGAGTTCCTATGAATACATCATGCATCAAAGCAAAAGCTGTCTCATAGGTACTAAATTGCCGAAGTATCCTCTCCATCCGTGAGTTAAAACTTTAAGCACATCACTCACACAAAAGGGCACTATGGGATAGAGGATCCTGAATTAAAATTCAGTAAGAGAGGCGCACAGAAAGAATCAAATGAAAGGGACAAAAGTCCAAAAGCACAAAAAATGGCATGGGAACGAGGAACACATGAACACTTCTGTTCATCACCTGCTACGATCCTATGGTGTCAAGGGCTGTCAACCCCCCTTAAAGCAAAACGAATCATGAACTCATTTTTTGGCCTCAGCAGAGTTATCCAGACTTGAAGGTCTTGGTTTCCACCTCCCAAATTGGACTAGCACCAATGATTAAGGTACACACTTCTATTGTTGAGGATTCTGTATGGCTGGAAGGGTTCAATGGATGTGTTCTTTGTGGGACAGTCTACTTTTCGAAGAAAAATCACCCAGAGATCTAGGTTCACCAGGAAATCGCCAGTTGTTGCTGCCGCAACCTCTTTCTCCCCGATTTTTTTTTTCACTTAAAACTTTGGGACCCCTCCTCATCATTTGTTGCTTGGATTGATTGTTAAAAGCTTGGCACTCTCGAAGATGTCTGTTCGTTTTATCTTGAAATTGATTGCCTGATATTTTGTTTGCCTCGTTCAGTTTAGATTGGGTCGTGTGGTCTGTTTTAATACCCGTAGAGCGTGAAATTTTTTGCCTTAGCGAAGGAAAAATGTTTTGGATGCAATCGATCCTTTACGCTGTTGGTTTTCGCTTTGGATCGGGCCTCTTTCGGAAGATGCTAAGCCTTAACTCACCCGCCGTTGCGGCTCCTCAATCAAACTTTACGCCCGATTGAAGTTTCATCCGACGCCCAATTCGTTGTTTCAACCGCTTCCTCCTAAGTTTCTAATGGCCTGCCGTTGCGGCCGGGAGGATAAAGTCAGCTCCCGATTTGAGTTTCACCCGACGTCCGACTCCTTGCTTTTTTCTCCCGCCCGCGTCGCTCAGCCTTCGCATCATCCGCCGTTGCGGGTGGCAGATCAATCTAGCCTCCGATACATTCCTCTCCGGCGTCCGATTACTTTATCGCCCGTGTTGTCGCTTACCTGTTCCTTGTACCCTCCGCCGTTGCGGCCCCCTGAGGTCTTGCCCCGTCCGATGTGCAAGCTTACCGATCTCCGATTATATTTTTTTTGCCCCAAGCTCAAGCAAGTACTCGCCCGGATAAGTCAGGCCAGCGTCTTGAGGACTTATCATTCTGATTAGAAACTCTAAACGCTTAAGATCTCAAGCCCATAGATAATGCACCAAAGTTGTATGCAGGTGAAATCTCACAGATCGTTGAGGCAGCCTAGAGCGGAAGAAAGGACAAAACGAACGAATAACAGAAGAACCGACGAGTAAGTCTCATCAATTACTGGTCAGAAGATAAACGCTCATAAAGAATGATTGGGGAAACGCAACAGCCAGAAGGAGAAGCTGAAACGTCGAAGATGCTGAAGGGTCACACGCTGAGAGGCATCCCAAGGGGCAGGAATTGTAGTTTAAATATTTGGAAGTAGGACTGAAAAAGGGGCTTTATCCCTTAGAAATTTTGTAATTGTTTGCTTGTAAGAGGAACTACTTCGTTTTGCTGAGGAAACTGCAATTTTGTCTGCTGGAGAGAGCAAAGAAGTGGAATGTATCAATGCAATTCTATGAATAATTGTTGAATAGGAACTATTTCGTTTTCAGCTGTATTTCATTTGCTGTAAGAATATTTGATGTTCTGAACCTACGTTCTTATTAAATGTTCTTCAGTAGTTTTCTGGGATATATTTTCACTAAGAGCAATAAATGTTGTTATAGAATGATCGGCTATCTGGTTATTTGAATATCTGTAAGCGTTCATGTGCTTTAGGAGAAGTATCAGCTATATGTGATTTTTCTTACTGTATGTGATAATGTATTGCTCAGCCAAAATGACAACCATGCTCCCTAGGGATAGTGTAGATAGTTAGCTTATTTCTTTTGTATTCGGTTGAATGCTTGTGAGTAAGACGAGAGGTAAGAACCTGCGCATCACTTTGTGAGCGCTCCCTGCATTTTGACCACCCTGCATTTAGTTAGGCACTTGCATATCATTTCTTTAAGTCAAAATACAAAAACCCGGTGGGCCGGGCCGCAACCGGTAAACCCTTTAATTTTGTTTCTTGAGCTACGGTAGCCGGACCGCAAACCGGACGGATTCACTTTTCCAAACAGTCAGTGGGCTATTTGGGAACGCTGATTTGGGAGAATCCCTTACTGTTGTCGCCTGCGAATTTCCAGGCATCAACAGATCCATTACACAAGATCGTAAATAAGCATCGCATTTGTCTTGAAAACTTCCCATATCCTAGTTTTGTTTCCCTCCAACTGGTGATTGTCAAGGTACTGAAGTCTTTTTTCGCCCATGTTCTTTTGCCTTAATATTTCCTTCCACCATTCTTGCTTGCCAAAGATAAATATCCAAAGCATCTTGCCCCCATGGAATTAGAGGAAATTTGGATGAAAAATGGGCCTCTTAAGAAAAAAGATAAAATAATGCCATGTAGACAATTTTTTATACCATTTCACTTTTATTGGTGCTTCCTACGGTTATCTCAATTTTATCAAAGCTACTTTAGATGTATATTTTATATTAAAATTAATTTGTGAGGACCAAGTTTGATGTAATGTTTTCACCCAAAATAAGGAATAAAATTAAATACATAGTACCATCTTAGAAGTTATTGGACCCAACTTTTTACTGTGTATAGTATTATTATAATATATTAATTATAATAAATATTAGTATATATTATTTTTAATATTAATTTCTATTATAAATTAATTATAATATTAGATACTATTATATATTAATTATATATTAGCATTAGTTGTGATATTGGTTAAAGTTATTGGACCCAACTTTTCACAGCGTATCATAATATTATAATATAATATTATTATATATTAGTTATAATATCAATTACTATTACTATTATATATTATATTATATACTGGTCACATATTACCTAAAAGATGGATAGGTATATAGGTCTATTAGTTATGATATTAATTACTATTATATATTAGTTATAATATTAGTAAACGTTATTGGATCCAACTTTTCACTATGTATAATATTATTCTATATTAGTTATAATATAATTACTATTACTATTATATATTATATATGGGTCACGTGTTACCTAAAATTTGTTAGCATATTAATTTCATTATCAATATCCAAGAGAATTTTGGGCAGCGGGTAGACAAATTATATTATTAAAAAATTCCACATATCCCCAATTTATATAATAAAAAATTGTTTAAGACATATACGATTTTTGAATTTTAAAGCAATTTGATTGGCTAATACATGATGATATGGAATTTGAATTAGGGTTGAAAGGCCCATTTTAAGTTGAAATTTCCTCTAATGTGATATTCACTAGATGAGGTTCTCTAATCCCCATGCCACCATAGACTCTAGGACAATGAACAATGTTCCATTTGATAAGGTGAAATTTTTGATGATTGGACTTACCACCTTGCCATAAGAATACTTGAATCTCTTTACTAAGATTTGTTATTACTCCCATTGGGCCTAGGATAGTTGAGCTCATAAAAAGAGGGTAATAAGACAAAACATATTTAATTAGGACAATATTACCAGCTGAATTAAGCCATAGGATCCCCCAGGATTGAATTTTTCTCTTGATTTTTCCCAATAGAGCTTGCCATTCCACAACTCGTGCTTTTCCAAGTATGATTGGAATCCCCAAATACTTGAAAGAAATCCAAATAGATTGACCACTAAATCTGAAAATAATTGAGATATGGTGAAGGAGATTTCGAGTGTATCTTCAACTATAGAGTGTGCTTTTCTTGGCATTAATCTTCCATCTAGAGGCATCCATGAATATATCCAGATAGCGTTTGAAATGAGATACAATAGTCACAGAGGCACCACCTAAGATATTGATGTCATCAACAAATTGAGCATGGCTGGATACTCACACTCATAGCAATCTGAATAACTTTCGAATCACCATTCTACAAGGTTTCATTCAATTTTATGCTTAGTAAATCTACAATGATTAAATAAATAAAGGCGGATAAAGGAAATCCTTGCCTAAGGACATGAGAGGCTTGGAAGAAGGAGGTAGGTCTACCATTCAAAAGAGGAGCAATCTAGGTCCTTCTTATGCAAGCTTGGACCCATCGAATTATGCAGGGGGGAGAAACCAAACCGTTCCATTATAGAAAATAAGAAGTTGTGCCTAAATTTTTCAAAAGCATTAGCCAAATCAAGCTTGATGGCCATACCTTTTTATTTTCTCTTGAAGCTTGAGTGGATTTCCACTTGGACAAGAATAATATTTCTATGATCTACCGCTAAGCAATAACATCTCCTTTATTATCTGATATGAGTTTTGGAAGGAGGCATTTAATCTAATTTGCTAGAATCTAAATTAAGATATTGTAGAATGATTTGTAGAGGGATATTGGATGAAACCTCTTCAAAGATGTGGGACGAGGATGATTAGAAATAGAGCAATGAAGGAAGAGTTTGTTCCTTCTCTGATCTTGGATTTTCCATTAGTCCAATTTAACATTTTGCAAAGGTCCCTTTTTATCAGAGACCAAAATACCCAAAAGAAACAAATGGGGAATCCATTAGGCCCTGGGGACTTATCCTGGTTCAATCCCCATATGACCACAACAACTTTGTCCTCCATGATTGGGTTCTCTAAAGTATCACTGTCTTCTTGAATTAAGAGGGTTGGAATATCCTCTAATCATTTTCATGCTTAGTAATCGAGTTAGAGCTTCCCTATTAAAGTAAAAATATTTGAAATGAGAAGACACAATGTACTGAATAGATTCATATTCATCCAAATGATTCCCATACCCATATTCAAGCACTTTGATGATGTTTCTATTCATTCTATCTTTGTCCAGCTTATAGAAGAATGTAGTGTTATGGTCACCATTTTTCATCTAGATATGCCTGGATTTTAACATCTATGTTGTTTCTTGTTGCCTAGATGCTTCCAAGATTTTTCTATTGAGCTCCTTTTATTCCTAAAGGGAGGCAACCGAGATGTTTGAATCATCCATCTTCTCTTGATGCTTGGCCAAATTGATTGCAATATTCTATGTTTTTTTCCTTAGTTCTTGGTAATTAGATTTAGCCCAAGTATTGGGATCAAGTTTGACCTTTAGAAGCTTAGATTCCCACAAAAAATATGGAGATATGGAGATATGATCATGTCATGAGGAGTGAACTATACCCATGTATTCTTTCCCACAAATATAGAGGGGATTGATTTTGAAGGGAATGGGATCTTTAGGCTCCAAATAAGCAAACAAAAGAGCAATCGACTTATGATATGAGGTTGCAGCGGTGATTATGTTTAAGTGTAGGAGAAACCCATGTTGAAGGAAGGAATTTTGAATCAGGAATATGTCCATCTAGGAGATGATGTGTCTTTGGCCAATCCTTTGATTTGACCAAGTAGTTTTCCTTTATCAGGTGGGGGGCCCATGAGATCCTAGTAAACCATTAGGATTTCCATGTATTCCCTGAAAGGATCCTTTAATTTACTTCCACCATGGCTTTCTCCATGGGAAATGGTGGCATTAAAATCTCCATCCACGATGCAATTTTGAGAGAGACTTACTTCTCAGACGGTGGATAGAGAGGTCCAAAAATTTGATTTGTCCCTATACAGAGTCAAACCATATATGTTGTAGATCAAAATATGTCATGCATTATTTTATCTTCTAGAGTAATAGTAATCCAATGTTGATGTTCTAGAAGATAAACTACACTAAAGGGATTTGAATCCCAACCTGAATGGATCCCTCTTGAATCTTTTCAAGCAAAAACTTGTGTTCCTTGACTTTGATTCTAGAGTTTTGATATAGAAGATTCACAACTTCCCCTTCTTCCATCTTTGTCTCTTGGAGAAGTAGTATGCAAGGTCTTTGATTCTTCACTAGATCTTTAATTGCTTCCAATTTTTGCTTATCCCCCCAAACCCCTACAATTCCAAGAGACTACATTCATTATTTATGACTTGACTTAGGGATGATATTGTCTTTCCCTTCTTCCTTTCCATCTCAATTTGATTTCGTTGCAGGGGCCACCTTTACATGTTTTTTTATTTATTATAATTTTCTATTCACCAATTGCCTTGTTTGGCCATTTGAGCCTCTCTATGATGCTTTAGGGTTCTCCTTCCTTTCCAATTAGGCCAGTGCTAATATTTAGATTCCTTTAAGGACTCATCCTAGATTGTGTTGGATTTTGAGGGGGTCATAGACCCTTTCGGATAAGTAGGAATATTTATTTATTCAATGGGAACAAAAAGAAGAAGGAGCACATAGTTCTCTTGTTGTTGTATTTATTCCAACACCGATTGGAGAGGCTCCTTTCTAGGGAAATGAAAAATATTCATTGGCATCAGGTTAGGTTGGATGAATAGTTCTTCATTATCCCCTTCACCCTTTTATGAAATATCGAATCGATTCCCATTTGAGGAATTTCCTCGTTGCATCGTTGGAGGGAAAGGGGATTCTTTATTACCCACTTTTTCCACTTTCTTCCATCCTTCCTCTAGGGCTAGTTCAACCTCCCCTGACTTAGATTTGGGGAAATTTCATGCAAAGTGTCCATATTCATGAAAAACCTTGCACTTGAAAGGAAGCTGTTCATAATCCAACTTTTAAAGGTGGTTCCATCCATCCACTGAAAGGTTGATAACTTCAGGAAATCCTTTTTCCATATCCACTTCAACAAATTTCCTTTCATAAGAAAACAACGAGGATTTTGGTTCAACCTTGTCTACAAACTTCCAAATGGAATTCCCAATGGTAGTTGGATCTTCATCACTTCAACAATGAAACACAAATGAGGTAGTTTCACTTATACTAGGACTACTGATAGGATGTATTTTTCTAGGTTGAAGTTGATTACCCACTTATTCAAATACATTCTCATATTCCCCATGAAATAGGTTCCATATATAAAGATAAGAACTCTATCTTTTTTTTTAAAATTTTCAACTAAGAATACAAAGAAACCCTTGTTGCAAAAACTTTGGGACAACTTCCCTGAGATGAGGGGTTTTTGATTCTTTCTAACCCATATTTACATGGCATGAGGAGACATCCAAAGGATCATGAACTGACCCACCAATCCTCTTTCAGTAAGGGAAAACAACATTGCATTTCAAAGTAGAGGAGGCATTGTTGACGTCTGGAATTACAGATATCTTTACAAAGCATGAGGGTACATAAACCTTAGATGAGGTAGGTTCTTCCACTGCAGCTGCATGAAAAGCGTCATCAAGCCTGCAAAAGTATTTGCATGGATATAGATACCCAAGTGGATCTATGGAGCCAAGCTCAGATTCATGGAAGTAACCCTAGCAAGCACATGAGTTCAAAAACCTAGATGGAGTTGAGATCAATGTGCACATTACGACTAACTTACAACAAAAAATGATATCTAATGACATCTAGAAACAAAAAAAATGACCTTACGACTAACTAATTACAACAAAAAAATGACATCTAATTACAACTAACTTAAATGACATCAAATAACAACAAAAAATGTAGAGACCATAAAATATGGTCCACATTTTCAACCTTAGATGCATACACATGCTCTCTATTGTGACTCTAAAAACATCGATGATTGTGACCATTTAAAGTACCACATTTTCAACTTTGAAATTGTCCAGAATGAGACCCATGAATCATCCAAATATACAACCATAATTATGCCCTAAACTATGACTAGGATTACATCTTCATTTAATATGTCCTAGTAACATCCTAATTAGATTGCATAAGAGGTCTCAATCACAATCATATTATTGTTCAATGTGTCCTTTTCATGGTTTTAATTGAGACATTACTCTTGTCTTATTTATGATTGCTATAGAAGAAATATATTTTTGATGTTATACCTACACATTAATGATATTTTTACGGTATATTAATGTTCTACTATTCTCTCTTTTCATTACACTTCAAGTTCTTTTTTAAATTTAGTTGTGATATCACTTTTAATGTTATCAATATTTTTTAGAGTGGCATTTTCCTTTATCCTCAATGATTTAGCCAAGAATCCACATTTTGAAGTCTTAAGAAAATTCTACTAGAATTCAAGCAATGATAGGGAGCCTCTTTGATGTTAATTATCTCATGCTTAACCAATGGGTAGTACAAAATTATTGGTTAAGGTTAAATGAAAGCTTAATGTCTAATGCGATTAAGATATTCAAGCTTCTTTTATAAATGAAACCTACACGTGCACCTTTTTACCAATAGACACGTCTCTTTATGTCACGCCATTTCATTAATAAATGAAGTAATTTTATTTTTTGATTTACTACTATTATTATTATTTATGCCTATTGATATACTTATGCTCATAACATCATTGAAGATTATGTAACTTTAGAAGATATTCTTGTTGTACTTCAAGAAATATTCATATTGTAATTGAAAATGTAAAATCCTAAAATAATTCAATTGAAAATAGTCAAGTCATCCTCACAAAAGCATTGCGTAAACTTCCCCAATCACTGGGTAAAATTGCTCCAACATTGGGTAAATATGCCACAGTTAAGTCAACCCACTTAGTGGAAAAGTCAACCAAAAAAGAGTATAAATAGGAGGGAACACTCCTCATTTACGACACACTCACTCACTAAAGTTCGCTAGATAGAGAGAGAGAAGAACAAGTTCGCTAGTGAAGAAAGAGTAGTTGCTTTATGGAGATATCTTATCCTTGGGTTTTCTTATGTTGTTTATTCTTGGGATCTTTGTGCTAAAGAGCCTTAGCTCTTTGTTGTACTGGATCGACAATGTACTTGCTCACGAATCTATAGTGAATAATTTTGTTGGGTTTTCTTCCCTTGAAGGGTTTCCCAGAAGATAAGTTTTGTGTCTTTGTGTTTACTATTGAATATATTTCTTTCAGTGATCCTTATGCATGCAATTATTATGATGTAATATGATAAATGAATGAAAGTCTAATATAATTGCTTGTAAGTCAAAATTCCAACGTGGTATCAGAGCCGTGCTGAAAGAATTCATTGTGACTTCCATAAAAATTGCAACTGCAAGAGATTAGGTCTCCATGATTCTAACCTTTCCATCCACAAATCAAGCTCAACCTTTGCATCATTGAAGTCACCCTAGGAGGGCACATCTTATGTGGAGGATAATTTCAGTTTTGTGGAGTTTCAATTTTGACCTAAAAACTATCGGGGCCAAGAACTATGGCTACATGTTTTAAGAACTTCTGTCCACCAATAATATTTGACCCTAACATTCTCCAACTCACCCTAAGAGGGCACATATTTATGTGGAGGCATAATTTAGATAAGATAAATTTCATTTTTGACCTAGTTCCTACGGGATTAGGAAACTAGGGTTTCTAGTTTTTTACTATTCTATCCACATATCTGAGTGAAAAGAGGGTTGTCTCAACTCACCTCAAGAAGGCACATATTTTTAGTGTATCATATTGTTCATTGAGAAACTTTCATTTTTGACCCTCCTCCTGCTAGGGTTTCTAGAACCAGATTTGACAAGATGATGAACATCACCATGGTTGATGAGAGGCCTCAAAGGGGTTGATAATTTCAGAGAATGGAAGTACAGGATGCTCCTCATCCTAGAATAAAATGACTTGGAAGAGTATGTTGAAAAAGAGGTTGCATAGATAGAGGGAGATGAAGCTAAGGAAAAACATAAGAATAGTATGGTTAAGGAAAAGATAATTATTGTAGATTCCATCAAGGATCATTTGATCCCTCATGTTCCATCTTCAAATATCCAAAGCATATGTTTGATGCTTTGACCAAATTGCATGAATGGAAGAATATCAACCAGAAGATGACGTTGATAACACATCTCAATAATACAAAGATGTAGAACTTAGAAACAATTCCATTTTACTTCACAAGAGTGTTGTAGATCAAAGAAAAACTTGAATCCATTGGAGATATAGTTGAAGAAGCTGAAATAGTGATGATTACTTTGAATGGTCTTCCAAGGTCATGGGAATAATTTATTCAAGGAATATGTTCCAAAATAAAGATAACAAAGTTTAATAGGTTGTGGGAATAATGCACACAAGAAGAAGCTATATTCGTAGAAAGATAAGAGAAGTTGGGTAATGATGAAGATCAAGCACTAACAACTCATACAAAGAAAGAGAAAAGCAGGAAGGGAGTTCATCCTTCAAATAAGTATCCAAAGTTTCAGAAGTCCCAAATGACTCAATGAGATTACTCAAAACTTAGATGCTACAACTTCCAGAAGATGGGACATATTGCAAGATATCGTCCATAGGTAAAAGATTAGGTTAGAAAAGGAAGAACTACAAGATATCATGCTCATGTTGTAGAAGAGGATGGAACAGTTCAAAAGGAAGCAAGGGAAGACCATTCAAGTGAAGATTATGTATTGTAATGACTGGTTACAAGTTTGATTTAGAAGGATTCACCTCATAAGGTGAATCTTGATGATGATTATCAGTAGGAGAATCCCTCTACAAATTGGATTTTGGAAAATCTCTGACAATGAAAGATGTATTATGAAGAAGTTGTCTGAACATGATGGACTACACTTTGCAAGAATACGAAGAAGATAGATCAAATATGATCTAGAGAATATAGAAGAAAAGAAGACCAAGGTTGAAGTTTCAACAAACTTGATGAAGAAGAAGATCAAACCTAAGAACTTGCAACGAAGCAAAAGGGGGCCAACCAAACAATCAAAGATAAGTATTTGAATTATTTCTTGAATCTATAGGTATTTAAATGACATTTTTGATATTTGTAGAATCAAGAAATGTATTATGCATGTTATCGTGAATGCATTTATATGGCTAGGATTGATGAACAATATACTCTTAATGTGTGTGTGATGGGTAAGTATCCTATGGTGTTGCACAACATTCCATGATACATTATTTCTTGTCTAGAATGAAACCTCTTTGATAACATGTTGAGAGCAGTGCACCCTCTTGATATTATGTTCTGGTAGAGATGGAAAGAATTTAGACATTTACTATGTGTATATCCAATATGGATGAGTGTTGTGCTAAAGAATTGCTAAGATGATTAAATAACCTTGTGAATTTGCATTAAAATTTCAATATGATTTGATGATTATGAAATGTTACTAATCATATGACTGCATTTGACTTGTAGGAAAGAGCGCGTGCCATGACCTACTAAAGAAGGATGGTGAGACTTGTTCTGAAGAACAAGTGATGAATGCTCAAAAATGACATTTAAATAAATTTATGAAATCAAGTAGACTATAGAAGTACAAATCAAGGTTCATGGATTATTTAATGAAGAGGGAGTCGATTATGACGAGGTGTTTGCTCCAGTGGAAAGACACACTTATACCAAATATTTAACGATGTATATTACACTATATAGATGTCAAGACCACTTTCATGGATCATGTGATTGAAGTACAAGTGTATATCGAGCAACCTCCAAGATCAAAATCACATGTGTGTAGATTAAAGAAGGATTTATATGGTACCTAGGGAATAGTACGCCATGACATACAATTGTTTGTTTATCCCACAATACTGAGAGGTGGCGGTGAATCGGTATTGTATTTTTATAAATAAAATACAAAAAAATCAACAATTAAGACACATATTTTATCGTGGAAACCTCAAAGAGAAAACCACCAACACAAACTCATTAATAAGATGAATTTTACAAAATTGTTTATCTGCTACTACAGAAAGGATGCAAAACACACCCTAGGTTTTTCCTACAACTACAGACTAGGATGCTACAACACCCCTATGGTTTTCTTACTTCTTCAATAGATAAGGATGCTACGACACGCTGTTCTCCAGCTACAACTGGAAGGAGGCTTCGACCCTTTGCAGACCTGTGGCCTGCCCTAGCACCACCTTGCCACCCTGATCTGATTTTCTAAGTCTTTTGGAATAGTTGTAAACTATTCACTTTGGACTCTGTCAATCTTACTAACAGAGAAGATTAATTCTTTACACATTCATTTATTTAAATACCCTATACCTATTTCGTATCAACGCAACTCTCCATAGCTGTGCTCTTTTGTTTTGGATCATGACTGTTTATTTACAGACACAACCAATCATCATTTACCCGTTCAATCGTAGCATCACTTCAGTAAAGGTGACATTTCATTCTTCCCACAGCTCAGAATTCATTTCCGCAGCCCTGTTTATTAGTTTCTAGTGCATCCATAATCTTCTTCACTACATACAATCTGAACAATTGATATTTTGTCTAGATCTCTTCGGACTGTTGATCTGTTCTACAGATTTCCTTTTTTAAATTGTATTTCTGCACCAAGTTTTTGTGTCAACGATTCCCCACTGTTGGTCTTCATCGAGCTTCTTCTTGAGCGTCAATCTCCATATTGCGGGATGCGGGATGTCAACTGTCCGCTTTTGCCTTTCCGCATTGCGGAATGCAGAAGTCGATTTTCCACCGTTGATCTTCATCAAGCTTCTTCTTAATCATCGATCTCCATATTGCGGGATGCAATATTCCCTTAAATTGTATCTCAAATTTCCGCAAGATTCTTTCCACAAGCTCCTTTCCGCAAGCTCCTTTCCACAAGATTTCTTCCGCACCGTTGATCTCTTACGAAGTCTTTCCCGAGCTTCGATCTTCCAGATTGTAGGTTGCAGATTGCAGGTTCATAAAATATTTAAATGTTACTTCCGCAATTCCCTTTCCGCACTTTTTCTTCCACACCACCGATCTGTTTAGTGGAACTAATCTCAACCGTTCAATCTTCATCTTTTACGAAACTTTGGATTTTCCGCCTAACTGTCGGAATTAATCCTTAATCGTCAGATCTAGTGAGGGACTAATATAAGACATCCAATATTGATTGTTGCAGAACTTCATCCTTTCACCTATATTTTGTGGAATTGATCCTCAATCGCTGGATCTAGGGTGGGACTAACCTCTTCCGTCCAATCTTAATCCTTCACAGAACTTTATCACTTCGTATGTGTTTAACCTTTGCACTAGTTCATTCAGAAACAACATTGGATGATCGATCTCAGTCGTTCAACTTGCTATAGGTTTATTTGTTTGTCATTCACCCTGCAACGTGCATCCTATAACAGGGTTATTCCTTTGTTATTCTAGATACCTGCAATCTTCAGTCTGCCACCATATCTTTGACTTCCGATAACTGAGTTGACATCAATGACAACTAATTTACTCAACAATATCCCCCTTTGGCATTGATAGAAATATCTTTAATCATTCTCCCCCTTTGACACCAATGACAAAGAGACCTCTCTGTTTGACAGCTCCCCCTATCATCATATCTTCCCCTGAGATTGCGCTTCCTTCTTTTAGTGCTTTTGTAAAGGAATGACTCCCATCTTTTGTCTAAGATGCTCAAAGGATTCCTTAGGTAGTGGTTTGGTGAAAATGTCAGCAATTTGTTCTTTTGTGTCAATGTATTCTAATCTGACATCTTTTTGAGATACCTGTTCTCTTAGATAGTGATACTTGATTGGTATATGTTTTGTCTTCGAATGCATGATAGTATTTTTAGACATATATTTATAGCACTAGTGTTATCATAGTTGATCACTATTGGATGTTCATATTTTACAAGTAGATCTTCTAGGGTTTGTTTCATCCAAATAACTTGAGTGCAGCATGATGCAACAACAATATATTCTGCTTCTGATGTAGAGAGTGAAATGCAGGATTGTTTTTTACTTGACCATGTGTTGCAGCTGCATCTGTTTTCCCAAATTTTTGAAATTTTGGACCCTCCTTTTATTTTATCTTGCTTGGGAGTGTGTGGATTCATGAACTCTATTTTGTTCTTTCCTCTGCTACAGTTTGGATTGAAGTGAGGTCAATTGCTTTCATGCTTTTCGGAAAACTAATTCCTGTCGGCAAACGCGTTAATGGTGGAGTTTTGAAAATGATGTCTTTTTGGTCTGAATGATTTCCTTCATCGCTATCGAAAGTTTGTTTACGTTCAAGTCGGAGCTTGTTTCTCTTTGCTGTCACTATTTCGGGGGTTAAACGAACTATTTTCATCACTCCCCAGCCTAAATCTTTTGAACACTTAATACTTTGTTTTTCGATAAATTTTCGCTGCCAAAAGTTTTCGGACAGTAAAATGGGGCCGTAGTTCTCTATGCAGCCGTCGTTGCGGAAGCTAAATGCTGAATGTTCCAACGGTTAGCTCTTTTCTTTTCCGATGCCAAGGTTTTTGACTTTGCAATATTTTTCTTTTCTCTCTCGGAACGGTTTATAACTTTAATCGGAAGCCATAGTCCTTATGTTGTCCGCTGTTGCGGCTCCTTAGTAGACTAACCATCCGACGTATAACTGTTCCTCTTGTCGATGAATAGTTGTTTATTTCGCTAATCACGCGGTTTTATTGTTTCAACTTTTTTGCTTTGCGATGATTTTTCAGAATGTGTTGACTTTGATAGGAGGCTGTAGCCTAATTGTGTTCCACCGTTGCGGCTCTGGAGCGGAATAACTATCTTCCATATAACTGCTCCGATCGCCGATGTTTTTATGATTACCAAGACTTGTAGTTGGTTTGACATCTGCCGTTGCGGCTCCTCAATGAACTAATCGCCCAACGCTGCTATTCCGTTCGCCGATGGTTTGTCCTGAATTTCGTCGATGTTTTCTTTTTGCTGCAGAATCCATTGTCCATCCACCTTCCGCCGTTGCGGCTACGTATTGATCTATCCTGCCAACACTTTATGATTAGTCTTTCCGATCCCCGATGCCTGGACGACAATTCCTATTGTTTTATGTTTCCATGGCTTTACTGCTTAAACCTTTGCTTTTCGATGATTTTTTTTCTCTATCGGAGTGTTTTTTAATGTTTGATCGGAGGGTTAGTCTCTTGGGTCGCCGACACGGCGATTGCATTAAGCTCATCATCGTCGACGTTTAGTCATGGAAACTTCTGATCACTGCATTTTTCATTTGAAAGCGGAAGCCGCAGTCTGATTGTCTTCCGCAACGACGGCTCCGGAACGGACTAACCATCCACCATAATAAATTTTCCTTTCGCCGATGTTTTTATGTTGACCGCGGAACTCGCAGTCTGATGGTCTTCTGTCGTTGCGGCTGTGAATAGGACTATTCTTCCATAGTCCTTAGTTTTTCCGCTTGCCAATTTGTTTTATTTGCCGCGGAGCCCGTAGTCTTTTCGTCTTCCGCCATTGCGGCTGGGTAATACGCTAACCATCTGACTTATAGAGTTTTCGACACCGATAGACCTAATGATCTCGCGGAACTCGTTGTCTGTTTGAAGCTCGCCGTTGCGGCTGTGAATAAAACTATCCTGCCGATGCTTTAATGGTTCAGACCACCGATAAGTGTTTTTCCCGCCGTTTTGTGGGGCGGCGGTGGTTTTTGATTCTTGTTAGGGTTTTTTGTGATGAGAACACAATGCAAGGTCACATGTTTGATGCTTAGTCTCATTAATAGTGTGGTTTACATTTTCTTGAATGTTGTCCATATTAATGTTGAGTTTTTTCGTTTAATTGCAGATAGACTTAGAAGATTTTTAGATCTGGTTTGATGATTGCTGTTGTGAAGAAGACGTCTCTAAAAGAAAAGTCAAAAGCAAAGATGTTGCTCACAGACGGAAGATAGTGAAAAGTTGAGATCAATAGGTTATTGAACAGAATTGATAGCAGCAGAGGCCCAGGCTTGGAATGGCTCATTAGTTACCAAGCCGGTCCCTTTTTACAAAGTGCTTGTAAATCTTAATCTAAAATGTAACGTATTGTATGAATCATGAGCACTCACAAAGGACAAAATTGTGAGATTAAATGGTTGGGGGAGCCCAAAGGTCACCCGGGGGGGCAACCCAAAAGTTTTACTATTTGTATAAATATAGGAGGATTAGAGGGAATGAAGGAATTTTTCCCAGTAAGATTTGTGAGGAGATATTGTAAGAAGAACTATTGCCTTTTGCAATAGATAATTACAATTTGCCTGTTGGAGAAAGCTTGGTGGAATGTTCAAATGTTGTGTTGTGGCTTTGTTGAAGAGGAACTATTTCATTTTCAGCTTTGTGTCCATTAACTGTGAGATCGTTCTAACTCTGTGAACCTATGTTCTTGTATGAATGTTCTCTGGTTTATTTTATGAAAATTTCCACTACGAGTAATGAATGTTGTTCATAAACAATTGGCTATCTGGTTGTTCAAATATCTTTAAATGTTCATGTGTTTTGAAAGAAGTATCAGCTATCTGTGATTTTTCATGATGCATGTACACAATACATTACTCATTAATGAATGATAATTTTGCTCCCTAGGGATAGGTTAGGTAGTTAGCTTTAATTTCTTGCTGTGTGTGATTTAGATGCGAGAGAGTTTAAGACGAGAGGTAAGAACCTGTGCATCACATTGTGACCGCTCCTTGTATTCTACATCAATTTGCATTTTAGATAGGCACTTGCATATCATACTTAAAACTAAAAACACAAAAATATACATGGTGGACCGAGCCGCAACCGATAAAACCTTTTATTTTTGTTACTTGACCTACGATAGCCGGACCGCAAATCGGACGGAATCCCCATACCAAACAGTAACGGGCTAATTGGGAACGTTTACTGGGTAGAATCCCTTATTGTTGTTTCCTGCGAATTTCCAGGCCTCAATAGTTTTTGGTGCTAGAAAGAGGGCCACCAGTGCATGGCTGGATGGGGAAATACATTTCCTTGAAATAACTCCACCACTGATAGTTTTGAAAGCAGTTTGTTTCTTGATCCAAATACTAAAGAGAATAGAGAACATTTGTTTGCTATGGACAACCAAGTAGTAAATGATCTGAGAAGACACACGCCGGCTTATGTAAAGATTATTGGAGGATTATCCATTATCCTTGATTTACCCTGAAGAGAATACAAGAAGAAAGGCCGTCCCATATTGGAAGATTTAGTGTTGGTTGGAGACTTGGAAGAGTTAGTAGAAGTAGCATTACAGGAGGTTGTTCAGCCTTTGAATCAAGTGGGCCCAAACAAACCTTACTGTTCACCTGTGCCGACTCCTGTTCCCTCGCCTCCTCACTCTCCACCTAGACTCATGGCAGGTGTAAATGCAAAACAGCCACCTAACCCACCAAATCCACCGCTGGCTTGGAAGGCCAGATCACCCCTGAATCTGACACCTCCATTGCATGATTTACCTCAAGATTTTGAAAATATGCTGCCCACGTTTGAACCAAATGAGAAGATGTTAGTAGATGACCATTTACAAAGTTTTTATTTGGCAATAGAAGGATTGAGGGCCAGGGAGCATGAGGATGTCATTTGTAGACTTTTTTCGTAGACCCTTAAAGGAGCAGCAACATCATGGTATTTCGATTTGCTTGCAAACTCTATCCCAGGCTGGGATACCTTTGAAAGGATTTTTAGAAGTAAGTATGCAACCCAAGAAACTCATGCGGCTCTCATGAAAGGACTTTGCGCTTTAAAGAAAGAAATAAAAGAGAAGGTGCATGGTTTTACCCAAAGATTCGCAGCCTATCTTAATAATTTTTCTGAAGCTGACAAACCCTCAGATAAAGTTTGATTGAGTATTATACCTCAGCTCTAGGACCCGAGTTGGCCATGTTTTCCAAAATGAAAGCCAAACCTACGCTAGCAGAGACTTATGAAGAAGTGGAGAGAGTAGAGGCTGAAAAACAAAGCATCGAAGATTATCTTGAACGGTCAAGAGAAAAAAATGTTGGGAGGAAAACTTTGTTATTTACTAAGCCTAAAGAGGAGCAATCCACAGATTTCGAAGGAATGGCAAAGATGATGCAGAAGCTCTCTAACAGAATCATAGACTTGGAAAAGGAAAAGGAAGCCCAAAAGTTTTATAATCCTTATTACAAGAAAAGGGAAGATAACAATCAATCCCAACCCCCTCCGCACGGCTCCGCATCTATGAACTTAACGGAGGCAGGGATGGATAACTTTTACACTTTTCACCAGCAACGCCATTCTGAAAAGAATTGTCCTCAATGGATAAATTCAATGACGTTGGTTATGAATCAGCTGTTGGATTCCAAATTAAATGAGGATAATGATGAAGAAGGGAAAGACAACAATAAATCAACAGAAAAACAAGAGGATGAGGCCATGGTTTTATGGGACTGTGTATCGTTGTTTGATGCCGAGGAAGAAAAGGATCCGAGACATGAAAATATCTTGGAAACAAATGTAATGACGAGAAGCCAGGGGTTGATTAAGGAAAACAGTCTTATGCTCCCGAAGATTAAGAGACTTCAAAAGAATGTTAAGAAATTTTAAAACAACTCCTCAGCTAATAAAATTTTGGAGTTTACCATCACCAGTCAAAATCCTAGACAGATCAACATGCCTACTAATCCCAATGAAGAAAAGATAAATAATGTTAAACCGAATCTCACGGGACATAAGATGGATTATGACATTGTGGAGGATATCAAAAAGGTAAGGGCAAACATCTCATTATTTGAGATGTGCAATGTGCTGCAGCAAAAAGAAAATCTATTGAAATCACTTGAAATATCAGAGGAGAGGCTGCCCATTGACAATCAGCCCCAGGAAGAAGAAATTGGTGAAGCAAGTGTGGGAGGTAAGCCTAAATGCAAGTCTCCACCTTTTCTCCTTACTTTTGAAATTTTCAACCACAACGTGCATAACTGCCTAGTAGACTCGGGGGCACCAGTCAACGTCATGCCGTTGTCGGTATGCAAAAAGATAAATGGGAAACCTAAACCATCTACCTGGAGGGTCGTTCAGTTGGATAGAACGAATGTGAAGGTAATTGGGGAAATGGAGGATGTTCTTGTTCGCTTATCTTCAAATGATAAGGTATGTCAATTCATTGATATTATGGTGGCTGACATACCGGAAACTTATGGACTTGTTTTGAGAAGAGATTGGTCGGAAAAACTGAATGGATATTTTTCCTCGGACTGGTCACATCTGTGGCTACCATATAAAGGAAGCCCAAATCAAATTAAAGTTTTGAGGGAGCCCCACATGAAACACAATGTTACTCAGTTCGAAGGTAAAAATGAACTAGTGGATTCTGTTTTGGGAAATTACTTTATTGAGCTAGAACCAGGAAACTATCAAGCGGAAGAAGCCAACGATACATCATATGCTCAGCCTGATCTCCTTCGGTTTTCACAGGCTGATGAAATTGATTGTAAAATAGTAGACTTAGCTGTAGATGTAGATGTTAATTCTCGCACAATAGTTAGTGATTTTTGGAGGCTTTTCTTTGATGGTTCTAAAACTTTAGAGGGGTCAGGAGCCGACTGTGTCCTGATTGACCCTAAGAAAAACAAACACTTTCTTTCATGTAGGTTAGAGTTTGAATGTACCAATAACACAGCTGAATATGAAGCATTAGTTCAGGGACTAAGAAAAACCATTGAATTAAAGGCAAAAAATTTGAAAGTGCTTGGAGATTATGAAATAATTGTAAAACAAATTCGAAATCAAATACATTGCATTTCTCCTCATTTAAAAGCTTATCAAAATGAAGTATGGGATTTACTTAAATGTTTTAATGCATTTAGCATTGTATCGATTCCAAGACTTAAGAATGTTGCAGCTGACTTGTTGGACACCTCAGCTGCGAGGCTTGTGCCCTCTAATAATCGGTGCTTTGTTGAATTGCTTTTTAGGCCATCAGTTCCAGATATGATTACCAATCTACGAGTTTTTGATGATGATCAACAAATTATAGAATGCATGACAAATGACGAAACCTTCAAAGGGGCGATTATTGATGATGAAGAGCATCAAGCCGAGCTAAAATTCGATAATTTTATTCCAAAAGGAGTCAGGACTTTAGAGCGAATGTTTGATTTAAACGAGAAATTTAGAAGACCAGTGAATGTGAAGACTCATAACTCGTCTCTACAATTCAAGTTGATTAATTTGGGGACTGAAATTGAGCCTAAATATGTGAATTTGGGAAAGTGTTTCTCCCCAGGTGAAAGGAATAAGTTTATCAGTCTTTTCAAACAACACAAAGATGTTTTTGCCTGGACGTATGAAGATCTGAAGACATATGACACCAATATTGTCCAACATGTTATCCCCATCAGATCTGGAAGCAAGCCTTATCAGCATCCTTTAAGGAAAATGCATCCAAAATTAGAACCTTTAATCCAGAATGAAGTTAAGAAACTATTGGATGCTAGAATTATCTTTAAGGTTAGACACTCGGAATGGTTTCAAATCTGGTACTGGTAAGGAAGAAATCTGGAGAAATTAGGCTATGTGTGGATTTCAGAAACTTAAATCGCGCTTCAGATAAAGACAATTATCCTGTTCCACCCATGGAACAGATATTGCAAATGGTTTCGGGTTCTGAATTATTCTCTTTATTAGATGGATTCTTAGGCTACAATCAAGTATTAGTAGCTAAAGAAGACATACTTAAAATGACATTCAGAACCAGGTGGGGAACGTTTGCTTATAGAAGGATGCCCTTTGGACTCATAAACGCTGGAGCTACTTTCCAGAGGGATATGGACATAGCTTTCCATGGTTTGATTGGATGTAGTGCTGTAGTATACCTTGATGACATCATGATATTCTCAAAGAAAAGAGAGGAACACACATTTCATCTAAAGCAGATTTTTGAACGTTGCCGAAAATATGGTATCTCACTAAATCCCAAGAAGTGAGTGTTTGCCATTACAGAAGGTAAGTTGTTGGGTCACATGGTTTCTAAGAAGGGGATCTCCATAGACCCAGATAGGATAAAAGCCATCGAATAGATTCCCTTAACCCATAATAAAAAGGGCATGCAATCATTTATGGGGACAATAAATTTCGTGCCAAGGTTTGTGTCAGATTTCGCTCAAATTGTTAAACCTTTGCAGCAAATGGTAAATCAAAGTGTACAATTCAAGTGGACTGATGTAGAGAAGAACACATTTAGTAAAATAAAGACAGCTGTCGCGCACACACCCTTCCTCAAAATTCCATATTTTGAGAAAGATTTTATTTTGTACACTTTCGCATCTGATGATTCACTAGCAGCTGTGCTTACCCAGAAGGAAGATGGGGGAGATGAGTTCCCCATATCATTTATCAGCACTGGTCTGCAAGGGGCCGAATTGAATTACCCAGCTGTGGATAAACAAGCTTATTCCGTGTTCAAAGCAGTAAAACAATTCAGGCCATACATACTTAAGAACCGGACAAAGATAATCGTTCCACACCCAGCTATGAGGTCTCTTTTCGTACGAAAAGAGTTAGGAGAAAGAAGAGGCAACTGGGTAACAACTCTATAGGAGTATGACCTTGAATTCAAGCCAGCCTCCATAGTTAAAGGGTAGGGATTGTGCAAACTAATGACTGAAAGTAAAGACGATGAAGAAAAGAACTGGGAAAACGAAGCTGAGTTACATTTGATGGATGTATGTCCTCTTTTTACAGCTCTGGAATCCTGGTATTGAGACCTTGTGCATTACCTTCAGGCGGGATTGTTACCGGAACATTGGAATGCTAAGAATAGAAGAGCACTGCGGCTTAAATCAGCCTCATATCAGACATTAGAGGAATTTTGGGGTCTAAAATGGGCCTCCTAAGGAAAATAATAAAATAATAGTTAAAATAATAAAATAATAGTTAAAATAATAAAATA
>LPNX010847755.1:0-15237 GCA_001517045.1 Pseudotsuga menziesii
GGCTTAAAGATGGCGAAAATAGCTCTCAACATCGTGAAAGTTGGCATGCACTCTTATTTTCCAAATGCAGATTTAAATCTATGATTAAATTTTAATTTTTTGAAATTAGTCAAACGTGAAACTTCCTTGTGCGGTTTTGCTAAGGTTGGGCTTAAAGGGGGTTAAAATATTTTGGAATGTGTCAAAAGTTTGCATGCACGCTTGTTGATCAAATTGGCATCCAAATTTATGATCAAATTTAATTTCTAAGAAACTGCTCGAAAGGGAAACTCCGTCGTGTGGTTTAAACAGGGTTGGGCCTAAAGGGGATCAAAATAGCTTGAAATGTCGTGAAAGTTGGTGTGCATGCTTGTCTATCCAATCTGCATCCAAACATATGATCAGGTTTAAATTCTAAGAATCTGGTCAAAGTTGAGACTGCATCATGCAGTTTTGTTAGGGTTTTGCTTAAAGATGGCAAAAATAGCTCTCAACATCATGAAAGTTGGCATGCACTCTTATTTTTCAAATGCGGATTTAAATTTATGATTAAATTTTAATTTTGAGAAATTAGCCAAACGTGAAACTTCGTTGTGCGGTTTTGCTAAGGTTGGGCTTAAAGGGGGTGAAAATATTTTGGAATGTCTCAAAAGTTTGCATGCACGCTTGTTGATCAAATTGGCATCCAAATTTATGATCAAATTTAAGTTCAAAGAAACTACTTGAAAGGGAAACTCCGTCGTGCAATTTCAACAGTGTTGGGCTTAAAGGGGGGGTCAAAATAGCTTGAAACGTCGCGAAAGTTGGCGTGCATGCTTGTCTATCCAATGTGCATCCACACATACGATCAGGTTTAGCTTCTAAGAATCTGGTCAAAGCTAACACTGCATCATGCAGTTTTGTTAGGGTTTGGCTTAACGATGGCGAAAATAGCTCTCAAGAACGTGAAAGTTGGAACGCACTCTTATTTTCCAAATGCGGATTTAAATCTATGATTACATTTTAATTTTGAGAAATTAGTCAAACGTGAAACTTCGTTGTGCGGTTTTGCTAAGGTTGGGCTTAAAGGGGGTGAAAATGTTTTGGAATGTCTCAAAAGTTTGCATGCAAGATTGTTGATCAAATTGGCATCCAAATTTATGATCAAATTTAAATTCTGAGAAACTGCTCGAAAGGGAAACTCCGTCGTGCGGTTTCAACAGGGTTGGGCTTAAAGGGGGTCAAAATACCTTGAAACGTCGTGAAAGTTGGCGTGCATGCTTGTCTATCCAATATGCATCCAAACATATGATCAGGTTTAAATTCTAAGAATCTGGTCAAGGCTGAGACTGCAGCATGCAGTTTTGTTAGGGTTTGGCGTAAAGATGGCGATAATAGCTCTCAACATCGTGAAAGTTGGCATGCACTCTTATTTTCCAAATGCGGATTTAAATCTATGATTAAATTTTAATTTTGAGAAATTAGTCAAACGTGAAACTTCGTTGTGCGGTTTTGCTAAGGTTGGGCTTAAAGGGAGTGAAAATATTTTGGAATGTCTCAAAAGTACACATGCACGCTTGTCGATCAAATTGGCATCCAAATTTATGATCAAATTTAAATTCTAAGAAACTGCTCGAAAGGGAAACTCCGTCGTGCGGTTTCTACAGGGTTGGGCTTAAAGGGGATCAAAATAGCATGAAACATTGCAAAAGTTGGCGTGCATGCTTGTCTATTCAATGTGCATCCAAACATATGATCAGGTTTAAATTCTAGGAATCTGTTCAAAGCTGAGACTGCATCATGCAGTTTTTTTAGGGTTTGGCTTAAAGATGGCGAAAATAGCTCTCAACATCGTGAAAGTTGGCATGCACTCTTATTTTCCAAATGCGGATTTAAATCTATGATTAAATTTTAATTTCAAGAAATTAGTCAAACGTGAAACTTCGTTGTGCGGTTTTGCTAAGGTTGGGGTTAAAGGTGGTGAAAATATTTTGGAATGTCTCAAAAGTTTGCATGCACGCTTGTTGATCAAATTGGCATCCAAATTTATGATCAAATTTAAATTCTAAGAAACTGCTCGAAAGGGAAACTCCGTCGTGCGATTTCAATAGGGTTGGCTTAAAGGGGGTCAAAATAGCTTGAAACGTCGCGAAAGTTGGCGTGCATGCTTGTATATCCAATATGGATCCAAACATATGATCAGGTTTAAATTCCAAGAATCTGGTCAAAACTGAGACTGCATCATGCAGTTTTGTAAGGGTTTGGCTTAAACATAGCGAAAATAGCTCTCAACATTGTGAAAGTTGGCATACTCTCTTATTTTCCAAATGCGGATTTAAATCTATGATTAAATTTTAATTTTGAGAAATTAGTCAAACGTGAAACTTTGTTGTGTGGTTTTGCTAAGGTTGGGCTTAAAGGGGGTGAAAATATTTTGGAATGTCTCAAAAGATTGCCTGCACGCTTGTTGAAAAAATTGGCATCCAAATTTATGATCAAATTTAAATTCTAAGAAACTGCTCGAAAGGGAAACTTCGTCGTGCAGTTTCAACAGGGTTGGGCTTAAAGGGAGTCAAAATAGCTTGAATAGTCGTGAAAGTTGGCATGCATGCTTGTCTATCCAATGTGCATACAAACATATGATCAAGTTTAAATTCTAAGAATTTGGTCAAAGCTGAGACTGTATCATGCAGTTTTGTTAGGGTTTGGCTTATAGATGGCGAAAATAGCTCTCAACATCGTGAAAGTTGGCATGCACTCTTATTTTCCAAATGGGGATTTAAATCTATGATTACATTTTAATTTTTAGAAATTAGTCAAACGTGAATCTTCGTTGTGCGGTTTTGCTAAGGTTGGGCATAAAGGGGGTGAAAATATTTTGGAATGTCTCAAAAGTTTGCATGCATGCTTGTTGATCAAATTGGCATCCAAATTTATCATCAAATTTAAATTCTGAGAAACTGCTCGAAAGGGAAACTCCGTCGTGCGGTTTGAACAAGGTTGGGCTTAAAGGGTGTCAAAATAGCTTGAAACTTTGCAAAAGTTGGCGCGCATGCTTGTCTATCCAATATGCATCCAAACATACGATCAGGTTTAAATTCTAAGAATCTAGTCAAAGCTGAGACTGCATCATGCAGTTTTGTTAGGGTTTGGCTTAAAGATGGCGAAAATAGCTCTCAACATCGTGAAAGTTGGCATGGACTCTTATTTTCCAAATGGGGATTTAAATCTATGATTAAATTTTAATTTCAAGAAATTAGTCAAACGTGAAACTTCGTTGTGCGGTTTTGGTAAGGTTGGGCTTAAAGGGGGTGAAAATATTTTGGAATGTCTCAAAAGTTTGCATGCACGCTTGTTGATCAAATTGGCATCCAAATTTATGATCAAATTTAAATTCTAAGAAACTGCTCGAAAGGGAAACTCCGTTGTGCGGTTTCAACATGGTTGGGCTTAAACGGGGTCAAAATAGCTTGAAAGGTCACGAAAGTTGGCGTGCATGCTTGTCTATCCAATATGCATCCAAAGATATGATCAGGTTTAAATTCCAAGAATCTGGTCAAAGCTGAGACTACATCATGCAGTTTTGTAAGGGTTTGGCTTAAATATGGTGAAAATAGCTCTCAACATAATGAAAGTTGGCATGCACTCTTATTTTCCAAATGCGGATTTAAATCTATGATTAAATTTTAATTTTGATAAATTAGTCAAACGTGAAACTTCATTGTGCGGTTTTCCTAAGGTTGGGCTTAAAGGGGGTGAAAATATTTTGGAATGTCTCAAAAGTTTGGATGCATGCTTGTTGATCAAATTGGCATCCAAATTTATGATCAAATTTAAATTCTAAGAAACTGCTCGAAAGGGAAACTCCGTCACGCGGTTTCAACAGGGTTGGGATTAAAGGGGGTCAAAATAGCTTGAATTGTCGCGAAAGTTGGCGTGCATGCTTGTCTATCCAATATGCATCCAAACATATGACCAGGTTTAAATTCTAAGAATCTGGTCAAAGATGAGACTGCATTGTGCAGTTTTGTTAAGGTTTGGCTTAAAGATGGCGAAAATAGCTCTCAACATCGTGAAAGTTGGCATGCACTCTTATTTTCCAAATGCGGATTTAAATCTATGATTAAATTTTAATTTTGAGAAATTAGTCAAACGTGAAACTTAGTTGTGCGGTTTTGCTAAGGTTGGGCTTGAAGAGGGTGAAAATATTTTGGAATATCTCAAAATTTTGCATGCATGCTTGTTGATCAAATTGGCATCCAAATTTATGATCAAATTTAAATTCTAAGAAACTGCTCGAAAGAGAAACTCCGTCGTGCGGTTTCAACAGGGTTGGGCTTAAAGGGGGTCAAAAGAGCTTGAAACGTCGCGAAAGTTGGCGTGCATGCTCTTCTTTCCAATATGCATCGAAACATATGATCAGGTTTAATTTCTAAGAATCTGGTCAAAGCTAAGACTGCATCATGCAGTTTTGTTAGGGTTTGGTTTAAAGATGGCGAAAATGGCTCTCAACATCGTGAAAGTTGGCATGCACTCTTATTTTCCAAATGGGGATTTAAATCTATCATTAAATTTTAATTTTGAGAAATTAGTCAAACGTGAAACTTCGTTGTCCGGTTTTGCTAAGGTTGGGCTTAAAGGGGGTGAAAATATTTTGGAATGTCTCAAAAGTTTACATGCACTCTTGTTGATCAAATTGGCATCCAAATTTATGATCAAATTTAAATTCTAAGAAACTGCTCGAAAGGGAAACTCCAACGTGCGGTTTCAATAGGGTTGGGCTTAAAGGGGGTCAAAATAGCTTGAAACGTCGTGAAAGTTGGCGTGCATGCTTGTCTATCCAATATGCATCCAAACATATGATCACGTTTAAATTCCAAGAATTTGGTCAAAGCTGAGACTGTTGCATGCAGTTTTGTTAGGGTTTGGCTTAAAGATGGTGAAAATAGATCTCAACATCGTGAAAGTTGGCATGCACTCTTATTTCCCAAATGCAGATTTAAATCTATGATTAAATTTTAATTTTGAGAAATTAGTCAAACGTGAAACTTCGTTGTACGGTTTTGCTAAGGTTGGGCTTAAAGGGGGTGAAAATATTTTGCAATGTCTCAAAAGTTTGCATGCACGCTTGTTGATCAAATTGGCATCCAAATTTATGATCAAATTTAAACTCTAAGAAACTGCTCGAAAGGGAAACTCCGTCGTGCGGTTTCAATAGGGTTGGGCTTAAAGGGGGTCAAAATAGCTTGAAACGTCGCGAAAGTTGGCGTGCATGCTTGTCTATCGAATATGCATCCAAACATATGATCAGGTTTAAATTCTAAGAATCTGGTCACAGCTGAGACTGCATCATGCATTTTTGTTAGGGTTTCGCTTAAAGATGGCAAAAATATCTCTCAACATCGTGAAAGTTGGCATGCACTCTTATTTTCCAAATGCGGATTTAAATCTATGATTAAATTTTAATTTTGAGAAACTAGTCAAACGTGAAACTTTGTTGTGCGGTTTTGCTAAGGTTGGGCTTAAAGGGGGTGAAAATATTTTGGAATGTCTCAAAAGTTTGCATGCACGCTTGTTGATCAAATTGGCATCCAAATTTACGATCAAATTTAAATTCTAAGAAACTGCTCGAAAGGGAAACTCCATCGTGCGGTTTCAACAGGGTTGTGCTTAAAGGGGGTAAAAATAGCTTGAAACGTCGCGAAAGTTGGCGCGCATGCTTGTCTATCCAATATGTATCGAAACATATGACCAGGTTTAAATTCTAAGAATCTGGTCAAAGCTGAGACTGCATCTTGCAGTTTTGTTAGGGTTTGGCTTAAAGATGGCGAAAATAGCTCTCAACATCGTGAAAGTTGGCATGCACTCTTATTTTCCAAATGCCTATTTTAATCTATGATTAAATTTTAATTTCGAGAAATTAGTCAAACGTGAAACTTCCTTGTGCGGTTTTTCTAAGGTTGGGCTTAAAGGGGGTGAAAATATTTTGGAATGTCTCAAAAGTTTGCATGCATGCTTTTTGATCAAATTGGCATCCAAATTTATGATCAAATTTAAATTCTGAGAAACTGCTCGAAAGGGAAACTCCGTCGTGCGGTTTCAACAGGGTTGGGCTTAAAGGGGGTCAAAATAGCTTGAAACGTCACGAAAGTTGGTGTGCATGCTTGTCTATCCAATATGCATCCAAACATATGATCATGTTTAAATTCTAAGAATCTGGTCAAAGCCGAGACTGCATCATGCAGTTTTGTAAGGGTTTGGCATAAAGATGGCGTAAATAGCTCTCAACATCGTGAAAGTTGGCATGCACTCTTATTTTCGAAATGCGGATTTAAATCTATGATTCAATTTTGATTTTGAGAAATTAGTCAAACGTGAAACTTCGTTGTGCGGTTTTGCTAAGGTTGCGCTTAAAGGGGGTGAAAATATTTTGGAATGTCTCAAAAGTTTGCATGCACACTTGTTGATCAAATTGGCATACAAATTTATGATCAAATTTAAATTCTAAGAAACTGCTCGAAAGGGAAACTCCGTCGTGCGGTTTCAACGGGGTTGGGCTTAAAGGGGGTCAAAATAGCTTGAAACGTCATGAAAGTTGGCGTGCATGCTTGTCTATCCAATATGCATCCGAACAAATGATCAGGTTTAAATTCTAAGAATCTAGTCAAAGCGAAGACTGCATCATGCATTTTTGCTGGGGTTTGGCTTAAAGATGGCGTAAATAGCTCTCAACATCGTGAAAGTTGGCATGCACTCTTATTTTCGAAATGCGGATTTAAATCTATGATTAAATTTTAATTTTGAGAAATTAGTCAAACGTGAAACTTCGTTGTGCGGTTTTGCTAAGGTTGGGCTTAAAGGAGGTGAAAATATTTTGGAATGTCTCAAAAGTTTGCATGCACGCTTGTTGATCAAATTGGCATCCAAATTTATGATCAAATTTAAATTCTAAGAAACTGCTCGAAAGGGAAACTCCGTCGTGCGGTTTCAACAGGGTTGGGCTTAAAGGGGGTCAAAATAGCTTGAAACGTCGTGAAAGTTGGCGTGCATGCTTGTCTATGCAATATGCATCCAAACATATGATCAGGTTTAAATTCTAAGAACCTGGTCAAAGCAGAGACTGCATCATGCAGTTTTGTTAGGGTTTGGCTTAAAGATGGCGAAAATAGCTCTCAACATCGTGAAAGTTGGCATGCACTCTTATTTTCGAAATGCGGATCTAAATCTATGATTAAATTTTAATTTTGAGAAATTAGTCAAACATAAAAATTTGTTGTGCGGTTTTGCTAAGGTTGGGCTTAAAGGGGGTGAAAATATTTTGGAATGTCTCAAAAGTTTGCATGCACACTTGTTGATCAAATTGGCATCCAAATTTATGATCAGAATTAAATTCTGAGAAACTGCTCGAAAGGGAAACTCCGTTGTGTGGTTTCAATAGGGTTGGGCTTAAAGAGGGTCAAAATAGCTTGAAACGTCGCGAAAGTTGGCATGCATGCTTGTCTATCCAATATGCATCCAAACATATGATCAGGTTTAAATTCTAAGAATCTGGTCAAAGTCGAGACTGCATCATGCAGTTTTGTTAGGGTTTGGCTTAAAGATGGCGAAAATAGCTCTCAACATCATGAAAGTTGGCATGCACTCTTATTTTCCAAATGCGGATTTAAAACTATGATTAAATTTTAATTTTGAGAAATTAGTCAAATGTGAAACTTCATTGTGGGGTTTTTCTAAGGTTGGGCTTAAATTGGGTGAAAATATTTTGGAATGTCTCAAAAGTTTACATGCACGCTTGTTGATCAAATTGGCATCCAAATTTATGATCAAATTTAAATTCTGAGAAACTGCTCGAAAGGGAAACTTCGTCGTGCGGTTTCAACAGGGTTGGGCTTAAAGGGGGTCAAAATAGTTCGAAACATCGTGAAAGTTGGTGTGGATGCTTGTCTATCCAATATGCATCCAAACATATGATCAGGTTTAAATTCTAAGAATCTGGTCAAAGCTGAGACTGCATCATGCAGTTTTGTTAGGGTTTGGCTTAAAGATGGCGAAAATAGCTCTCAACATCGTGAAAGTTGGCATGCACTTTTATTTTCCAAATGCGGATTTAAAACTATGATTAAATTTTAATTTTGAGAAATTAGTCAAACGTGAAACTTGGTTGTGCGGTTTTGCTAAGGTTGGGCTTAAAGGGGGTGAAAATATTTTGGAATGTCTCAAAAGTTTGCATGCACGCTTGTTGATTAAATTGGCATCCAAATTTATGATCAAATTTAAATTCTAAAAAACTGCTCGAAAGGGAAACTCCGTCGTGCGGTTTCAACAGGGTTGGTTTTAAAGGGGGTCAAAATAGCTTGAAACGTCACGAAAGTTGGTGTGCATGCTTGTCTATCCAATATGCATCCAAACATATGATCAGGTTTAAATCCTAAGAATCTGGTCAAAGCCGAGACTGCATCATGCAGTTTTGTTAGGGTTTGGCTTAAAGATGGCGAAAATAGCTCTCAACATCGTTAAAGTTGGCATGCACTCTTATTTTCCAGATGTGGATTTAAATCTATGATTAAATTTTAATTTTGAGAAATTAGTCAAACGTGAAACTTCGTAGTGCGGTTTTGCTAAGGTTGGGCTTAAAGGGGGTGAAAATATTTTGGAATGTCTCAAAATTTTGCATACACGCTTGTTGATCAAATTGGCATCGAAATTTATGATCAAATTTAAATTCTAAGAAACTGCTTGAGAGGGAAACTAAGTCGTGCGGTTTCAACAGTGTTGGGCTTAAAGGGGGTCAAAATATCTTGAATCGTCATGAAAGTTGGCGTGCATGCTTATCTATCCAATATGCATCCAAACATATGATCAGGTTTAAATTCTAAGAATCTGGTCAAAGCTGAGACTGCATCATGCAGTTTTGTTAGGGTTTGGATTAAAGATGGCGAAAATAGCTCTCAACTTCGTGAAAGTTGGCATGCACTCTTATTTTCCAAAGGCAGATTTAAATCTATGATTAAATTTTAATTTTGAGAAATTAGTCAAACGTGAAACTTCGTTGCGCGGTTTTGCTAAGGTTGGGCTTAAAGGGGGTGAAAATATTTTGCAATGTCTCAAAAGTTTGCATGCACGCTTTTAGATCAAATTGGCATCCAAATTTATGATCAAATTTAAATTCTAAGAAACTGCTCGAAAGGGAAACTCCGTCGTGCGGTTTCAACATGGTTGGGCTTAAAGGGGGTTAAAATAGCTTGAAACGTCACGAAAGTTGGCATGCATGCTTGTCTATCCAATATGCATCCAAACATATGATCAGGTTTAAATTCTAAGAATCTGGTCAAAGCAAAGACTGCATCATGCAGTTTTGTTAGGGTTTGGCTTAAAGATGGCGAAAATAGCTCTCAACATCGTGAAAGTTGGGATGCACTCTTATTTTTCAAATGCGGATTTAAATCTATGATTAAATTTTATTTTTGAGAAATTAGTCAAATGTGAAACTTCGTTGTGCGGTTTTGCTAAGGTTGGGCTTAAAGGGGGTCAAAATAGCTTGAAACGTCGCGAAAATTGGCATGCATGCTTGTCTATCCAATATGCATCCAAACATATGATCAGGTTTAAATTCTAAGAATCTGGTCAAAGTTGAGACTGCATCATGGAGTTTTGTTAGGGTTTGGCTTAATGATGGCGAAAATAGCTCTCAACATCGTGAAAGTTGGGATGCACTCTTATTTTTCAAATGCGGATTTAAAACTATGATTAAATTTTAATTTTGAGAAATTAGTCAAACGTGAAACTTCATTGTGTGGTTTTGCTAAGGTTGGGCTTAAGGGGGGTGAAAATATTTTGGAATGTATCAAAAGTTTGCATGCACGCTTGTTGATCAAATTGGCATCCAAATTTATGATCAAATTTAAATTCTGAGAAACTGCTCGAAAGGGAAACTCCGTCGTGCGGTTTCAATAGGGTTGGGCTTAAACGGGGTCAAAATAGCTTGAAACGTCGCAAAAGTTGGCGTGCATGCTTGTCCTCCCAATATGCATCCAAACATATGATCAGGTTTAAATTCTAAGAATCTGGTCAAAGCTGAGACTGCATCATGCAATTTTGTTAGTGTTTGGGTTAAAGATGGAGAAAATGGCTCTCAACATCGTGAAAGTTGGCATGCACTCTTATTTTCCAAATGCAGATTTCAATCTATGATCAAATTTTAATTTTGAGAAATTAGTCAAACGTGAAACTTCGTTCTGCGGTTTTGCTAAGGTTGGGCTTAAAGGGCGTGAAAATATTTTGGAATGTCTCAAAAGTTTGCATGCACGCTTGTTGATCAAATTGGGATCCAAATTTATGATCAAATTTAAATTCTAAGAAACTGCTCGAAAGGGAAACTCCATCGTGCGGTTTCAACAGGGTTGGGCTTAAAGGGGGTCAAAATAGCTTGTAACGTCGCGAAAGTTGGCGTGCATGCTTGTCTATCCAATATGCATCCAAACATATGATGAGGTTTAAATTCTAAGAATCTGGTCAAAGCCGAGACTGCATCATGCTGTTTTATTAGGGTTTGGCTTAAAGATGGCGAAAATAGCTCTCAACATCATGAAAGTTGGCATGCACTCTTATTTTCCAGATGCGGATTTAAATCTATGATTAAATTTTAATTTTGAGAAATTAGTCAAACGTGAAACTTCGTGCTGCGGTTTTGCTAAGGTTGGGCTTAAAGGGGGTCAAAATATTTTGGAATGTCTCAAAAGTTTGCATGCATGGTTGTTGATCAAATTGGCATCCAAATTTATGATCAAATTTAAATTCTAAGAAACTGCTCGAAAGGGAAACTACGTCGTGCGGTTTCAACAGGGTTGGGCTTAAAGGGGGTCAAAATAGCTCGAAACGTCGCGAAAGTTGGTGTGCATGCTTGTCTATACAATATGCATCCAAACATACGATCAGGTTTAAATTCTACGAATCTGGTCAAAGCAAAGACTGCATCATGCAGTTTTGTTAGGGTTTCTCTTAAAGATGGCGAAAATAGCTCTCAACATCGTGAAAGTTGGCATGCACTCTTATTTTCCAGATGCGGATTTAAATCTATGATTAAATTTTAATTTTGAGAAATTAGTCAAATGTGAAACTTCGTTGTGCGGTTTTGCTAAGGTTGGGCTTAAAGGGCGTGAAAATATTTTTGGAATGTCTCAAAAGTTTGCATGCACACTTGTTGATCAAATTGGCATCCAAATTTATGATCAAATTTAAATTCTGAGAAACGGCTCGAAAAGGAAACTCTGTCGTGCGGTTTCAACAGGGTTGGGCTTAAAGGGGTCAAAATAGCTTGAAACGTTGTGAAAGTTGGCGCGCATGCTTGTCTATCCTATATGCATCCAAACATATGATCAGGTTTAAATTCTAAGAATCTGGTCAAAGCTGAGACTGCATCATGTAGTTTTGTTAGGGTTTGTCTTAAAGATGGCGAAAATAGCTCTCAACATCGTGAACGTTGGCATGCACTTTTATTTGCCAAATGCGGATTTAAAACTATGATTAAATTTTAATTTTGAGAAATTAGTCAAACGTGAAACTTCTTTTTGCGGTTTTTCTAAGGTTGGGCTTAAAGGGGGTGAAAATATTTTGGAATGTCTCAAAAGTTTGCATGCACGCTTGTTGATCAAATTGGCATCCAAATTTATGATCAAATTTAAATTCTAAGAAACTGATCGAAAGGGAAACTCCGTCGTGCGGTTTCAACAGGGTTGTGCTTAAAGGGGGTCAAAATAGTTTGAAACGTCGTGAAAGTTGGCGTGCATGCTTGTCTATCCAATATGCATCCAAACATATGATCAGGTTTAAATTCTAAGAATCTGGTCAAAGCCGAGACTGCATCATGCAGTTTTGTTAGGGTTTGGCTTAAGGATGGCGAAAATAGCTCTCAACATCGTGAAGGTTGACATGCACTCTTATTTTCCAGATGCGGATTTAAATCTATGATTAAATTTTAATTCTGAGAAATTAGTCAAACGCGAAACTTCGTGGTGTGGTTTTGCTAAGGTTGGGCTTAAAGGGTGTGAAAATATTTTGGAATGTCTCAAAAGTTTGCATGCACGCTTGTTGATCAAATTGGCATCCAAATTTATGATCAAATTTAAATTCTAAGAAACTACTCGAAAGGGAAACTACGTCATGCGGTTTCAACAGGGTTGGGCTTAAAGGGGGTCAAAATAGCTTGAAACGTCACGAAAGTTGGCGTGGATGCTTGTCTATCCAATATGCATCCAAACTTATGATCAGGCTTAAATTATAAGAATCTGGTCAAAGCTGAGACTGCATCATGCAGTTTTGTTAGGGTTTGGCTTAAAGATGGCCAAAATAGCTCTCAACATCCTGAAAGTTGGCATGTACTCTTATTTTCCAAATGCGGATTTAAATCTATGATTAAATTTTAATTTTGAGAAATTAGTCAAACGTGAAACTTTGTTGTGCGGTTTTGCTAAGGTTGGGCTTAAAGGGGGTGAAAATATTTTGGAATGTCTCAAAAGTTTGCATGCACGCTTGTTGATCAAATTGGCATCCAAATTTATGATCAAATTTAAATTCTAAGAAACTGCTAGAAAGGGAAACTCCGTCGTGCGGTTTCAACATGGTTGGGCTTAAAGGGTGTCAAAATAGCTTGAAACGTCATGAAAGTTGGCGTGCATGCCTGTCTATCCAATATGCATCCAAACATATGATCAGGTTTAAATTCTAAGAATCTGGTCAAAGCAGAGACTGCATCATGCAGTTTTGTTAGGGTTTGGCTTAAAGATGGCGAAAATAGCTCTCAACATCGTGAAAGTTGGCATGCACTCTTATTTTCCAGATGCGGATTTAAATCTATGATTAAATTTTAATTTTGAGAAATTAGTCAAATGTGAAACTTCGTTGTGCGGTTTTGCTAAGGTTGGGCTTAAAGGGGGTGAAAATATTTTGGAATTTCTCAAAAGTTTGCATGCACACTTGTTGATCAAATTGGCATCCAACTTTATGATCAAATTTCAATTCTGAGAAACTGCTCGAAAGGGAAACTCCGTCGTGCGGTTTCAACAGGGTTGGGCTTAAAAGGGGTCAAAATAGCTTGAAACGTCGTGAAAGTTAGCATGCATGCTTGTCTATCCAATATGAATCCAAACATATGATCAGGTTTAAATTCTAAGAATCTGGTCAAAGCTGAGACTGCATCATGCAGTTTTGTTAGGGTTTGGCTTAAAGATGGCGAAAATAGCTCTCAACATCGTGAAAGTTGCATGCACTCTTATTTTCCAAATGCGGATTTAAATCTATGATTAAATTTTAATTTTGAGATATTAGTCAAACGTGAAACTTCATTGTGGCGTTTTTCTAAGGTTGGGCTTAAAGGGGGTGAAAATATTTTGGAATGTCTGATAAGTTTGCATGCACGCTTGTTGATCAAATTGGCATCCAAATTTATGATCAAATTTAAATTCTAAGAAACTGCTCGAAAGGGAAACTACATCATGCGGTTTCAAGAGGGTTGGGCTTAAAGGGGGTCAAAATAGCTTGAAACGTCGCGAAGGTTGGCGTGCATGCTTGTCTATCCAATATGCATCCAAACATATGATCAGGTTTAAATTCTAAGAATCTGGTCAAAGCTCAGACTGCCTCATGCAGTTTTGTTAGGGTTTGGCTTAAAGATGGCGAAAATAGCTCTCAACATCGTGAAAGTTGGCATGCACTCTTATTTTCCAAATGCGGATTTAAATCTCTGATTAAATTTTAATTTTGAGAAATTAGTCAAACGTGAAACTTCGTTGTGCAGTTTTGCTAAGGTTGGGCTTAAAGGGGGTGAAAATATTTTGGAATGTCTCAAAAGTTTGCATGCACGCTTATTGATCAAATTGGCATCCAAATTTATGATCAAATTTAAATTCTAAGAAACTGCTCGAAAGTGAAACTCCGTCGTGCGGGTTCAACATGGTTGGGCTTAAAGGGGGTCAAAATAGCTTGAAACGTCACAAAAGTTGGCGTGCATGCTTGTCTATCCAATATGCATCCAAACATATGATCAGGTTTAAATTCTAACAATCTGGTCAAAGCAAAGACTGCATGATGCAGTTTTGTTAGGGTTTGGCTTAAAGATGGCGAAAATAGCTCTCAACATCATGAAAGTTGGCATGCACTCTTATTTTCCAGATGCGGATTTAAATCTATGATTAAATTTTAATTTTGAGAAATTAGTCAAATGTGAAACTTCGTTGTGCAGTTTTGCTAAGGTTGGGCTTAAACGGGGTGAAAATATTTTGGAATGTCTCAAAAGTTTGCATGCACACTTGTTGATCAAATTGGCATCCAAATTTATGGTCAAATTTAAATTCTAAGAAATTGCTCGAAAGGGAAACTCCGTCGTGCGGTTTCAACAGGGTTGGGCTTAAAGGGGGTCAAAATAGCTTGAAACGTTGCGAAAGTTGGCGTGCATGCTTGTCTATCCAATATGGATCCAAACATATGATCAGGTTTAAATTCTAAGAATCTGGTCAAAGCCGATACTACATCATGCAGTTTCGTTAGGGTTTGGCTTAAAGATGGCGAAAATAGCTCTCAACATCGTGAAAGTTGGCATGCACTCTTATTTTCTAGATGCGGATTTAAATCTATGATTAAATTTTAATTTTGAGAAATTAGTCAAACGTGAAACTTCGTGGTGCGGTTTTGCTAAGGTTGGGCTTAAAGGGGGTGAAAATATTTTGGAATGTCTCAAAAGTTTGCATGCACGGTTGTTGATCAAATTGGCATCCAAATTTATGATCAAATTTAAATTCTAAGAAACTGCTCGAAAGGGAAACTAAGTCGTGCGGTTTCAACAGGGTTGGGCTTAAAGGGGGTCAAAATAGCTTGAAACGTCGTGAAAGTTCGTGTGCATGCTTGTCTATCCAATATGCATCCAAACATATGATCAGGTTTAAATTCTAAGAATCTGGTCAAAGCTGAGACTGCAACATGCAGTTTTTTTAGGGTTTGGCTTAAAGATGGCGAAAATAGCTCTCAACATCGTGAAAGTTGGCATGCACTCTTATTTTCCAAATGCGGATTTAAATCTATGATTAAATTTAAATTTTGAGAAATTAGTCAAATGTGAAACTTCGTTGTGCGGTTTTGCTAAGGTTGGTCTTAAAGGGGGTGAAAATATTTTGGAATGTCTCAAAATATTGCATGCACGCTTGTTGATCAAATTGGCATCCAAATTTATGATCAAATTTAAATTCTAAGAAACTGCTAGAAAGGGAAACTCCGTCGTGCGGTTTCAAC
>LPNX010847765.1:0-23875 GCA_001517045.1 Pseudotsuga menziesii
TTAAGTTAATGTGAAATATGAGTTGGTTAAAATTAGGCGAAGGGGTGGACTCCAGATATACCCGAGAGTACTTGGAGTATGTCCAAAACTAAAACTTCACAGCTACCTGCAAGGAATATGTGGGCTAAATGAAGGCTCTCGGGCTGTTGTTCATAATTCACCCATTAGGGTGCAACAGAGATCGGTGCCCCGAGGTCACTTTTCAGAAGTTCCTGCTTCCTTTGGGTATTTTTCCACCATAATGGTTTGATATAGGTGTTGGATTTTCACCTAATCGTTTGTCAGTTTGGGAGAGTGAATCCTAATTATACTAGTCACTCAAGTTCTTTTGATATAGCTTTACCTATTGAGCAAACCACAGCCAAGTGCAGAGCATACACACCGTAGTCTTGTCAATTTTATTAAATTTTGAGATGGATGTTCTTGTTAAAACAGAAAACCTTCCAGGAACCTCTTTCGGTCCAAGTGGACCTCAATCAGGGAATAAAGGAGGGGTTGATTTTATTATGGTTAGTAAAAAAAATGATGATAGCAAATGAAACATAAAAATATAAGAAAACCACAATTTTCTAATTAGACTACCACGAACCTTTCTTCACCTTTCGGCTCAAAAGAAGGCTGGTGGGGTAAGTATTAGAGTTACTTTGAAACCAAAATAAATGGAATATGGAAATGATTTTAAATCAAAGTATACTACTCTGCAGATTAGTACTATGCTAGATTGAAAAAAGATGAACGAAAGGCAAAAAATAACACGGACACAAATCCCCCAAGGGAGGATGGGGAATGAGCTCTAAAGAGCCTATTCAAAATTATTTTTATTATCAGCGGTTACAATATCAGAAAACTAATATGATGCCTCTTGATTCTTATACAGAATGAAACCAAGAGCTTACAAAGTGCAAAAATTAAAGATTTCAGTAAAAAAGGGAGACCCCTGAAGGGATACAGAAGGCCCAAAAGTCACTTTTGAAAAGAAGATCCTTCTCTTTTCTGTTATACCTGATAATAACCAGCAAGCTTATTTGACTTAAATATTCCCAAAATCACTCTAAAAGTACCTTTGGGTCAGCTTACTTTTAACCAAAACAATGCTATGTTAAAACTAGTTAAGAAAGGTAAAAAGGGAACCAAGGAAAGAAAGATTTCCTTGGGATCTTGGCTTTCGTTTTAGGCAGCCAATATGATGTACACTTATTTATTGATTTATATTTAATAACAGAAAACAGAAATTTAATGCATGCAAGCTACAAATTCTCTTTAAAATTCCATGCAAAAAGGACGATTTCCGTAAAGCTAGATCTGCAATGCTTATGAAGCCTTTTAAGAACAAGATCTAGATTATGGGATTTGAGGAGATATATATATGTTAAATTTACTTTAACATAATAGATCTAAAAAATATCAAAGCTGTGAACAAAGTAACCAGGTAAAAAGAATTGATTTTGAAGGAGGAAAAGGAGAAGAGAAGTGCTTGTTGCTGAAGCAGATCTGCAATGGAAACTTGTTAGTGGAATACAGAGGGGCAATGTCTTCACAAAGAATTTGGATGTATAGTGGAGTCAAACTATATCCAGATCTCATCCAATCCTTGCCACCTGAAAGCTAAACACACAATCCTATACGAAACCTCATGAGATCTGGATATATATATGAAAAAGAGGCAAGAATTACATGCAAATAAAAACAAGTAACCTTATAATGGAAACATGTATAATCTATATATTCTAATCATATATGCTATGAGATATAAGAAAAACAAGTAACCTTACTTTCCCAACTATACTCCTATTGATTTAGCTTAATCGTTCAAGCTAGACAATTTTCAGATGAATAATTTGAGAGAAAAGCCGGCAACATTAATAGCCGTAGGACAATGCTTAATCCACACATATGAGAGCATTACGCCATTTGGCCTCCAAAGATTCTTTATTTTAACAATCAAAATATTACAACAATATTACAATAGCAATCCCTTTAATACAACTCTAACTAGCTTGGAAGAGGCATCCTGAGCTTTATTTATACAAAAAATAGGAGATCTTGCCTAGGGGGAACAAATACCAACGAGATAGATCACTGCAGCTAAAGGAGAGTCCATCAATGCCTGATCAGTGTCTAACTGAGCCAGATCTGAGTCTCATTGAGTGCAATTGTCAATCAGAGAGCTGATCTGACTAACACCTCAACCTATTGACTAAAACATCCACCAAAACTCATCCATATGAGCCAAAACATGTGGAGGAGAGAGGGGGGGGGAATTTCCCATAAAGGATGCTTAATAGCAACTCTAGATCTTATTTGATCACCTCCTTTAGTCAAGGATTTTTCAGATTATTGGAATAGGGCTCCGTAGCTATAGGAGAAGCTGCCATTTTTGGTGGATAGATAGTTTTGGCAAGGATATAAGAGATAAGGTAAAAGCACGAAGCCGTAGCACATTTCCCGCTGAATATCAGCACCGAAAATCATGACTATCGGGACAAGGAAGTCAAAGAGAAAGAGTACCTAGAGCGGTCGAGAAGAGAGAGCTCAACCACTGCATTGAAGGTAGCGACGAGGATAGGAGGGCTCAGCTACCCTCATAAATGGAAAAGGAGCAACGGGCCGAGGTATTAAAGAAAAAGGATAGAAGGGGAGCAACCAAGAAAGTGGTGCCCCATACCCACGACCAGCACCGAAAATCATGGAAGACTGCAGAAAGCTATGGGTGTGACCAGTAAGTGGTAGTTCAAAGTACAGATAGGCCGACTGTCACAATTAGGGTTTGGGTTACTATTGGCAAAGGCCCATAGTGTTGTATCATGGTGAGACCTTCGGGCCACCTAATTAAGCATGTATTTTTTATTGTAAAAGGTTGATGGTAGATGCTTGGTTATCTATAGTATCAGTATTGTAAGAAGAGCCGAGCTCTGGTTTTGTTAATCAGTCTGTAGTTATCTTACTGTAACCAGTAGCCGACTCCTTGAGCATGGATGTAACAATCCGCAAGGATTTAGAGAGAGAGAGAGAGGATATTGTAAGAAGAAGCATTAGAGAAAGAAAAGAGATCTAAGAGATAAGGGCTCCCGACTGTGTGCGCGGAGTTTCCCAGAAGATCTCGAGCTGCATAATAGGTTGCAGCGGAACTCTGTGTAGTCTCTCAAGATATAATAAAACACAGTTCCTGTGGACGTAGCTTCCAAGGATGAAGTGAACCACGTAAAATCCATGTGTTGTGCAACTGTTTCATGTGATTGTGCTTTAAGTATTTCCTATCTGTTATCTATTACATGAATGTTGCTATCAGTTAATTAATGCATGTATGATATCCTTCAGTTTACAGTAACTTAGAAGGCTAAATATGAGATGAATGTGTAAATTATTCTGCATAAGAGTTTATTAGTGTTTGATTCATGACAGTTAAAGTTACAGTGTTAAGTGACCTTGTATGTTTAGTTCAGCGAGCTGGACATAAGTGATGTTAAGTGTGTTGAATCTATAGGAGGTTTAAAGTGAATTTGCTTAACACCCTGGTGAAGATCGACTGAGCTATTACGCCCGAGGAGAAAGCCTCTGAGCGTTGTGTGTGCATGAGTAGTTTGAGTCTATTTGTAATACGTATCATAGCATAGAGAGGTGATATCGCACTGTCAAATATTGCAGGTTAAGATATAAGTGGAAGAAAAGGTTTGCGCATCGTCATAGAAGCTGTGATGTGGTAAGAGTCAATCCTGTCGCAGAGTCTGTGAGGAAGAGTTACAGTGACGAGAAGAGAGATCCTACTGGTTAATAAAACTTGCGTGAACCTAGGATGCTTCAGAACCTGGTTGAGGAAACCTGATTCTTCAACCAACCCATTAGGATCGCTTCAGGTGAGACTTCAGGCCATTCTACGGTCTGTCGCTGAAAGGGCTAGTGAGCTAGGGGTTTTGTTGGTACATCACAGTAAACCTGGGTCTACCCAGAAAGAACCAACAAATGGTTCTGTTTCCGGTTTTGAACAAATTGAAGAGCTAATGTTCTGTTGGCATCCTACTCAAGAAGAACTTAACCACTGGGTTGAGTTTAAGGAAAGAGAATTTTCCAAGAAAGAAAACAAGAGTCCTACGTTGAGTACAGAGGACTGGTTGCAAAAACATATCTTCACAGACCTGCATACGATATTTTTTGCGACCTATGCAAATGAGTTGAATGATTGGTTATCAGAGTTGAATGATAAGCACATATTCAAGAAGAAAAGGAACATTGTATGGACACCAGCGCTGATTCACACTGTGAAGAGCGTTGATAATCCCATTTCGCGGGAAGTAGACTTCTGGCTTGTGAGCGTGCTAGAAGGTTTCGTTACATAGTTTGCATTCGATCAAATAAAGAGTTTCAGTTAAGCAGAGAGGTACTTCTTCAAAGGATATCGTGGTAAGTACTTGAACTCTTTAAATTTGTCCATCAAGATGTTATTGCATGAAAAAGGAGTACTCGATATAGTATCAGATGAATAAGTTAAGAAAAGTGTAATGTCACAAGAGTTTGAGAGTGATTTTGAATAAATTGGATGTACACGTAGTGGTAAGAAATATAAAGTAGATTTCAGATCTTCCTTCGTTGAAGACAGTTCAGAGAGTACTAGAGAACAGAGTCAGAGTAATACAGAAAGAACACTAGGGGGTATCCCTTACCACCCTCACACCCCACAGAAACCGACCGAGACTCAGAATAATCCCGTAGGAGCTCCATCTAGTAGTTACCATACAGTACATACTACCTCTACATCACCGACATTTACACCACAAATTGGTAGTAACACAGCAACTCAGCATCCACCACGTAGAAACAGAATGAGGGATGACATGAAGTTACCTACCTTTAAGGGTATAGGGGTAGAAGACCCAGAACAACATTGGTTCTTATGTGAAGCCATATGGACCATTAAAGGGATCTAGGATGACAACACTAAGCTTGCCCAGTTGGCTACTACACTTAGAGACAGATCTCTAACATGGTATATGAAGTATACCTCAGTGCAGATCGGAACACTTGTACAGGTCAGAAATGTGATGATTAGAGAATTTAAGAAACCCAAGTCTGAGTCACAATGCATAACAGAACTCAAAGACATCAAGCAGTTACCCACAGAGTCAGTATGGGACTTTGACCAGAAATTCAAAGCCCTTATTGATGAAGTCAGTTTTGAGTATGCACCAGAGTAGCCTAAGAAATGGTTCCTCGCAGCACTACTCCCTCACATCAGACTTCCATTAATGCATCAGAAACTCGAGACGTAGGATGACGTGTTGGAGATGGAAATGAAACTAGAGGCTTCGCCTTTAGCAGAGACTAGCACAGGCATGGCAAGCTTACAAACTAGCTAGCCAATCTCACCTTACAACTGCATGAGATTAAGAAAGGAAAGGAGGTTGCACAAGAATTATGGTGTACAAAGTGTAAAGGACAGGGCCATACCAAACATAGATTTCCAGTATTCATTGAGTATCTAGCAAGTGGGGCTCCTAACCCCTTAGTGCAGAACCCAGGGTCGTGGTGTGAAATCTGTAGAACAAGAGGACATAGACCACATGAATTCCTTCTACTTCAGAAGTATGTACAAACCCCCAAGAACTTATATTGTAACTTATATAAGTCAGTAGGACATGATGAAAACAATTGCAGAGCTTATGAGCTCATGATAGAGAGAAAACATGACTTCTACAGAGTCCAGTCAGAGACACTGGGACCAGCAGCAGGTCCACGCCATGAACTGGCTCATGATGGCCATGGAGGAGGATTCAGAGGAAGAGGCCATGTTGGAGGATTTGGCCACGGCCGAGGACCAATTGTTTGTTACAATTGTGGAACTATAGGACATTATGCTAGGGATTGTTAGAATCCTAATACAACATGTAAATATTGCAAGTCCTATGATCACACCATATAGGAATGTCCTATATTGATAGCCAAGATGAGGGATCCTAAGCCAGCAATAAATCAAAACATTCAACTTATCACTGTTGAACAGAAAGAACCAGAACCAAGAGTCAATATTGTGACTTGCAGTGGTGCTTCTACTAGAAGGACATTGCAGGATACCGAAAATAACACAGGTTCGGAGTGGGTGCGCAAAGCGACTAACAAGTCTACACCACTCAACCTACAGAAGAACAAAGAAACGTTTCAGCAAGATGGAACTTTCTTTGCTGAACCTACACTACCAGGATTGAAGGTATTTCCTTATAGGGGCATACCGCAAAAAGAACCATGTGGCGTTAGTCCTGTGTAGATATCGTAGGCTACCACATCAGTAAGGTGTGAAGAGGATGAGTTGACAGGAAGTCTACACTCCTTCTTACGGAGCTGCTTGAAACTCGTCAGGAATGAGAAAGCCATAGGAGAGCTTCAACGCATCATAGATTAGTACCAGTAGCCTTATTCCATGAGTAGTATGCAGCGTGTTGTTCATAATATAATGGGCCATACAAGAACAGGAAGAGAAATGAGACTCACAGCGCAAGTTGGAGAGTTTGAAATGGATGAGGTAATCCTAGATTTAGGATCAGAGGTAAATGTTTTGACTAAGCATACATGGGAATAGATGGGTAGTCCTAAGCTAGCCAGATCACCTATCGATTTATGATTAGCCAATTAGTAGAGGGTATCACCACTACTTCGATTACCGCAAGTCCCAGTTGATATTGACGGAGTTTGTAGCTTTGCATACTTTGAAGTCATAGAAATTATTGGCGATAGCAGACCCTACGTAGCTTTATTAGGCATTGATTGTCAATTCGATAACATGGTTGTTATTGAATTGAAGAAAAGACAAATGACCTTTGAGGACAATCATATTTGGGTTATCGCACCATTGGATCCTTTTCAGGGTCCTCAATACATTGAACCTATTAGAGCAGAGGAAGAGGTGAGTGACATGGAGAGCTTTTATCAGATGACCGCTAATTAGACTGACTACATCAACTCGACCGCAGATGGAAATATTAGTTGGCGATGCGACAGCTCGTGCACATCGGATTTGGAGGTTGGTTTAGAAAATTGGCAAAATAGACTTCATGAAGTTTCAGCATGCAGATGTTCATTTATGACTAAGTCACTGCGATGGATTGGCAGAGAAATTAAGGATACTTCGTCGTTTGATGGTTTAACAAATGTCAATGATTTTCTATAGTAGTTTGAGCAGGAAATTCCTCATGAGCAGAGGATGGAAGCTATTGACCTTGCAGTAAGAGCCACACCTGCAAGATGGTGGTATGCACATAAAGAACATATTGCATCATGGGAAGATCTTAAGAGATTGATGGAGATTAGATTCTATAATGACAAGGAGTGTCTATAGTAGAAATATACAAAAGAAAGTGACCCCATGTCACACATTAATATTTGTGAATAGAGTTGGTCGAACATTCCAAGGGATGAATGGGTTCACCTATTCATTCACACTTTAGACACAGTTCCAAGGAACTACTACACTGAGACCGAGTTGCGCAGAGGAACGACTACATGGCCACTTATGATAGACAACTTTCTACTCACTTTCACTTTTGAATCTGAGTATCCAAGCATTGATCAGGCTCTAGGAACTATAAAGACCAAGATATTTGATGACTGTACCCTACTAGTCTATGCTCAGCCTGATTGGGCCATCCAGTTAGAATAGGCGCTAGAGTGTTACAACTTCGCAGAAGACCCAAGCGATGAGGATGGGAATCCTTGTAGTATCAACATTCCAGAGTCAAAGGGGACTTACGAAGTTGAGGGACCAAAGTTAGACATTCCAACGATCACAGATCCCATTAAGGTTAAAAAGATCAATATTGGCACCGAAGCAGAACCCAAGTTTGCCTCTATTGGAGACTATTGGGATGATGAAACAGTAGGACAGATTACAGATTTGTTACATGACTATCAGGACCTATTTCCCACTAAGTTTACAGAGATGAAGGGAATAGTTGGAGATTTGGGAGTCATGAGGATACCTTTGAAAGAGGATGCTAGGTGAGTGAAGCAACGATCATATAGATTAAACCCTCGTTATAAAGAAAAATTTAAGGACGAGATTGATAAGATGCTAGCAGTAGGCATCATTGAACTAGTGGAAGAAATTGAGTGGGTTAGTCCTATGGTTGTGTAGGAAAAGAAAACTAAAGGAGAAATCAGAATTTGTGTCGATTTGCACAAACTCAATGACACATTACTGCATGACCCATTTCCGACACCTTTTACTGACGAAGTGTTACACAATGTGGGAGGACAGGAGATCTACTCATTCACTGATGACTTTTCAGTCTATCACCAGATAAGGATCGATCCAAAGGATCGACATAAGACCACCTTTGCGATAGAATGGGGCTCATTCCAGTATACGGTAATTCCCTTTGGTCTTAAGAATGCACGAGCTATTTTTTCCAGAGTAGTAGTTACTGTCTTTAAGGAATACATCCATAAATTTTTAGAAGTCTATTTTAAAGATTGGACTGTATTTGGACTACTCAAAAAGCATATAGGAGATTTAAGGCTCATGTTAGAGAAATGTAGGCAATATCAGATTTCTCTTAACTTGAAGAAATGTATATTCTGTTCACCATTTGGTATTTTGTTGGGTCATATTGTCTGCAGACAAGGTTTGATGGTAGATCCCACAAAGATTGCCATCATTGTAAATCTTTCAGCACCTAAATCAGTCAAGCAACTGAGGAAAGTACTTGGTCATACCAGTTATTATAGAAAATTCATCAAACGCTATGCAAAGATCACAACACCTATGGAAAAACTGTTAAAGAAAGAAGGAAAATTCCTATGGAATGAGGAATGCCAGCAATGTTTAGACACTCTCAAAGAAAAGATGGTCACAACACCCATCTTAGTCTTTCCAGATTGGAACAAGCCATTCCATGTACATGTGGATGCATATGGCATCACACTGGGGATTGTCTTAACACAGCCAGGAGAAGGGGGTATCGATCACCCTATCGCATACTCAAGCAGAAAGTTATCTACCGAAGAAAAGAATTACACCACTAGCTATGGTGTATTCTCTACAGAAGTTCAGGCACTATCTGTTGGGTGCCCCATTCAAGATGTTTACTGACCATTCTGCTTTAAAGTACTTGGTCAATAAGCCAGTGTTAGGAGGAAGGATCTATAGATGGTTACTCCTATTTCAGGAGTATGATTTTGAAATTATTGTAAAACTAGGGAGATTGAATTCCATACTTGATCATCTCTCGTGGATAGACTCAGGGAAGAACCAAGTAACTTAGAAGATAATTTTCCAGATGTGCAATTGTTTTCTATCCAGATCGCAGATGAGTATTACACAGATATTATTCAATTTCTCACTACAAGGTGAGCACCAGTTGAATTTACTAAGCAGCAAAAGAAGCAGTTAGTTTTTAAAGCATCGGACTTTACTTTGATCGTAGGACATTTATATAAGTTAGGTCCAGATGAAGTCTTGTGCAGATGCATTATGCCGCATGAGAAAGAGGCCATTATCAGAGAAGCACATTCAGGTACTGCAGGAGGTCATTTCGTAGGAAAACTGACTGCTTAGAAAATTCTAGCTGCAAGATTATGGTGGCCTACTTTGCATAAAGATGCTAAGGAGTTTTGTAGATTCTGCGATATCTGCGAGAGATGAAATGCCGCTGTGACCACAGATTACGCTGCGGGCATTTGACAAATGGGCTATAGATTTCATGGGTCCTATCAACCCACCAGGAAAACGAACTGGTGCGAGATACATCATCATCGGAACAGAATACCTCACCAGGTGGGAAGAGGCCAAAGCAGTAAGGAATTGTGATGCTACTACAACTGCGTAGTTAATTTTTGAAAACATCATAAGTATATTTGGATGTCCAGTGATTTTGATGAGTGATCAAGGCACACACTTTCTAAATCGCACTATTGAGGCCTTGACGGAGGAATTTCAGATACAGCACCATAAGAGCACCCGCTACCACCCACAAGCTAATGGTACGGTGGAGGCTTTTAACAAGATTCTAGAAAATGTTGTTACTAAGATCTGTAACAACCAAAGAGATGATTGGGACCTCAGGGTTAATGCTGTATTATGGGCTGATAGGACCACATGCAAGAAACTTACAGGACACACACCTTTCAACTTGGTGTATGGACAAGAGGCTGTTGTGCCTATGGAATATATTATTCCCAGTTTAAGAATTCCTCAAATTACCAAGATGGAAAATATAGACACGATGAATGAAAGACAGATTCATCGCAGGATTTCATCAAAAAGTGCAAAAGGCACGAGAAAAATCTTAGCATGACAGGCACATCAAGACCAAGATTTTTCAGACAGGAGACCTAGTGCTCCTTTATGACAACAAGTTTATTAAGTTGCTAGGGAAGTTCAAGACGCATTGGTTGGGGCCATATCAGATTCAGCAAGTTATAGAAGGAGGTGCCATTCAGCTCATTAACCTCAACAGGGAACTTGTTCCTACCTTGATTAATGGCAATAGGCTTAAGCTTTATAAGCCCTAACTCAGAGAACTGCACATAGTGCATATCTCCACTGTAGTTGAAAGGAGGCATCACACCCATAACTAGTCTACACCTGAAAAAAAAAATGATCTAAGTACGAGGAATCACAGTAGGAAAGTTTATTTTGCGCAAGTCAAAGGACGTTGCAGAGTTTTTAACGTCGTTCATCCAGGACGATGAGGTGTGACATCGCATTGCTGCGATATTCCACATGCCACAAAGACAGTTTTGAAAAAAAGGAAAGAGGGCCAGTTACTTCGTCTTCTAACAAGCAGTTACGCCCGAGATTTGGAAACAGTATAAGCGATTTTCCTATATTTGGTAAATCTTTGTCGAGACTGCAACTTGCACACAATTTCTAAGGGAAATTTGATTGGATTTTCAACACTTAATGAGGATCAGAATGACGGTTTTTGTCTTATCCATGCAATAAATGTCACCAACGGGTCTATCTAAGTGACCGTTAACACTGTATTTATCGCCTTCAACATATATACACATATCACTCACACAGAAGGGTTACTTTTGCGAGCTTGAGAGTATAGAGCAATTTGAAGAGTTTTCCCTGTGCAGATATACTCCAGTTACAGAGTGCTGGTCTTCCCTGTTTTCGTAGCCATTTCTAGTCCAGAGTATTGCACTAGGTGGTGTATGTCCGAGAAGGAACCTTTAGAAGATGTTGTGAGATTATTCCAGCGTGGTGGCCTCAGGTCCGCTATGACGACACTGCCCAAGGTTCTAAAATTAGGTGCACCACAGGTCAGACAGATGCAAAGGAAGAATATTCAAGCTAAGATAGAAGAAGAGTCCATCCCAGAGCAAGAATAAGAAGTTCATATGGCAACAGCATACATCGTGCCATGAGTTGAGAATGCACCAGAGGTAACCATTCCCAAGGGTGCTAAGTTTCTTGTTCCACTACCACTGATTGATCCTCGTGTAAAGGAAGAGGGAGACATGTTAGGATATGCCCATGTTCTCAAATTCACACACTATAACCTTGGAGACAATAAGACATATCCTCAGTTTCGGCCGGATCACTATCTTACGGTTCAAAGGAACCCGAGGACCGGTGCAGATGATTTTGCTCCTATTGAACATGTCCAGATTCTTGAGCAGTCAGGCTTGCTCAATTTGTTGAGAATACCACATTTTGGATGAGGTCCAGAGGTTAATGGTGTGGTGTGCATGATTCTTTATTGTGTACATGGAGGTTACCTTTGGCTGGGTAACATGATTGATTTGAATGTTGATTTGATACACCGTATCACTGGGCTATCCAAGATTGGTAAGGACCCTCAGACGCATAAATCAGGGAAGAGCAAGGATTCTAAGCTACCAGCAACACTGGTAAACAAATATAAGTTACAGAGAGGAGGTCGGGCTTATGACCTCATAGCCATAATAGATGATACACTCAGATTCACAGCCAGTCCGATTGCATGTAGATTGTTAACTAAGGTTCACCCAAAAGAAGTTACAGGATCAAAATTCACCTTGCCATACAAGTTGCAGAAGGTGAACAATTTAATTGGTGTTTGTTTTTACTAAACATTTTCCTACAATATTTTTTTGCAGCACAGGATGAGCCAACCCAACCCTTCCACTTCTCATGGCTGCTTATACTATGTGCATTCGTCGGGTGGAAAGAGCCGCCCCATACCCAGTTTCTACAACTACAAGGCGGAGAGTGCGGGGGTGCACGCTATGCAAATCTATGGGATAGCTACAGTCCAGCTAAGAAGAAGATAAATATGATAGTATTCTATGAATACTATATGTTGATGAAGCGAGTTATCCAGGAGACACCGCGGATCAACACAGAGATTGTTGACTTGTATCACAATTGGCTTGATTGCATGGCGGACATGCATACAATATTTCTAATGCCAAATGGGTTTAGAAAAGATAACTGGGCCACTGGATCATTTAGGATGACAGCACAGGATGTTGAATATGTCATCAAGGATTTTGATGAAGATTGGAAGAAGGCATTAGAAGATGCCACAGCAGGAACTATACGAGCAGATACCGCACCAACAGGCCCATTAGACAAAGGAAAAGATAAGCTGGGTTCTAAGAGGAAAGATGCTGAAAAAGTGCCATCAGAGCCACAAATGAGGAAAGATGCAGAAGAAGTGTCACCAAAGGCACAAAAGAGGAAAAAACCTAAAGCTTCAAAGCCAATTACACAGGCCGCACTAACAGAGGATGATTATAATCTCATCGCAACGAGATTGCAGGACGAAATGCAGGAATCATTCCAGAAGATGCAGACATTGCAAGACAAGATACATAGTACGTTAGATAAGCAGCTTCAGGAGTTGAAAGCACTAACTGAGAAGACTGCTCTGATGCAGACTCAGTCAGTCAAGGTGAAACGAGGATAAATCTCAACACAAGTGATTTCCCGTGAGGAAGCCTTTGCCAAGGATCGTATCAATATAGTGTTGATACTACCAAGGAATATCCGACTCCTTGCGTCGATGATTGATGTGCAGATACAGGTTAGACACCTTGTCAAGGTTAATATGGCACAATTCCCTGTTGATCAACTACAGATGATCCAGCAGCAGGTAGCCGCAGAGCTCAGGGATAGAGAGCTTGCGACTTATAAGCAGAACACTCAGCTAAGACAATAGCATGTAGAACTCACCATAGACTTAAATAAAAAGGTGGAGGAGTTAAAACAATATGAATAAAGGGAACATGATCTAAGTCAGATCCTGCAAAACATTGCATTGGAGTTACCCCAGTGTAAAATAGAGTTTTCCTTGCCTCTCCCGCAGAAGGTAAGAAGAATTGCAGATAGAGAAAAGGCTCTAGAAGAGACGGCGAAAAAAATGGAGGAAGACCACAAGGCACAGATTGCTGAGCTTGAGGCCCGAGCACCAGGCACACCTGAGGCAGATAAGGAAGCAAGGGCGCAGGCCTTCAGAATCGCTTCAACACAGATGAAGTGTCACATAGATGACGTAGAGTCATTACTAGCGGATGCGATGAATACATGGTCAGAGCTAGATGAGCTCCCAGACATAATAGATTTGCAGTAGAGCATCCAGAAGATAGAGAATACAATAGTAGTAATGAAGGAAGAAGTCAAGAGCTTAGGAGCTCTTGCAAAGATGAAGAAGACAACAGAGATGAACTGCTTGCAAAAGGAAGCGCAGCGGTTGCGAGAAAAGGAAATACAATTCAATACTCTGCTTCAACCATATCAGGAAAAAATCACAGAGTTGGTTGATGCGGTTGAGCAGAAGGTCAAGGAGTTCACTGCGAGCAAGAGTGAACTTGATAACACAGAAGACCCCCTGACTAGTCATGATATGGTGGAAGCGGCACAAGCCTATGTCCGAACTATGGAGAAAGATGTCCCAGGACTTAGGGAGAAATTCGCAAACACTTTGGAGGAAGCCAAGGAGAAGCTACAGTAAGAGAAGCCAGCTGTTAGTGGCTCGGGGACGAGCCACAAGTAAGTGTTAGGGGATTGTTGGATAAGGGCTCCACAGCTATAGGAGAAGCTTCCATTTTTCGCAGATAGATAGTTTTGACGAGGATATAAGAGATAAGGTAAAAGAATGAAGTTGTAGCACATTTCCCGTTGCAGATTAGCGCCGAAAACCGTGACTATCAGGACAAGGAAGTCAAAGAGAAAGAGTACCTGGAGCGGCCGAGAAGAGAGAGCTCAACCACTGCATTGAAGGCAGCAGTGAGGACAGGAGGGCTCAGCTACCCTCATAAATGGAAAAGGAGCAATGGGCTGAGGTATTAAAGACAAAGGATAGAAGGGGAGCAACCGAGGAAGAGGCGCCCCATACCCACGATCAGCACCAGAAATCGTGGAAGACTGCAGAAAGTTGCGGGTGTGACCAGTAATTGGCAGTTCAAAGTACAGATAGGCCGACTATCACAGTTAGGGGTTAGGTTACTGTTGGGAAAGGACCACAGTGTTGTATCATGGTGAGACCTTCGGGCCACCTATTTAAGCATGTATTTTGTATTGTAAAAGGTTAGATATTTAGTTAGACAGTATATGGTAGATGCTTGGCTATCTCTAGTATCAGTATTGTAAGAAGAGTCGAGCTCTGGTTCTGTTAATCAATATGTAGTTATCTTACTGTAACCAGTAGCTGAATCCTTGAGCATGAATGTAACAATCTGCAGGGATTAAGAGAGAGAGAGAGAGGATATTGTAAGAAGGAGCATTAGATAAAGAGAAGAGATCTAAGAGAGAAGGGCTCCCGGCTATGTGCGCAGAGTTTCCCATAAGATCTTGAGTTGCATAATAGGTTGCAGTGGAACTGTGTGTACTCTCTCAAGATATAATAAAACACAGTTCCTGTGGACGTAGCTTCCCAGCTCGAAGTCAACCACGTAAAATCCGTCTGTTGTGCGACTATTTCATGTGATTGTGCTTTAAGTATTTGCTATCTATTATCTGTTACATGAATGTTGTTGTCAGTTAATGAATGCATGTATGATATCCTTCAGTTTACAGTAACTTAGAAGGCTAAATATGAGATGAATGTGTAAAGTATTCTGCATAAGAGTTTATCAGTGTTTGATTCATGACAGTTAAAGTTACAATGTTAAGTGACCTTGTATGTTTGGTTCAGTGAGCTGGACATAAGTGATGTTAAGTGTGTTGAAGCTGTAGGAGGTTTAAAGTGAAGTTGCTTAACACCCTGGTGAAGATCGACTGAGCTATTATGCCCGAGGAGAGAGCCTCTGAGCGTTGTGTGTGCATGAGCATTTTGAGTCTGTTTGTAAGACGTATCATAGCACAGAGAGGCAATATCGCACTATTAGAGGAGTTGCGGTGTGAGATATCAAAAGTTAAGAGCTGAGCGGAAGAAAAGGTTTGTGCATCTGCATAGGAGTTGCGATACGATAAGATTCAATCCCGTCGTAGATTCCGTGAGGAAGAGTTACAACGATGAGAAGAGAGATCCCACTGGTCAATCAGAGTTGCACGAACCTAGGATGCTTTAGAACCTAGTTGAGGAAACCTGATTCTTCAGCCAACCCATTAGGATCACTTCGGGTGAGACTTCATGCCGTTCTGTTGTCTGTTGCTGAAAGCGCCAGTGAGCTAGGGGTTTTGTTGGTACATCACAGTAAACCTAGGTCTTCCCATTAAGAACCAACATGGATCCAGTCAATATTGTTTAGATCTAAGTTATTTCAATCCAATAATCTGAGAATCCACTGATCTATGATTCTTGATTTGCTCCATTATTGATTAGTTTATTAATTAAAATAATCAATAATTGATTTTTGGGGCTTACTGACTTGAGTGATGGAAAATCACTCAAAACTAGGAAATAGTGGGTCCATGGGTTTACATGGTGATCTTAGCTTGAAAATGAGCATCTAAATGACTGAAATTGATTATTTGGCCCACTTTTATTACAAAATCAATTTTTCCAATTAAACTATTAAAAAATAGCCTATGTTTTGGAAAAATTAAATTTTAATAAAAAACACTGAAAAAATTAAAAAAATAAAAAAGTTGAAAAAACCTAGGGGGACTTAGACATGTTCATATGACTCGACCATGATGCCTAGCATGTTTATACATTGACACGTAGACTCTAATAACCTCAATATGCCTAAATTCAAAGCCAACCACCCCAAATTTGGAGGTATGGAGTGAAAAAATCAGAAATTATCAGTCGTTTATTCAACAACCAATAATAACCAAGGGAAAAAACACCCTAGGCTGATCAGATTGAAAAATAAATTCTAAGAGACTGAGTCTTTTACAGACACTATAATGCTAGAACATTTATTACAATTCCCCCATGGGGTATGAACATGTGATATAGTACAACAAAGCTTCCCAGAAGTAACACTAAAGGTCTGTTGAAGTCCGAACAAGTTATCCTTGTCTGATTCACCAAGCTCACTTGATAAAAAAACACTAAGTACACTTTAGGTGGTAACATTCTGGCTCCAACTGCGGGACGTGTGCTCGATTTGGTCATACGACAAGGAGAGGAAACTCTATATGTGAAGATGATAGTTGAGACTGATATTCTACTAACTACATCACATCTATCTTTTCACAACACTACTTCTCCATGTCTTCATTATCGATACCTTTGTGTGGCTCTGCATGATATGACTCTGAATGATCATATAAGAGTTTTGAATGCTGCTTTTCCATACTAGTATTCTCCAAGGTTTCTAGATCCATGCTTCCCTCTATGGAATTATAGTAGATTGGTCTTCCACAAATTTCTAAATAGACACTCCCCTTACTGTATATGGCATAGATAGGATTCTTAATAAGATATCCACAAAATTCCCAATAGTCATCACCATCATCTATGTTAGATGTTATGGATTCCCCATTGTTGATATCAGGTTCCGATATCAAGTTCTCTTTGTCTTCATTACTAATACTGATATATGTCTCAGACTGATCACGTGGATAAACTGCATGCTCCTTTTTCATATCAAAGTTTCCCAAGGCCACATGGTCCATGCTCTCTCCTTTAGATATCCCATAGATAGAAAATTCAACAAAACCATCAAAATTTTCTAGTTCATTATTTTCCTCTTTATTCATGTCATATACTGGATTTTCCATGAATGTCCATGACTCCTCATTAACATATTTGTCGAGGATAAGGGAGTGTTTGTCACTTGTATCATGCTCCAAGCTATACTTTTCATCATTTTCATACTCATATTCTTCAAAGAAAGGGTCACAAGGTAGTAAACCTTCCAGAATGTCATCATTATATGGAGAACACATAGGAGTCCCATCATGTATATTACAGTTTTCATCATAAGTTTCACTATAAGATTCTGCAATGGTTTCATCCTTAGGTTTGTACTATTTAGATGGTGACAAAGGGTAGGCCCGGCCTACCATGTATATATGATCAGGCTCACTTGAAGTTGTTTCCTTATTACTGACCTCGGGAAGTCCATGTTCCATGACTTTATTTGCAACATAACAAGTGCTTTCTTGGTGGAATTGTTCACAGGGTCTACACCATGGAATTACTTCTTCTACCATGTTAGCTGAGTCTAACTAGTTTGGAATCCTAGGCTCTTGCTAAGGAAACTTCTTTTGATACATCTGATTCTTCCTAGGATAAAAGTTCCTAGGTCCATTATTTCTTTCCATTGTGATTATTTTATTGTGCATAAGTTTCAATTGTGTAGACTGATTTGCCATAAGTTGGTTTTGACTAGTAACCAAGTTTTTTATCATCTGTGTTATCTTTTCCATGGGATCTTTAGAGGCTCCCTTTTCTTCTGATTCAAAGGATTTTCCATTTTCTTCGCTGTATGAAGTGTTTCCCCTAGTGTAACCTGGAATGTTGGATTTGCCTGAAGACTGCATATTATTTTCTCTTTTCTTGGCCAATTCTTGAGAAGTTTTTATATCGGCCGGCTCTTTGTCTCTTAACTAGTACCTCAAATCACCAGTGAAAGCTTCAATGTAAGATATGAGGATGGAGCCATCCTTTGGCTTGATTTCTGTAGAAGGAGCAAGTCAACTTATTGACTTGCTCCTATGTCCACAACAACATGCCTGAACTTAGAGTTAAATTAATCCATGGTTTCATTCTCCATCTTCTTAATGTTATGAAGGGCAGCAAGTAGATGTCTTGGTTCTTTCTTTTCTCGCCATTTCTTCTTAAAACCCTCTAGGAATTCACTAATAGTTTTATATGAATCATCATCTAGGTTAAGGTACCATTCTTTAGCATCATCTTCTAAGGATAAAACAAAGAGCTTCATTTTGAAATCATCATGGTCATGGGCAGCATAATTGTAATAACTAACCAGGTGCTTTTCAAGCTTTCGAAGGTGAGACATGGTAGTGATGGCATTATTGCCCTAAAAAATGGGGAGCTTCTTGATAGCATCTTTTGGAATGGCATGGGGAGCACCTTCTATCCAAGAAAAGTCAAGAGGTTTGAATAATTCCGTCATTTCTTGATATTGGTGAACATGACTCTCTACAAATAAGTGATGCATATCTGAGAGGGATTGGTCTCCTAAATTTTCAAGGTTTCTACGAGAAGTCTGCCTATTCAATCCTTCCCTAATGAACCTTTCAGGATCAAAAAGAGGATTGAATAATTGTCAGCAGTTTCGTCGGGTAGAAATTGTTCATTAGAGGAATTTTGGGGTCTAAAATGGGCCTCCTAAGGAAAATGATAAAATAATAGTTAAAATAATAAAATAATATTGATTAATTTTGGAGGAGGAAAGAAAAAAACTACTTTTTGTGTTTGTATTTTTCAACATATCTCCCTATGATTTTACTCAAATTTCAATCAGGAGAGCTTGTTGGATGTAGAATTTGATTATGAATCCAACGAATACCCACACTGCATACTTTTGATGGACCCCGCTACCCCAAAAACAAGAAATACTTGACAAAACGTGATGATGACATCATCATCACATTTTTTCAGGTATTTCTTGTTTTTGGGGTAGTGGGGTCCGTCAAAATTATGCGGTGTGGGTAATCATTGGATGCATAATCAAATTATGCATCCAACGAGCTCTCCCGATCCAAATTTGAGTAAAAACACAGTGTGATATGTCGAAAATACAAACAAAAAAAGTAGTTTTTTTATGACAAATATGTCAATTCAACCATTATGGTTGACTCATTTTATTGAAATTCTATTGGTTCTTGAATTCCAACTCACAAAAACTTATTTTTCCATGTTTTCTTATAAGGCCCATTTTAGACCCCAAATTTCCTCTAATGTGAAGGGATGTTAGACAGTGGAGTCACCAGATGGATCGACTTTTAATTTTTATGTTTTTTAAAGACTAGATCAATCAAAAGTTTTTATATTTTTAGTTGTTTAGAAAAAAGTTAAGCTAAGTCGTACTCAGGAATAAAAACATTTATCCCTGGCAATAGTGCTAAGAAGTGTTTCCACCTTTCACACACCTAGATCACATGGCAAAAATCTTCAGCCCACTCGGTGTGTCCTTGGGGGCAAGTCTTGAGTCAAGGCTGTCACCTTGTTCTTGACTCCTCCGTTTAGGCTCAACTCCTAACGAAGCCAAGGGGGGTAGACCCTATTAACTTAATAAGGCTAATTACTTAGTATGGTGATGTTAAGCTGAATGAATTACTTAGGAGTTTGAAATTTAACCATAAACAACCATAGATGCCAAGATACAAAATGAGCGCACAAAAGCACAATGCTGAGACACAATATATATATAGCAAAAAAAAAAACCAGTTCCTTAAAATGGACTCAAAAGAAAATCAATGTACTTGCATGTTCTTGGAGTGAATGTTTTGCAATTCCCGGTTGGTACATTTTAAGTTAATGTAAAATATGAGTTGTTTAAAATTAGGCGAAGGGGTGGACTCCAGATATACTCGAGAGTACTTGGAGTATGTCCAAAACTAAACCTTCACGGCTACCCGCAAGGAATATGTGGGATGAATGGAGTTTCTGGGGCTATTGTTCACAAAGCACCCGTTAGGGTCTGATAGAGATCGGCGCCCCGAGGTCACTTTTCAGAAGTTCCCGTTTCCTTTCGATATTTTGCCACCGTAATGGTTTGATCTAGGTGTTGGATTTTCACCTAATGGTTTGTCAATTTGGGAGAGTGAATCCTAATTATACTAGTCACTCAAGTTTTTTTGATACAACTTGAATGATCGGATGAACCGCAGCCAAGTGTAGATCATACACAGTGGATTCTTGTCAATTTTAGTAAATTTTGAGATGGATGTTCTTGTTAAAAAAGAAAACCCTCTAGTAACCTCTTTCGGTCCAAGTGGACCTGAATCAAGGAATCAAGGAGGGGTTGGTTTTATTATGGTTATTAAAACAAGTGATGATAGCAAATGAAACATAAAAATATAAGCAAACCACAATTTTCTAATTAGACTACCACGAACCTTTCTTCACCTTTCGGCTCAAAAGGAGGCTCGTGGGGTAAGTATTAAAGTTACTTTGAAACCAATAGAAATATAATATGGAAATTATTTTAAATCAAAGTATGCTACTCTGTATATTAGTACTACGCTAGATTGAAAAAAGATGAACGAAAGGAAAAAACTAACACGGACGCAAATCCCCTCGGGGGGGATGGGAAATGGGCTCGAAAAAGTCTATTCATAATTATTTTTATTACCAATGGTTATAATATCAGGAAAATGATATGATTCCTCTTGATTATTATACAGAATGAAACCAAGAGCTTACAAAGTGCAAAAACTAAAGATTTCAGTCAAAGAGGGAGACCCCTGGGAGGATTCAGAAGGCCCAAAAGTCACTTTCGAACAGAAGATCCTCCTCTTTTCTATTATACCTGCTAAAAAATATTAATCTTACTAAACTGAAATATTCCCAAAAGCACTTTGAAAGTACCTTTGGGTCAGCTTACTTATAACCAAAAAATGGCTAAGTTAAAACTAGTTAAAAAACGTAAAAAGGGAACCAAAGAAAGCAAGCTTTCCTTGGGATCTTGGATTGCATTTTAGGAATCCAATATGATGTCTGCTGATTGCTAGATTTATCTTTAATAACAGAAAACTGAAATCTAATGCATGCAAGCTACAAATTCCCTTTAAAATTCCATGCAAAAAGGACGATTTCCCTAAAGCGAGATCTAGAATGCTTATGAAACCTTTTAAGAACAAGATCTAGATTATGGGCATTAATGAGATAGATCTATGTTAAATTTACTTTAAGATAATAGATCTAAACAATATCAAAGCTGTGAACAAAGTAACAAGGTAAAAATAATTGGTTTTGAAGGAGGCAAAGGAGAAGAGAAGTGCATGTTGCTGAAGCAGATCTGCAATGGAAACCTGCTAGTGGAATACATATGGGAAATGTCTTCAAAAATATTTTGGATGTATAGTGGAGTCAAACTAGATCCACAGATCATCCAATCTTTGCTACCTGAAAGCTAAACAGACAATCCTACATGAAACCTCATGAGATCTGGATATATATATGAAAAAGAGACAAGAATTACATGCAAATAAACTTTTTAAACATGTATAATCTAGATATTCTAATCATATATGCTATGAGATATAAGAAAAACAAGTAACCTTACTTGCCCAACTATACTCCTATTGATTCAGCTAAATCATTCAAGTCAGAGAGGGTTCAGATGTAGAATTTGAGAGAAAAGATGGCAACATCAATAGCTGTAAGACAATGCTTAATACACATATATGAGATAATTACACCATTTGGCCTCCAAATCTTCTTTATTTCAACAATCAAAAGATTACAACAGTATTACAATAGCAAGCCCTTCAATCCAACTCTAACTAGCTTGGAAGAGGCAGTCTGAGCTTTATTTATACAAAAAATAGGTGATCCAACCTAGGGGGCACAAATCCCAAGGAGATAGACCACTGTTGCTGAAGGAGAGTCCATCAATTCCTGATCTGTGTCTAACTGAGCTAGATCTAAGTCTCACTGAGTGCAATTGACAATCAGAGAGCTGATCTGACTAACACCTCAACCTGTTGACTGAAACATCCACCAAAACTCATCCAGATGAGCCAAAACATGTGGAGAAGAGAGGGAGGGTGAAATTCCTCATAAAGGATGCTGAAGATCAACTACGGATCTGATTTGATCACCTCCTTCAGTCAATGATTTGTTAGATCCAGTCAATCTGGTTCAGATCTGACTGATTTCAATCAAATCGGTTAAGAATCCGGTGATCTATGATTCTTGATTTGATCCATTATTCATTAATTTATTAATTAAAATAATCAATAATTGTTTTTTGGGGCTTTCTGACCTGAGTGATGGAAAATCACTCATAACTAGGAAATAGTGGGTCCATGGGTTTACATGGTTCTCTTAGCTTGAAAATGAGCACCTACATGAGTAAAACTGGTTATTTGGCCCACTTTTATTACAAAATCATTTTTTACAATTAAACTATTAAAAAATAGCCTGCGTTTTGAAAAAAATAAATTTTAATAAAAAACAGTGAGAAAATTTAAAAAATAAAAAAGTTGAAAAAACCTAGGGGGACTTAGACATGTTCATATGACTCTACCATGATGCCTAGCATGTTTATACATTGACACATAGAATCTAATAACCTCAATAGGCCTAAATGCCAAGCCGACCACCCCAACATTGGAGGTACGGAGTGAAAAACTAAAAAATTATGAGTCATTTATTCAACAACCAATAACAACCAAGGGAAAAAACACCTTGGACTGATCAGATTGACAAATAAAGTCTAAGAGACCGAGTCTTTTACATAAACTATCATGCTAGAACATTTATTACAATTCCTCCATGGGGTATGAACATGTGATATAGTACAACAAAGCTTTCCAGAAGTAAGACTGAAGGTCTTCTGAAGTCCGAACAAGTTATCCTTGTCCAGTTCACCAGGCTCACTTGATAAAAAACTAGTAAGTACAACTTAGGTGGTAACAGTATATAGATAGTATATTTATCTCTTTAAACTTAATCCTATTATTAAATCTATTATAATCTAAACATGTCTCTACTGAAAAATGAAATATGTGAGTAGAGTTTATAAAGAATAGGTTAGCAATAAAATAACATGTCTAGATTTCACCTAGTTTAGTAATAATTTCTTAATATTGGATGAATACAGAAACAAAATTAGAGATGCAATCCTAGCTATATACAGCCTATGATAACATTTACAACCCAAGGGAGTATTGAAGAAGATACAAACCGTAGCAGGGTCTCGCCAGAAAATAAAATACATAGGGTTAGTAGATATATTGAAAAAATTCATCTAACATATCCATCATTTAATTTAGAAGATGACATAGAGAGTCCAGAGTTATATTTTAAGAAATGTAACCCTAGGAGATATGGATAGAACCATCATTTCGAGGGTTAAAAATATATAAAGAGCATTTATATAAAGCGACGAGCATTTACCCTAGAAATGAACTTGACATACTAATAAATCATACGTGTAATTTATCTTCCTGAAGCTCCTTCAATGGCTGAACCTACACACTCTATAAATAACTAGCATTATTAAGTTAAGACAGATTTGACCTTTGATTTTGATGACGAAATCACTTGCGAACTACCATGTTCCTCGGAACCATGACCCAGAGCCATTATTGGTTCTAATCTGGATCCCCCCAAGATGGACTCCAACATGCAAGTATCTTAGAGCTCATAAAGTAGGGTTTCCGAACTGGTATTCAGTTCTAAATCAAGCCTCTTTTCCTTGCATGAGAAAATTCTCCAAGAAAACACTTGAGAGAAAAAACAAGTAGAATAATAATTATCCAACATAAAAATCAGAACGCCCAAGCCTTTGCTTGGCTCCAATATTTATAGATAGAATTTTTTAGTCAAAGGGACACTTAAATCAAGAAACCTTGGTTTCTTGA